>CM061134.1:125680932-126208951 GCA_030789695.1 Scilla litardierei
GAATTAATATTGGTTATAATATGTGTACAGAGACTACGTTTTTTTCTTTGTTTTTTGTTCATATTTCATCTTTCGTTGCTTCTTGGTGCTGTTGACATTTCATTTTGGTGTAGATCTTTTTTGCATGCACAGGAGATCTCAAGGCATAGCAGACTTGGGTCTACTAGACCCGGAGATCGAAGCTACCACGAGAAGGCTTAACGCTGAGAGGAGGAGGAGACAAGCCCTCGAGACAATGGATGAGATACTCAACCCCGAGAATGGTCCCCCGCCATCTTCACCACCTCCACCTCCACAGGCTAGGTCGCTCCTGGATTATTCCATGCCACACAATAGATCGACATCTAGCGTCCAAAGGTCGGTGGTGGAGCCAAATAACTTCGAAGTCAAACCATCGTTGGTTGACTTCGTGCAAATGGACCAATTCTCAGGGGCACCGATGGAAAACCCGAATGACCATATTAACACCTTCTTGGAAAAGATGGATACGCTGAAGATTAATGGCGTCACCAATGATACCATCAGGCTAAGACTTTTCCCTTTCTCACTTAGGGATAAAGCCAATGATTGGCTTAAGAGTCACAGTCCCAACACTTTCACTACGTGGGACAGTTTATCTCTTGCTTTTCTAACGAAGTACTTTCCTCCAGGGAAAAATGATAAGCTACGCAACGAAATCACTAACTTCAAGCAGTCAGAGCGGGAGTCTCTATACGAAGCTTGGGAGGGGTTTAAAAACCTCCAAAGAATCTGCCCCCACCATGGCGTGCCAGATTGGATGCTTATTCAAGCCTTCTACAGTGGGCTAACGCCGCCAGTGAGGATGTACATTGATGCCGCCGCTAATGGTGCTATAATAAGCAAGACCACACCTGAAGCTAAGAGATTGCTGGAAGCCATGGCCGAGAACAATGACTCCTGGAGCAATGAGAGAAGCTCCTCCACGAGGGGAGGTAAGTATGACGTCGACGAGGTATCATTACTTTCAGCTAAGTTTGATGCCTTAACGAAGCAGCTTTCTCTCATTGGACTCGGTGCTGCTAAACCGTCTACGACGGTAGTTTGTGAAGTTTGTGGTGTGTAGGGGCACCAGAGCGCTGAATGTTCATCACCCATGTCGGTGCCTCTGGACAGGACCATCAAACAAGCAAACGCTTTATATGGGAACAATCCGAGGCCGCCGAGCAACCTGTATTTCGGCACTTACAATCAGGGGTGGAAGAATCACCCTAATTTCTCTTACTGGACCCCGGGATTACAAGCTCCCCCACCATACCCTCAGCAGCCTCATGAATTTCAGCCTCCACCTTCTCAAGGCCAATTTCAAAACTTCAATCAGAGGGCTCCCGTGAATGCACCCCCTATTCAAAAGTCAAGCCTGGAAATGCTAATCGAGAGTCACATCTGGACTCAAGGCCAAAGAAATGACTACTTTCAAAACTCTATCCAACAACTAATGATGACGACACAACAACTTGCGTCTACCTCACAACAGCTGGCGACGGGACAGAAGTCCATGGAGAACACAATGATGCAGATGGCACAACAGCTCTTCCAGCTCTCCAAAGCACAAGGGAAGTTGCCGGGGCAAATAGAAGAGAACCACCGAGGGCATGTGAATGCAATCACACTGAGAAGTGGGAAGAAGTTTGAAGGTCCCACCATGCCCATTGTGGAAAAGAAGGCTGAAATAGAAGGAGAAGCTCACGTTGAGCTTGAATCTGTGGATGATAAAGAGGTTGAGCGTGAGGTAGAGCCTCTGCAATCCGGGCCTTCGATGGAGAAGCAAGTGGAGGAGAAGCTAGGGAAGCCCGATAACGAGCCTCCCAGGCCATACATGCCGAGGATTCCATTCCCGTCGAGATTGGCGAAGGCCAAGTTGGATGAAAAATATAGAAAGTTCTTCGATCTTTTGAAACATCTAAACATCTCCATCCCCTTTCTCGACGCAATTTCTGAAATCTTTACCTATGCCAAATTCCTTAAGGAAATAATTACCAAGGGCGGTAGGAGGGAGAAGGTGGTGCTCTCTACGGAGTGTAGCGCCATTATTCAGAGGAAAATGGTGGAAAAGCTGAAGGATCCCAGGAGCTTCTCCATCCCATGCGCTATAGGAGATCTGGATATCAAGAGCGCACTTTGTGATTTGGGGGCGAGCATTAGCTTGATGCCCATTGGGATTTGCAAAAAGCTAAATCTCGGGGAGCTCCAACCCACGAATATGTCGCTCCAGCTGGCGGATCGCTCAGTGAAATACCCACTTAGAATAGTCAAGGATGTGCCGGTAAAGATCGGGAAGATATTAGTTCCATGCGACTTCGTCGTCATGGACATGCCAGAAGACGCACGCATCCCAATTATCCTGGGTCGATCCTTCTTATCTATGACATGGGTCCTTATCGACGTAAAAGGAGGCAGACTCTCCCTCAATGTTGGAAAGGAGAAGGTCGAATTCGACCTTAATAAGTTAATGAGAAACTTCACGGAAGTCAGCCGTCAAGACCAAGTGGATCTCCTCGAAGAAGCAATCGAGGAGACAAATTTGGAGGAGCTGTTCTGGGCGACAACAATGAACCCCCACCGAGAGAGACGCTGAGCTGAAGAAATTGATTATGGAGGATGAATGCGATGAAGCCTCCAAGGGAAGTCTCGATGGAAAGCCATCACGATCACACCAATTAGACCCCGGAGAGATGAAGAACCAAGGGAAGAAGCACCTAAGGCTGAACGAAGAGAAGAACCATGGACACGATCAAGTCCAGGATCTATCCACCCTTAAAACCCCCATGATGACATCAAGATAGGGAGTCGATGTCACGACTTAAAACGAGTGCTTCTTGGGAGGCAACCTAAGAGTTTTTAATTTAGATTTTTCATCTTCATTTTAGACTAGGTTAGTCTAGATTTTTGCTCATCAATAGACCCCCAAACAAAAGAATTTAACCAAGTGTTTGATCACAGGATGATGAAGAAGAAGTATGGAGGAGGAGTCATCCACATGGTCGCGTCATTCAGATTCACACGGCCACGTGGAAAGTAAGAGGAGAAACAATCAACGAGCCCGCGTGAACATGGCACGAACGGCCGCATCAATCTGGGTAACCTTTAATCCTAGAATTTCCCATTTTACACGGCCACATCATTTGGACGAAGCGGTTGCGTAACTTACTGAAAGGTCGAGCAAAAATCACATTTCTCAGAAGGTTTTTGCGACCACGTCGTTTCATTCGACGCGACCGCAAAAATCCTCACTTCTAACCAACTCACGCGGCCGTTTAACTCAATTAATGGATTGCATAACTTATTGAAATTTGAGCCCAATTCCCAAATCCTCAGATGATTTTTGCGACCGTGTTGCTTCAAACGATGCAGCCGCGTCGATTTTCTTTTTTGGACGAATCAACGTGGCCGTGTTAATTTAAATGACACGGCCGCGAATCTTTCTATTTTCCCATGCCCAAAATTTTCAAAATGAAATACAACTTACGCAACCGCGTTGTTATGACGACGTGGCCGCGTCAACCACATTTTCAAAACATTTTCACGTGGTCGTTTCGATTGCTCACGTGGCCCGTGTCAATTGCATATATAAGCTTCAAACGTCCCGATCTAATTCATTTGTCTCGAAACGATTCGAATTCACACTTTCTCCTCCGACTCGATCTCTTCCAAATCTCCTCCCAAACACTCCCCAACTCTACCCAATCACTCTCTAAAGCCCCTCCCTCCACCAACTCACCTCTCTATCACCCTCTCCACCTCTCAACCACTTCGAGTAAAACACTAGATCAGGGATTTTTAGGGGGTTTGAGCATCCGATCGATGCAACCATCGATTTTCTGTGTGCTTGGCTTAAGAATAGCTAAGGGGAGTCATCCACAAGTTTTGGGAGCATCTATCTTAGCAAGGAGCATTGGCTTGGGTAACTTCGCTCCTCTACTCATTAAATTTCAACTTTTTATCGCTGAAATCGCCGATTTTTGCGTAAGTCTACACACACTCCATTGCACACATCTTCCATCACTCACACCTTTACATGATGCCTCCTAGAGAGCGCAAACAAGAAGACCACCACTTTTGGCCCCTCCTAGGGCAAAGGCAAGCGTCGAAAGATGCATGCTCTTGACACCAATATTGCTCGGGCACACACCATTAGAAAGAGGGGGTAAACCACTTCCTACCCCTCAGCTAGACACGCTTGGCATTAACTTCTTAAGTGAGGATGAGTGCACGAAATTCATTTCACTCAACTCTCGTGCGATTGTCCACACCAAATTCCCAAGCGTCACCGCTCTGTCGTCCCTAGGCCTCTTAGACATTGTCAGTACCCTCCTCCAAAATCTCGGATGGGAGGAATTTTTAGAATATGAGGCTAGGACGTACAAGAGGCTCACCCTGGAGTTTTTATCCACATTTAGAGTCTATCCCGCGGGGGTTTCCTTTCGAATCATGAACAAGGAGTACGGTCTATCCAAAGACTTCTTGAACCCGCTCTTTAGGTGGCCCAGAGCTATAGAGCCTATAGCCATTTGTTAAGGCCAAAATTGATCGAGACAGTTGTCAAGCCGACGTAGCCTCTTGATGCTGAGTTAGAGCCTCGTCAGCAGATGAAGTGGGACCTTGAGTTGGAAGAACCCGGGTCGAGTGATGGTAGTTGATGATGGTGTGGTGCCTGACCGACCTTCGAGCAACTGATGTGTCGATCGTTCGACGCTAGGAGGTTCGATGACGACACTCGACACTGGATGATGACCGTCGATCTGTACCACAGGAACACGTTTGGGGGCCGGATCTGGATTCCAACCCAAATCCCATCTGATGCTTAAGTTAGTGTGGGAATTTAAGGTAGAAATGGAGCTTGGTGCAGCTGAGATCGACCCACGAAGGTTCGTCTCAGGACTGCAGGCGCAATCTCGAAGGTATAAGAAATATCAGCTGAGAAGGTAAAGTTCTATGTCTTAGACTGTAATGCCCTGATAGCTACTGCATAAGTACTAGAGGGGGGTGAATAGTACTTTAAAATAATCAAGAGTATAATTCCTAATTATCTTGCAAACTCAACCAACAATGCGGAAATGAAAATAGACAACAATAAAAGACAATCACAAACAAACGATTTAACGGGTTCGGATCCACCCAAGTCTCCCCGACTTGTTCCCGGTGATCCTACGTCCCAAACACCCGGATCCCCTACGACTACTTGAGTTAGAATCCTCTAACTCAAATTTGCACTATGAAATTCTTGTAGAAAACCTCCACAAGATCAAATCATACACAAATAAAATGTGACTCACACATACTGGGATCACAAACTTCTCTCACAACCGAGAGATAAAACTGACATAGCAATGTAAATGAAACAATAAACACTTACCACAAAAACCTATGCCTTGAGTAAAACTTACTGATTTTAGGGCAAGAAGGATTTTGAGGAAGAAGCAAGCACCAAACCTTAGCTCCACCAAGATGACCATCAATAGATGGCTAGGGAGAAGATGGTGACTTGGATTCAAGCTCCTAGCTTGAGAAGCTCACAATCAATGAGAATCTCTCTTGAGGAATAAGAGTGAGGGAGAGATTCTTGTGAAGAGAGGGAGCTTGGAAATAGGAATTAAATGCTCTCTCTTTAATTCTCAAAGTCACAATAAAATCAGCCTTGAATGCTATGAAGAAGCATCCCAAGTTATATAGGATAGAGAGGAGAGAGAGGGAAAATTCGTGCAATTAATGCTCCAACGGATCTATTTCTGAAGCAGTCTAATCGGTCTAAGAAGGATCACTGACCGATTAGTTTGGCAACTAGTCGGTCGGTGATTCTTCTTGGACCGACTAAATGGTTCACAGCCAATAAAGTGAATTCAAGAAGTTAGAACTAGTCGGTCTAAGAAGACTTGCCAACCGACTAGTTTGACAACTAGTCGGTCGGTGAGTGTTCTTTGACCGACTAAGAGTTGAAATACAATAGGTTGAATTCAAAGAGAGCTAGTTGGTCTAAGAACAAATTCCAACCGACTAGTTTCACAACTAGTCGGTCGACGGTTGTTCTTTGACCGACTAACTGTAAACAGTAGCTCAGGCTGAAAAGTGAAAGACATAACTAGTCGGTCTAAGAAGGATTCCTAACCGACTAGTTTGACAACTAGTCGGTCAGTGAACCTTCTTGGACCGACTAATTGGTCAACAGTGAAGATGCTGAATTGAGCAAGGAGATCTAGTCGGTTCAAGAAGGATTACTGACAGACTAGATGACAATCTAGTCGGTTGGTTCTTCTTCTTGAACCAACTAAGATGCACAAGAAGCAGCGAAATGAAGCGTGAAGCTTCGGGAAAGTTTTTATGGGCGTCTAAGATGATCCTAGCTCTAAGATATGAGCGTTATAAAGATTATAATGTAAGACCTACTCAAGGCTTAACATTCTACGAAAAGAAGCTAGAAGACTATAAAATTAAGATAGACGAACCGTCTTTAAAGCTTCAATCCGAATCTCTTGACTTCAATAATGGTCCTTGAGCTTCAACGAAGCTTCAAGCACATGATCATGCACTTTGAGAAATCTTGAGATGTCGCTTTTGATGTACGTAGAATTTTGGCAACGATCTCCATAACTGCGCTCACAAAGATTTAGTTCACGATATTTATGTTTGTTCATCATCAAAACCAAATCCGGGGAATCAATACTCAACATTCTCCCCCCTTTTTGGTGATGACAAACCAACATAAATAATAATAAAAAATAATGAGTCAAATGGAATTTACTTACTCCCCTTGCATTGATGACACGTTAGTTCCGTATTAAATAATAATCATACGCATCAAGCAGACGAGGAAAGTATAAAATATGAATCCAATTATTGAAATTTAGGATCTAAATCCATTTTTATATCTTAACTTCCCTTGAATCTAACATATCAAAATAGATTCACGGTAAATTGCTTTGAGTTATCATGTAGCAAATCGTCATTATTAAACTCTCTCCCCCTTTGGCATTAGCAAAAAGAGCGGAAGGAGATTAACGACAACAACAATGGCTAATATAAAAGCACGAGAGTCGTAAAATACGACCACGGTCCAAATGACACCAAAGTAAAATCACGAAGAAAATCAAAGTGTGCCAACGATACCATAGTCAAAAATCGAAAAATGAAATCATCAAAACTCAAATCAATTTCACATATTGAGTTATGGAACATACTCTCCAATATCAACATTCTTAATGAATTTAGTGCATGGAAAACAATTCTATGTTTTCATAGAATGAATTCTATTTAATCAAAATAATCGTCAAGCGACGAAATCAACATCAGAGACAAAAAGAATATAATGTGCACAATGAAGTAAATGTCAACACGATGTATATAAATATATATAACATGATACATCAAAAAGTATACATCTGCCATCACAAATATAAACGATCCTCAGATCGGAGCACATCATACAACATATGTCTCAACAGACATCGAAGTATCACAAAACATACATACATCAAAAATGTATCACCAACACATCCAAAAAGACATCAAAAGTACATAACCACCCAACTATCCTACCCCACTCTCTCACGACAAAGTATATCATCCAAGTGCACATGGGAGAGTCCTCCAACACAAGCTCAGGAGGTGGAGGCAGGATCAGCAGCAGCAGCAGGCTGAGCAGGAGGGGTGGTGGTCTCTGGGTTGACAGGAGTGACAACCGAAGGAAGAGTGGCAACAGGAGTGGTCTCGGGAGCACCAGCAGAAGTATCCACCGAAGGAATGGTGGCAGCAGGTGTGCTCTCGGGAGCACCAGCAGAAGTAGAAGCAGCAGACGTACCCTCTGGGGCACGAACAGGAGATCCAACAAGCTCATGGAGATCAGCCTCATCCATTTCCTCCTCGTCAGAAACTGAAGGAGGAACCTCGCTGCCCAAGTGAGAACAGATGCGAGCTAGCATCTCCTCAGAACGAGAAACATGAGACTCCACATGTCTCAAAGAAACTGAAAACTCAGCGAGTGAAGGAGTAGGAGGAGCAGCTGAAGCTGAAGCTGAAGGGGTCGTCCTCTGAACGTGACGAAGCGCCGCAAGAGACTTCTTGACGGCAGTCGCGTTCAGGGGAGGTCCCAAAGGACGCTGGTCATCTAGAGGGAGAGGGACACCAAAATGACGGAAAACGAGAGTCAATAGGCACGGATAAGGAATGTGAGCAGACTTGGTGGATTTTCTTATGCACTCAAAGGAATCCATCTTGTCAAGGATGACACGAGCCCAATTGATCTCGCTCCTCATGAAAAGAGCGTAGATAAGCTTGAGAAACGGCTGGGAGGGCAAGCTAGAGGAGCCGTACTTCGGTAGGAGGCACGACTTCAGGATAAGATTGAGTACCCAAGCATTAGGCTTAAACGATTTGGAGGGAACGCCAATCATCGCGGGAGGGATGACGTGAAACATCTCAGAAAGCATAGCCTGGTCAAGATCGTGGATATTATCCACCGAGATATCAGAAGGAAGTAGGCCAGAGGATGAGACACCTATCAACTCCCCTAAAATCTCTACCGTGAGGACAATAGGTGTCCCCAAGACAGTGGTCTCAATGAAGTGGGTTTCATCATACTCACCCCGGACTCGATTGACGTAGAACAATTTTACTAGTCTGGGTACGGGTGAGGATTCGCCTTGGGGTCATGGCGAAGATAGTCTAATAGGCTGCAATAGGAAAGAAGATCGGCAAGCTGAGGGAAGTCGGAAAACTGGATGAAGTGCTGCAGAATCAAAGGACAATGCTCAATACGATTGTATGCCGCTAGACACATAGGGTCATCACGACATAACGAGATATCTACACCACCTGAAGGCATAGGAGCCTTCCCCTTAGACGGACGAGACGAAGTACGAGGAGGAGGAGTAGGAGCCCTATTGGTAGGCTCAGACTCAGGAATATACTCTTCGTCGGAGTCAGAAGCGGGAGGAGTGGGTGCACGAAAGGAGCTGGGCTTAGATTGAGCTTGAGGCTTGGGCTGTGAAGATCGGGCTCTAGGCTTAGCAGTTGATGTCCTCTTCTTCTTAAGAGGAGGCGAAGAGGAGGATGGACGAGTAGATTTGGCGCGGCGTTTGGGTTGAGGAGGGTCGGTAGGAGGAGACTCGACGGTCATGGGAGACGGACTAAAGGGACGAATAGGGATACATGTCTTCGCCATGATCGTGAGACGAGACAACACTCAATCAACCAAAAGAAATCGAAAACCCTAGAAAGAACCCTAACACAAACCCTAATATGAACTCGAACTGAAATCTAACAGAAATGAACCCTAAAAACGAGAGATGGAGAGGAGATATACCAAGCGAGACCCTAGGAAGGAGAAGAGATGAACGTCGACGGCTGACGGCGGTCGAAAACAGCGACACACGACGGAGGGAGGAGAGGAGACGAGGGGGTTAGGGCTTAGGAGAAGTATTCGCACCGATTAGAATGAAATCTAATCGGTGCGGAGAGGCTATAAGTCGATCGGGAGAGTCAAAGACGAAAATGCCCTAATGCATTTAGTCGGTCACAGTTCAAGTGCTGACCGACTAGAATGAAATCTAGTCGGTCGGCCAATGAGCATGAACCGATTAAGTGCAAACAGTAACTGAGGCCAAATTTAGAGCATGAGTTAGTCGGTCTGAGTTCATTCACTGACCGACTAGAACTGAATCTAGTCGGTCGGCTGATGAACTGGGACCGACTAAGAGAGTCCAAAAATTTGATAATTCGAAATTTTGAGTTCTCTCCAAAGCGCACTTGGACGAAACATCGAAATACTCTCATATACACGTATTCTACCCCATAAAACATCGAAAATCTTAAATACGACGTGTATGAACGAGTCTAGCATAAATTCCGAAAATCCAACCATGAATCCAGAAAATCCCAACAATTCTAGCATGAGCATATATAAAGAAAATTATTATCATGCAAGATTATCGAAAATATGAATCCTAAATCTCGGATTCACCCATAATCCCCAATTCTCGACGTAACCGCACAAAGGAGTCTTCCTTGAGTGGTTTCATGAAAATATCGGTGATTTGCTTCTGGGTTTCAACGTACACTAAAATGATGTCCTTTTTAGCAACATGATCATCTAAGAAATGGTGACGGACATCTATGTGTTTTGAACGGGAATGGTGTACCGGATTCTTAGAGAGACATATTGCACTTTGGTTATCCACCATGATAGGGCAAGTATCACAGTTTATACCAAAGTCTTTAAGTGTGTGTCTCATCCAAAGAACCTGAGCACACGCAGCACCGGCAGCAATATATTCCGCCTCGGTGGTTGAAAGTGATACAGAATTCTTTTTCTTGGAAAACCAAGAGACACGAAAATTTCCTATAAAATGGCAAGTGCCACTAGTTCTTTTCCTGTCGGATTTGCATCCAGCATAATATGTGTCACTATATGAGATTAACTCATATGTGCTAGACTTTGGATAATATAATCCGTAGTCAAGTGTGTAACTTAAATACCGGAAAATACGTTTTACCGCTACTAAGTGAGATTCCTTAGGTTGAGATTGATAACGAGCACATACACATACATCAAACATAATATCGGGCCGACTGGTAGTAAGATATAATAAACTACCTATCATACCTCGATATAGATGAATGTCTACATCTTTGCTCGCCGTATCTTTATCAAGATGCGTAGTAGTGCTCATTGGAGTCTTCTTGACATAAGCATTCTCCATTCCAAATCTCTTTAGCAACTCCACTGTGTACTTGGTTTGGTGGATGAAGATTCCATCGTTCATTTGGCGAATTTGGAGACCTAAGAAATATTTGAGCTCACCCACGTGGCTCATCTCAAATTGGTCCTTCATGACATTAGAAAACTCTTCGCAAAGAGTGAAGTTAGTAGCACCGAAAATGATACATCAACATAAATTTGAACTAAAATAATATCACGATTCGCATACTTAACAAAAAGTGTTGAATCAACTTCACCCATTTTAAAACCCAAATCCAAAAGAAAGTTCTGTAGGCGGTCATACCAAGCTCGAGGAGCTTGTCTCAAACCATAAAGTGCTTTCTTAAGTTTGAAAACATGATTTGGAAAATTTTCATTTATAAAACCCGAAGGTTAAGAAACATAAACTTCCTCAATGACATCTCCGTTTAAAAACACACTTTTTACATCCATTTGAAAGAGTTTAAAATCTTTATGGCATGCAAAAGATAACATCAACCTAATAGATTCTAATCTAGCTACAGGAGCGAAGGATTCTTCGAAATCTATACCTTCCTCTTGCCTGTAGCCTTGAGCTACTAACCGAGCTTTGTTCCGGACGACGTTTTGGTTCTCGTCGGTCTTGTTCTTGAAGATCCACTTTGTTCCTATAACGGTGTGGTTCTTCGAAGGCAATGGAACAAGCTCCCAAACCTCATTCCTCTCAAACTGAATGAGTTCCTCCTCCATGGCAAGGATCCAAGACCAATCTTCGCACGCTTCATTAATATTCTTTGGCTCAACTGACGAGGCAAAGGCACAATGGGCGAAGTAGTTGACTTAAGATCTCGTCTTGACACTATCAAGTATGTTGCCAATGACTTGCTCATGAGGATGGTCACGAACTGTATGAAGCCGTTTGGGAACTCCCTGATCACTAGGAACATTCTCAAAAGTATCATCAGTAGGGTTAGTATCAATAGAATCAATAGAATTAGAATTACCAATAGAATCACATAAAACATCCATGGAGTCATCATCATTGATAATTCTAGTCGGGACAAAATTTTCATTGAATGAAACATGAAGTGATTCCTCGATCGTTGAGGTTCTTTTGTTGTATATCAGGTAGGCTTTGCTACGGGATGAATATCCAGCAAATATCCCCTCATCGGATCTTGGATCAAATTTGTCCAAACTCCCATACGTGTTTTTGATAAAACATTTTGCACCGAAAACTCGAAAATGTTTAACTTGAGGCAATCTACCAAACAACAATTCATAATAGTTTGTTTGGTGCCGGGCCTCAAGAGTATCCTATTAAACACATAGCAAGCGGTATGTACCGCTTCCGTCCAAAATTGATGGCCAAGTTAGCTATCATCAAGCATAGTGCGAGCACATTCTGTAACGACCGGTTCTTATTAATGATATTATCTGTATTTCTCTACTGATGTTTCGTCCGTATCCGTATTAAGCGTATCCGTCCCCGTGCACGTGCCTACTTTTTCATGACAATTATCACTATTATTATTTGTTGGCACGTAGTCAATTTATTATAATGTTTATTATTATTAATATTTTTATTATTATTAATGTTGAGTATCTCTAATTAAATTGTTTTCGATTTTCAAATTTGATTTCGAATTTGCTAATCTTTTTAAGTCAAATGATATATTTTTCATCTTAAAAACTCTTTAAATCAAATTGATAGCTTGATATCCCCTTATTAACTTTTATCACTTTCCCATTTCTTTCCTTTCTACTATAACTCTATGCTAGTATTATTAGAGACCTAGGCCTAACCCCATTCACACATGGCCTTATACAAATAAAAAAAATAAAAACTCTTATAACATAACCTCACGCATTGGGCACACATACACGCACTTTCATTTTTAAAACTTAGGCCTAAGAGATATATATGTATATAAATATAACCCTAGGCCCTATGAATAAACCCTATAGGACTCAAAGCAAACAACCTAGACTAATTCTTTAACAGCCTGTGCCCCTTTTAATAACAAACCTATATGAAACCTATAGGGGCTGATCATAGCTGTACCCTCACGTGTTCCCTATGCCTTTTTCTTATATAACCCTAGCCTACACCCTATCACAACAGCCGGCCCTACTCCCTATTTTAAAAAAAAACCCTAGTTTCCTCACAGCCGCCCCTGCCATTGTCCCCACGCCATGCAACGCAGCCGAGCTTCTTCTTCTTCTCCTCCCCACGGCCACACGAGCTCCCCTTCTTCTGCTATCAATCCGCAGCCAGGCCGAACCAAACCCTCACGGCCTGCACCCTAGGCCGAACCCCTTCCTCTCCTATCCCGCAACTAGGCCGGCCTCTAAACAACTCCAGGCCGTGGCCTGCTCCTCCACCCCCACGGCCACCTCACAACTCCAGGTCGAGTTCTCCTTCTCCTCCTTCTTCTTTCCAACACCCCCACAACCACCTCACAACTCCAGGCCGAGTTCTCCTTCTCCTCCTTCTTCTTTCCAACACCCCCACAGGCCAACACAACCCCTCACGGCTTCTCCATCAGCCACGCAACCACGCAACAGTCGCAGCGAGCCTTCGACAGCCGTGTTTTCGTCCAACCGCTCAGATCTGACATCGATTGCCCCCTCACAGCATTCGAGCACTCGCGCATGGGTCGTGTGCGCGTTGACAGCCCCGGATCTGACGAGAACGCTCCACCCGACGCTCAACGCTCGCTGTTTCGGAGTTTCCACGCGTCGCCACTGCCCGTTGACGTCAACCGATCCCTCGCTACACTTCAGGTCAGTAGATCTACCCCTATAACTCATAACCCCCACCATAAAGTAGAGAAACCTAATAAAACCGGTTGATTAGACGTCGTAGGGGTTTTTTTGAAATCTGACCTGAACAAAGAAACGTGATTTCTGATTCTATACTCTGCCAAAACAGCGAACCAAACCCTCCACGGTGTAGTACTCGTCGAGACGGTTCCAACGACACCAAGAACGTCAAAAACAGGCGAGTATATGATTTGTTATGATTTTTAGAAGTTTCGGCACGTTTACGCCGCCTTCATGTATTGCTGGATAACTTGAAATTGTGACGTGAAATGACGTAGGAAAATGACACTATAAGGACCAGGACAAAATTTGGGATCCAACGGTATATCATACGATATATCCCCATTTTAAACACTAAGAGAAAAAAAAATCGTTTCTGTAGCAGGTTGAACAAAAAGGACGTATTCGTCATTATTTGAAATTACGGAAACGGTCGTTCGACCCGTTTCCGCTTTGTAGAACTGTCACCATAAAACTTTAATATTGTTAACAGTAAAATTCAGTGTGTCCTGACATGTTTAACAATTTGGACATCGTGAAATCGTGCGCCTCGAAGGCGGTATCGTGATATCGTGATGTCGTGTGAGTCGACTAGGCCGGCTCGTGTTCCGACAAACTTTTGGGTGGGGTTAGGGTTGAGCGGCCACTAGGCGTATGAAAGGTACTCTCCTCAAGAGCACCACCCGCACGCGGTGGGTTAGCGTCGATCACGGTAAGCCCCCGTGAGAGGAACGACCTTCTCATCACGACCTACAGGCGTGAACCCTAGATTAGAATGCTAACTCTTGACATGAAAACTTGCAAGGCTAACTTGGTCATCTTGATAATCGAAATGTTAATGAAGCCAGAGAAAACCCAACTTTAATCTTGTAACCATCTAGAACTGCATGCTAGGATTGTTCCGTTTCCATTTCTATAAATTGTTAAATTGCTGCAGTCACTTTTCTTCAATTATTAATACTTTTAAAATTCATATATCTGTCATATACTTCGCCTTGGGATGCTAACCTCTTCTTACAGACCACTAGCTGACATATATTCATGTTTGTGGATGTATGTCAGGTTCAGAGCTTGAGTACCAGGAGGACCAATACGAGACGCCAGAGTTGGAGAGTCAGGAGTTCGCACCTGACGCAGTGCCTCTCCCAGCAGAGGACTAGTGGACCCCCGACACTTTACTGCTTTCCTAGTTTCCTTTTCAGTCGTCGTAGTTACTTTCGTGTACGTTCTTTTCTTGTTGCTACTTTTAGCCCAGTTGTGGCTTGTTAAACTCTGTGTACGAACATTATTTCTGGATGTGGCTTTATCTTTTCTGGTTGTGTTTCTGATTGTTCTGAATGGTAGTTGCAAGGACCTCATCTGTGTTTTTTTATCACAGACGCTTATTGGACTCGAGCTTCACCGCTCCAGTTCTAGCGGACCACGTAACGCTCTCGCTTCCGGTGTCTTTTGGGAAGCGGGGCGTTACAGGTTTTGTTGGTGGCCCATGCAGGTCCTTTGCAACTGCGAAATTCATAATAATGAGAACGCTCATCATTAGCCAAACATTTAGAGAAATCGTATACACGAGATTAACTCGGGCATTCTTTCTCTTTTCAGGATGGCCGGAAGACGCATTACCCGACACGGGACCGGAGCCGGAACCGGAACCGGAGCTCCTGGAGGCGGAGACGACGACATCCGCCAGATGCTGGGAGTTATGAGAGATATGCTGGAGGTTCAGCATCACCTAGTCCAGCAGGGACGCCAGGCTGCACCGACTGCGCCAGCTGCACCAGCTCCGGGAGCCAAGCAGTTCAGAGAGATGCGTCCGAAGAGTTTTTCCGGATGAGAGGGCCCGCTAGCGGCCGAAGAGTGGCGTTAAAGCACTGAGGATGATTTGGGCCTTGCCCGAATCCACAAAGATGAATGGGTGGATCTTGCGAGGAAGCAGTTGACTGATAATGCCCGCAGTTGGTGGACTGCGGAGGAGGCCAGGCTGACCAAGCCGATTTCATGGGATACCTTCAGCAAGAGATTTGACGCCCAGTACTTTCCCAAGTCGGCGAAGCAGATGATGGAGAGTCGCTTCATCAACCTGGAGCAGGGTACTATGACTGTTGATAAGTACGAGGCGGAGTTCACTATGCTGAGCCGCTATGCCCCTGCTATGGTAAAGGAACCTGAGGACTGTGCACATCGTTTCCTACAGGGCTTGGACATGGACATCCAGAGTGTGCTGTCCGGGAATACTTTTTCTACTCATGAGGATGTCCTGGTGGCTGCGAAGAATCAGGAGCACGTCGCCAATCTGAAGAAGGCACGTCAGGCGGGCAAGCGCCCGATGGAGATGCTGAGGAGTGCACCTAGGCCCGGTGTACGTCCAGTCCAGACCACCCAGTTCACGAGGCCAACTACACCTGTTTTCAACCGAGCTGAGCTGACTTGCCATTTCTGTGACAAGCTTGGCCATGTGAAGAAGGACTGCAGGAGGATGCTGAATCAGTGTTTGGTTTGTGGATCTTCTACCCATGTTACGAGGGACTGCCCCAAAGGCACTCGACCTATGCCTCATGGAGCATCTGGACCTGTTCAACGGACATCACCTGCACCTGGACCTGCTCAGAGACCAGTGCCTGCACCTGGATAGCGAGGACCACCTCTGGTACCATAGAAGCTGGCCTTTCAGCAGGCCAACCCCCCGGTGCGTCGAGCTTACACTATGACAGCCGTTGAGGCTGAGGCCGTTGACGACGTGATCGCAGGTAACTCCTAAACTAGTCTTTCCTTTTATATATTTTTGTTTGATTAGTTAGTTCCTTGTTTGATATAGTTGCTTGTTACCCCTTAGGTGTTATCCTAGTTTCTTCTCACCCAGCCCTGACTCTGTTTGACTCTGGAGATTCCATGTGCATCCTGTCACGGAAGTTTGTAGTCGAACACTCGGTACCCACCTACACACTTCCCAAGTGTTGGAACATCACGAATGGGAATGGTGTAGTGAAGGTTGCACTTGGTTGTCGACCCTGCCCATTGGTGGTTAGTGGACACGAATTGTATGCTGACTTCATCATCCACTACCTACCCAATTTCGATGCGATTCTCGGCATTGATTGGTTAGGAGCTTTTTACGCCATGATCGACTGTTACCGGAAGAAAGTGGTGTTTGAAATTCCTGGCCACCCAGTGTTTGAGTTCGTCAGCGGAGGACATTCGCTCGGACCTGTCAAGTTCCGGGCCCAGCCGTACAGTTTGACTGTTGCGTCTATGATTGCAGAGCCGGAGAAGCCAGCTGTAGTGCGAGACTTCGAGGATGTCTTCCCTGAGGGCATTTTCGGTCTGCCGCCTGATCGAGCATTGGAGTTCGGCATTGATCTGATGCCAGGAGCTCAACCGATTTCTAAGGCACCGTACCGTATGGCTCCTGCTGAGCTAGAGGAGCTGAGGAAGCAGTTGGATGAGCTGCTACAGAAAGGTTTTATTCATCCCAGCGTGTCTCCCTGGGGTGCACCCGTCTTGCTGGTGAAGAAGAAAGACGGATCGAGAAGGATGTGTATCGATTATCGGGAGCTGAATCTGATCACTGTAAAGAACAAGTACCCGCTGCCCCATATTGATGATATCTTCGATCATCTTGGTGGATCGAAGGTGTTCTCGAAGTTGGACCTTCGGAGCGGATACCATCAAGTCAGAGTCAAGAAGGATGACGTGCCCAAGACAGCTTTTCGGACCAAGTACGGGCACTATGAGTTCGTTGTCATGCCATTCGGTGTGACCAACGCTCTTGCAGTGTTCATGAATCTCATGAACCTCATCTTTTACGAATTCCTCGACAAGTTCGTGGTGATCTTTATAGATGCCATCTTGGTGTACTCGAGGAGCAAGGAAGAGCATGCAGAGCACTTGAGATTGGTATTGGAGACGCTCCGCCATCATCGACTATATGCCAAGTATAGCAAATGCGAACTCTGGCTGGACAGAGTTGCATTTCTTGGACATGTAGTATCTGGGGCCGGCATCTCAGTGGATCCGGAGAAGGTCAGAGCAGTCAGTGAATGGCCTACACCGTGATCGGCTTCGGACATCAGGAGTTTCCTTGGATTGGCTGGCTACTACCGCAGATTTATCAAGGATTTCTCGAGGATAGCTGAGCCGATGACGAGATTGACGCGGAAGGATGTCTAGTTCAGTTGGTCAGAATCTTGCGAGCAGGCTTTCAGCACATTGAAGGAGAGACTGACGACTGCACTAGTCTTGGCTATTCCGGACAGAAGCGGAGGCTTTGAAATTTTCTGCGATGCATCAGGGAAGGGACTTGGTTGTGTTCTACATCAGCACAACCATGTGGTCGCTTATGCTTCGCGACAACTGAAAGTCCATGAGAAGAATTATCCGACCCATGATTTGGAACTCGCTGCTGTCATATTTGCGCTGAAGATTTGGCGTCATTTCTTAATGAGTGAGAAAGTGAAGATATTCACTGATCACAAAAGTTTGAAATACATATTTACTCAGAACGAGCTGAATATGAGACATCGCAGATGGTTGGAGTTGATGACGGACTACGACATCGATCTTCAGTATCACCTAGGGAAGGTGAATGTCGTACCGGATGCTTTGAGCCGACTGCCAGAGGTGATGGTTCTCACAGCTCAGTGGAGATTGCAGCAGGATCTGTGAGAGATGGATGTTGAAGCTGTTCTTCCAGGAGTCACTTCGTCATTGATGAACATGCAAATTCAGTCGACGATTGTTGATCGGATCAAGAGTGCTTAAGCTAGTGATGCTAAGTTGATGAAGATCAGAGAGCAAGTCGGAGCCGGACTTCGGACAGATTTTCTGATTCACGAGGATGGATCTTTGAGGTATGGCAGTAGGATCTGCGTGCCTGCAGGAGATATCAGAGAAGAATTGATGAATGAGGCTCACAGTTCGCCTTATTCCATTCATCCTGGAGGTACGAAGATGTACAAGGATCTTCGTCAGAATTTCTGGTGGCATGGTATGAAGAGAAGTGTGGCACGGAGTGTTGCCAAATGCCTGGTGTGTCAGCAGGTGAAGGCTGAACATCATCGCACCGCCGGATCACTACAACCCCTGCCTATCCCGGAGTGGAAATGGCAGCACATCATGATGGACTTCGTGACCGGCTTACCTCGGAGCACCAAACAAAATGACGCAATCTGGGTCATCGTCGATCGACTGACCAAGTCTGCGCACTTCATACCATTCCGAGTAGGACAATCCACGGAGATACTGGCTAGGAAATATATGGAGGTAATGATCTGACTCATCCTTTCGTAATTTCCTTTTAGTGCCAATAGTGATGTGAATATGTTGTGTAGGAGATCGTGCGCTTGCATGGAGTCCCTGTGAGCATCGTGTTCGATCGTGATACGAGGTTCACATCCCAGTTCTGGAAGAGTCTGCAGACCAACCTTGGTACCAGTCAGAAGTTCAGCACTGCGTATCACCCGCAGACGGATGGCCAGTAAAAGCGGACCATTCAGATTCTGGAGGATATGCTGAGAGCTTGCATGCTAGATTTCAAGGGTTCGTGGGAGGATCATCTACACCTGGTGGAGTTCTCCTACAACAACAGTTACCAGGCAAGCATTGGCATGGCGCCATTCGCTGCTCTCTACGGGAGGAAGTGTCGTTCGCCCCTGAGCTGGGACGACGTTGGAGATAGAGAGTTATTGGGATCGGAGTTGATTGTCGAAGCTGTGGATGTTGTTCGAGATATCAGGGACAAGCTTCGGATTGCTCAGGACCGTTATAAGCATTGGGCTGATGCTAAACGTCGTCCTCTGGAGTTTCATCCGGGAGACCATGTATTCCTGAAGATTTCCCCGAATCGCGGAGTGATTCGCTTTGGGAAACGTGGCAAGCTCAGCCCGAGATACATCGGACCCTTTGATGTTCTGGAGAGAGTTGGCGAGGTAGCCAACCGCTTAGCCTTGCCACCATCTTTGGAGGGAGTTCACGACGTCTTCCATGTGTTTCAGCTTCGTCGGTACATCAGCGATCCATCTCACGCTGTTGACTACTCTGAGATCACCGTCTGTCCAGATCTGACGTATGATCAGCAGCCAGTGCAGATTCTTGACAGACGTCAGAAGTCACTCCGAAACAAGACTGTCGATCTTGTTAGAGTGATGTGGCGACACGGCTCGCCAGGAGAGTCCACCTGGGGGAGAGAAGATGAGATGAGAGGGCGTTACCCACACCTGTTCCCTGACCAGTGATTGTTAGGAATTCCGAGGGCGGAATTTTCTTTAAGGTGGGTAGGGTGACCGGTTCTTATTAATGATATTATATGTATTTCTCTACTGATGTTTCGTCCGTATCCGTATTAAGCGTATCCGTCCCCGTGCACGTGCCTACTTTTTCATGAAAATTATCACTATTATTATTTGTTGGCACGTAGTCAATTTATTATAATGTTTATTATTATTATTAATATTATTATTATTAATGTTGAGTATCTCTAATTAAATTGTTTTCGATTTTCAAATTTGATTTCGAATTTGCTAATCTTTTTAAGTCAAATGATATATTTTTCCTTTTAAAAACTCTTTAAATCAAATTGATAGCTTGATATCCCCTTATTAACTTTTATCACTTTCCCATTTCTTTCCTTTCTACTATAACTCTATGCTAGTATTATTAGAGACCTAGGCCTAACCACATTCACGCATGGCCTTATACAAATAAAAATAAATAAAAACTCTTATAACATCAACTCACGCATTGGGCACACACACACACACACACACTTTCATTTTTAAAACTTAGGCCTAAGAGATATATATGTATATAAATATAACCCTAGGCCCTATGAATAAACCCTATAGGACTCAAAGAAAACAACCTAGACTAATTCTTTAACAGCATGTGCCCCTTTTAATAACAAACCTATATGAAACCTATATGGGCTGATCATAGCTGTACCCTCACGTGTTCCCTATGCCTTTTTCTTATATAACCCTAGCCTACACCCTATCACAACAGCCGGCCCTACTCCCTATTTTAAAAAAAACCCTAGTTTCCTCACAGCCGCCCCCCTGCCATTGTCCCCACGCCAAGCAACGCAACCAAGCTTCTTCTTCTTCTCCTCCCCACGGCCACACGAGCTCCCCTTCTTCTGCTATCAATCCGCAGCCAGGCCGAACCAAACCCTCACGGCCTGCACCCTAGGCCGAGCCCCTTCCTCCCCTATCCCGCAACTAGGCCGGCCTCTAAACAACTCCAGGCCGTGGCCTGCTCCTCCTTCTTCTTTCCAACATCCCCACGGCCACCTCACAACTCCAGGCCGAGTTCTCCTTCTCCTCCTTCTTCTTTCCAACACCCCCACAGGCCAACACAACCCCTCACGGCTTCTCCATCAGCCACGCAACCACGCAACAGCCGCAGCGAGCCTTCGACAGCCGTGTTTTCGTCCAACCGCTCAGATCCGATGTCGACTGCCCCTCACAGCATCCGAGCACTCGCGCACGGGTCGTGTGCGTGTTGACAGCCCCGGATCTGACAAGAACGCTCCACCCGACGCTCAACGCTCGCTGTTTCGGAGATTCCACGCGTCGCCACTGCCCGTTGATGTCAACCGATCCCTTGCTACACTTCAGGTCAGTAGATATACCCCTATAACTCATAACCCCCACAGTAAAGTAGAGAAACCTAATAAAACCGGTTGATTAGACGTCGTAGGGGTTTTTTTTGAAATCTGACCTGAACAAAGAAACGTGATTTCTGATTCTATACTCTGCCAAAACAGCGAACCAAACCCTCCACGGCGTAGTACTCGTCGAGACGGTTCCAACGACACCAAGAACGTCAAAAACATGCGAGTATATGATTTGTTATGATTTTTAGAATTTTCGGCACGTTTACGCCGCCTTCATGTATTGCTGGATAACTTGAAATTGTGACGTGAAATGACGTAGGAAAATGACACTATAAGGACCAGGACAAAATTTGGGATCCAACGGTATATCATACGATATATCCCCATTTTAAACACTAAGAGAAAAAAAATCGTTTCTGTAGCAGGTTGAACAAAAAGGACGTATTCGTCATTATTTGAAATTACAGAAACGGTCGTTCGACCCGTTTCCGCTTTGTAGAACTGTCACCATAAAACTTTAATATTGTTAACAGTAAAATTCAGTGTGTCCTGACATGTTTAACAATTTGGACATCGTGAAATCATGCGCCTCGAAGGCGGTATCGTGATATCGTGATGTCGTGTGAGTCGACTAGGCCGGCTCGTGTTCCGACAAACTTTTGGGTGGGGTTAGGGTTGAGCGGCCACTAGGCGTATGAAAGGTACTCTCCTCAAGAGCACCACCCGCACGCGGTGGGTTAGCGTCGATCACGGTAAGCCCCCGTGAGAGGAACGACCTTCTCATCACGACCTACAGGCGTGAACCCTAGATTAGAATGCTAACACTTGACATGAAAACTTGCAACGCTAACTTGGTCATCTTGATAATCGAAATGTTAATGAAGCCAGAGAAAACCCAACTTTAATCTTGTAACCATCTAGAACTGCATGCTAGGATTGTTCCGTTTCCATTTCTATAAATTGTTAAATTGCTGCACTCACTTTTCTTCAATTATTAATACTTTTAAAATTCATATATCTGTCATATACTTCGCCTTGGGATGCTAACCTCTTCTTGCAGACCACTAGCTGACATACATTCATGTTTGTGGATGTATGTACGGTTCAGAGCTTGAGTACCAGGAGGACCAGTACGAGACGCCAGAGTTGGAGAGTCAGGAGTTCGCACCTGACGCAGTGCCTCTCCCAGCAGAGGACTAGTGGACCCCCGACACTTTACTGCTTTCCTAGTTTCCTTTTCAGTCGTCGTAGTTACTTTCGTGTACGTTCTTTTCTTGTTGCTACTTTTAGCCCAGCTGTGGCTTGTTAAACTCTGTGTACGAACATTATTTCTGGATGTGGCTTTATCTTTTCTGGTTGTGTTTCTGATTGTTCTGAATGGTAGTTGCAAGGACCACATCTGTGTTTTTTTATCACAGACGCTTATTGAACTCGAGCTTCACCGCTCCAGTTCAAGCGGACCGCGTAACACTCTCGCTTCCGGTGTCTTTTGGGAAGCGGGGCGTTACACATTCCACTAGCGTCCTATTCTTTCACTCAACAACACCATTTTGAGGGGGTGCGCGAGGGAAAGAAAAGGTGTGAGTAATACCAACTTCATCACAAAAATTTGAGAAAGACTCATTCTCAAATTCCCCTCCATAATCACTACGAATAGTGACAATGGTGGTTCCAATGAGATTTTGTACTTTCTTAACAAATATTGTGAAGTTTTCAAAAGCATCATTTTTATTACTTAAGGAAAATATCCAAGTAAATCTAGAAAAGTCATCAACGATGACAAGTCCATATCGAGCATTCCCTAATGAAGCAACTCTAGTTGGCCCAAAAAGATCTAGATGTAAAAGCTCTAGATGCCGTTTAGATGAAATGCTTTTCTTAGGTTTAAATGACGATTTTGGAAGTTTGCCTCGTTGACACGAGTCACAAAAGCTTTTCTTTTGGAAAGTAAGCTTAGGAAATCCTTTAATAGAATTTAACTTGGATAGCTTAAAAAGTGTTCCAAAGTTCACATGACCAAAACGTCGATGCCATAAGTGTTGTTCACTTGTGTTGGCAATGAGACATTGTTCATGTGACTTGGAGATATCTAGGATATATATATCCTTATGGCGTGTGCCAGAAAATAACAAATTATCATTATCTTTTCTCAAAATATGGCACATTCCTTTCGCAAAGCTAACTTTGTAACCCTTGTCACAAAGTTGGCTTATTGAAATGAGATTGTGATTTAATCCTTTAACAAGGTAAACATCACTTATAAGAGGTTTAGAAGGATTACCAACTTTACCAACACCAATGATGGTTCTGCTCTCGTTGCCTCCAAAGACTACTCGGTTCCCATTTGCAATGGGCACCACTCCGGAGAGCAATTGAGCTTCACCCGTCATGTGTTTTGAACACCCGCTATCGAGTATCCAATTATTCTTGGAGCTAAATTTGGATTTGTTGCTCCGTTTCTTTTTCTTGAGTACCTAAAGATAGAAATATCATTCCATGGTACCCAAGGTCATTGGGTCCTAAAAGATTAGACCTTTGGAAGCCAAGTCTAATTGGACTTAGACTTCTCAACATAATCATCATTATGCACGATATTCATAAAATAGGAATTCATGTATGCTTGTTTTTCATGCATGTTAGTGTTCTTCGGGCCCTAAATAGTGAATATTTTGGGTGCCCTATTCCTATTAGGAGCATGCATACGTTGTTGATGTCTACGTGATGCATGTGGCCTATGAGGAGGTGGCCTAGGAAATGCATGTCGTGGATAAGCATATGGCACATGATGAAATGGTGGTGGAATCATATGATATGCTGCATGATGGTAATGGTTCATATGATAGTGATGTGGATGAACATATACATGTGGAGGAACACGTGCGTGAGTGTGTCTCACATGGTGTGCACGTGCTCGTTGACGTGGAGCATAGAAATCATCATGCGTGTGAACCGGTGGAGTAGGATGTGTGTTCCTACGTGGCATAGTATTGGTGTACATAAATGCATGACCCTTCTTTGGAGGTCCACCCAGAGTGGGTTTCTTTCCAAACGAGGGTGTGTACGAAGTGGAAGCACCATTGGTAGATGAACTACCAATGGGGTGTTTGCTCCCATTCGTTGAGGCATTGGAAGTTGGCCTACCAAAGGTAGTAGACGATTTGTATGAATTTCCCATCTTATATCCCAAGCCAATGTGATGATTGGCCGGAAGTAAGTCATTTAGGATTTTATCCAAATGGTCCTTACCTTTATTGAATTTATTAATTCGGCCTAATGTGCACTCATACTTCTCGGTGAGAGAATGCATAGAAGCATCCAAGGTGGACACTTGCGATGTGAGTGTATAAACACGAGATTTGAGATTCTCATTCTCAATACTCAAAGTTGAGTTTTGAAAAGTCAAATCCGCCATCTCGCGTTCATCCGAATTCTCAATATGAACATGCTCAAGTTGAGATTTGAGATTTACAATCTTATTTCTCAAACCTTCAACAACGATGTCGTTGATGATGATGATAGGTTTAGGTGAGGTTTATAGACTAGTTAGCTCATCTTTAGTCTTAGTATATCTATTTACTAATTTAGAATATTTAGACCAAATTTGATCGTTAGCTAATCTAAGGTCATCCATAGTTACCTCATCGCCTTCATCCTCGCTTTCATCGGAGGAGGAGTCTTGATCATGTTTCTCTCTAGCCATGAAGCACATGTGTGCTTGCTCCACTTGTTCATCATCCGACTCTCCACTTGTTCATCATCTGACTCAACCAATAGTGCGAAAATGAAAATAGACAACAATAAAAGACAATCGCAAACAAACGATTTAACGGGTTCGGATCCACCCAAGTCTTCCTGACTTGTTCCCGGTGATCCTACGTCCCAAACACCCGGATCCCATCCGGCTACTTGAGTTAGAATCCTCTAACTCAAATTTCCACTATGAAATTCTTGTAGAAAACCTCCACAAGATCAAATCATACACAAATGAAAATGTGACTCCCACAAACCGGGATCACAAACTTCTCTCAGAACCGAGAGATAAAACTGAAATAGCAATGTAAATGAAACAATAAACACTTACCACAAAAACCTATGCCTTGAGTAAAACTTACTGATTTTAGGGCAAGAAGGATTTTGAGGAAGAAGCAAGCACCAAACCCTAGCTCCACTAAGATGACCAACAATAGATGGCTATGGAGAAGATGGTGACTTGGATTCAAGCTCCTAGCTTGAGTAGCTCACAATCAATGAGAATCTCTCCTGAGGAATAAGAGTGAGGGAGAGATTCTTGTGAAGAGAGGGAGCTTGGAAATAGGAATTAAATGCTCTCTCTTTAATTCTCAAAGTCTCAATAATATCAGCCTTGAATGCTATGAAGAAGCATCCTAAGTTATATAGGATAGAGAGGAGAGAGAGGGAAAATTCGTGCAATTAATGCTCCAACGGATCTATTTCTGAAGCAGTCTAATCGGTCTAAGAAGGATCACTGACTGATTAGTTTGGCAACTAGTCGGTCAGTGATTCTTCTTGGACTGACTAAATGGTTCACAGCCAATAAAGTGAATTCAAGAAGTTAGAACTAGTCGGTCTAAGAAGACTTGCCAATCGACTAGTTTGACAACTAGTCGGTCGGTGAGTATTCTTTGACCGACTAAGAGTTGAAATACAATAGGCTGAATTCAAAGAGAGCTAGTCGGTCTAAGAACAAATTTCAACCGACTAGTTTCAGAACTAGTCGGTCAACGGTTGTTCTTTGACCGACTAACTGTAAACAGTAGCTCAGGCTGAAAAGTGAAAGACATAACTGTTGAGTATTGGACTCCCCGGATTTGGTTTTGGATGATGAGCAAACATAAATATATCATGAACTAACAATTTGTGAGCGCAGTTATGGAGATCGTCGCCAAATTCACGAGAACACTCAAAGCGACATCTTAAGACATCTCAAAGCTCGTATTCAATGTCTAAAGCTTCGTTGAAGCTTTTGGACCTTTTTGGAAGTCATGAAGATTTGATCGGAGCTTTCGAAGACCGTTCGCTAAGGTTTATTTTATAGTCTTTTAGCTTCGATCTATAGAATGTTAAGCCTTGAGTAATTCTTACATTTCTATCTTCATAACGCTCATATCGTAGCTCTAGGATCTTAGTACAAGTCCATTCTAACTTCCTCGAAGCATCGCGCTTCGATTCGGACTTGTTTGTGCATGTTAGTTGGTACAAGAAGAAGTACTAACCGACTAGATGGTGATCTAGTCGGTCAGCAAAGCTTCTTGGACCGACTAGTATGAGTTAATCTTTTCTTGTTCAGTACCGTTTACAGTTAGTCGGTCTACGTTGACTCACCGACCGACTAGTTTGTGAACTAGTCGGTCAGTGATGCTTCTTTGACCGACTAGTTGGACTTTACTGTACACGCCAATTTTCTCCTGAGCTACTGTTTATCGTTAGTCGGTCTAAGAACGTTTGGCGACCGACTAGTTGTTGATCTAGTCGGTCAACTTTTGTTCTTGGACCGACTAAGTCAATTTGTATTCAGACTATTTCACTTTGCCTCTTAGTCGGTCTACGTTCACTGACTGACCGACTAGTTGTGAAACTAGTCGGTCAGAATGTCTTCTTGGACCGACTAGATTTCTAGGTCTGAAATTCAATCTGTTCACTGTTCACCTCTTAGTCGGTTCATGTTGTCTCACCGACCGACTAGTTGATGAACTAGTCGGTCAGTGGTTGTTCTTTGACCGACTAGTCTGCTTCAGATTTAGATCCGTTGGAGTTTTGAAAGAGATGTTTCTCTCTCTATTTTTCCTTGATCCTTTAAATACCTGGAGGGGTTATTTCATGGGATCCAGGGCTACTATTTCCAGAGTTCTATTGATTCAAAGAGAAGCTTTCAACTCTCATCTTAAAGCTCTCCCATTATCAAGAATCTCTTCCTCACTCTCATTCCTCTAGAGAGATTCATTGGTTGTGAGCCTTCCAAGCCAAGGGCTTGATTCTAGGTCATCCATCTCATCCCTAGGCTTCCATTGCTGGTCATCTTCTTGAAGCTAGGGTTTGGTGACTCTTCCTCCATCAAAATCCTCTTTGCCCTAATTTGGTAAGAAATCTCAAGGCATATGTATTTTGTTGGTAAGCATTTTATTTCAGTTATATTTGAATTGTATACTCTCGGTTGTGAGAGGTTTTGCGTGATCCCGGGTTGTGGGAGTCACGGTCATCGATTGTAGGTCGATTGCGCTTGTGAGGTTTTCGCAAGTGTTCATATTGGAAATCTTGAGTTAGGGTTTCTAACTCAAGTATCCGGAAGGGATCCGGGTGGTTGGGACGTAGGATCACCGGGAACAAGTCGGGGAGACTTGGGTGGATCCGAACCCATTAAACCATTGTGTTTGCGTTTGCATTTATTCTTCTTGATTGTAGTTATTCAGCATCGTTGTTTGTTAATTGTACGATAATTAGGAATAACACTCCTTATTATTTAAAAGTACTATTCACCTCACCCCCTCTAGTACATGTGCAATGGCTTCCCAGGGCACTACAATTGGTATCAGAGCCAAGTTCAAAGCTACACATAGCCAAAGTTCAAAGCTATGACGAACAACGACTACAACGTCTTCAAGAACGGCGATGGAGCTTCTTCAGTTATGGAAGGACTATCCTCAGTCAGGCCTCCACACTTCAACGGTACCAACTATGGGTACTGGAAATGCCGGATGCAAATTTTCCTCCGGAGCGCTTCACTATGGAGAGCCACCATGACGGAGTATGTCGAGCCTTCCGAAGAAGATTTCGCAAAGTGGACTCCCGCGGAGGTCGCCGCGGAAGTAGCCAATGCCAAGGCAATGAATGCCTTGAATTGTGCGTTGGAGCCCGAGGACTTCAACAAGATATGCACATGTAAGAGTGCATATCAAATATGGAACCAACTCCTCATATTGCACGAAGGATCGAGTACGGTAAAAGATTCTAAACTCGTCGTTGCTAATAAAGAATTTGAGTTGTTTCATATGGAGCAGGGCGAAACCATGAAGGAATATTACGCTCGCTTTGTGGATATATCAAACGACTTGGAAGCTCTTGGGAAGGTCTATACCCAAAAGGAGAAAGTCGCGAAGATTATCGACGGTCTTCCATCATGTTGGGAAAAGCGTACCTTCGTCATCGAGGAAGGTAATGACATGAATAAATATACCGTCGTACAACTAATGGGTACCTTGTTGTCTTACGAGGTACGCAAGGATAGTAAGATCCGAATGAAGGAAAAGATGAAAGCGTACTTGAAGCAAGATGAGCCAAAGAAAAAGGCGATTGCCTTCAAGGCCGCTCCATCTACCGATGATGAAGAATCGGAAGACGAATTGGACATGGAATCCATTGCCCGTATGGCAAGGAAGTTCGATCGATTCCTCCGAGAAGGTATATCTTTGAATAAATCTAAAGTTAGTTCGACTAATGCTTCTACTCCCGTGTGTTATAAATGCAACAAGCCAGGACACATCAAACCGGATTGTCCTCTCTACAAACACAAGGAGAAGGGGAAAGCATCAAAGTACGACAAGTCGAGAAAGTACAAGAAAGGACTTGTTGGAACATTCACCGACTCCGAAGAGGATTCCTCAAGTGGAGAGTCGGATGATGGAAGAGTGGAGAAAGAAAAACTTTGCTTCATGGCGAATGAGGCAAAAGATCGAAAGTCCTCCTTCGATGATAGCGAGGATGAAAGCGAGGATGGTAGCGAGGAGGAAAGCGGAGAACCTACTATTGATGAAATGAGGTTAGTAAACCAAGAAATTTGGTCTAAATTTACTAAATTAGTAGATAGATATAATAAGACCAATGATGAACTTGTTAGCCTCCAAACCTCTCCTAAGTCTACCATCACCAACAATGACACCATTGTTGAGACACTCACCAATGAGAAAGCAAGTTTGCTTACTCATAATGGCTTGTTAAGAAATGAGGTGAAGAACCTCAAATCTCAACTTGAGCATGTTCATTTTGAGAAATCGGATGAACACAAGATGGCGGATTTGACGTCTCAAAACTCAACCTTGAGTTTTGAGAATAAGAATCTCAAATCTCGTGTTTATGCACTCACATCGCAAGTATCCACTTTGGATGCTTCGATGCATTCTCTCAAAGAGAAGTATGAGTGCACGTTAGGCCGTATCAATGATTTCAATAGAGGTAATGGCCATTTGGATAATATCCTAAATGACTTACTTCCGGCCAAACACCACATTGGCTTGGGGTATAAGATGGGAGACTCATCCAAATCGCCTACCACCTTTGTTAGGCCGACATTCGATGCCTCGACGAGTGGGAGCAAACATCCCATTGGTAGTTCTCCTACCAATAGTGCTTCCACTTCGTACACACCCCCGATTGGAAAGAAGCCCACTTTGGGTAGACCTCCAAAGAGGGGTCATGCATTTTTGTACTCTCATGCTATGCCACGTAGGAATACACATCCTACTCCACCGGTGCATGCTAATAATGATTTTTATGCTCCGCACCCACGAGCACGTGCGAACACTCATATGAGACACCCACATGCACGTAATCATGCTCATGCACATCCTAATGCTTATGTTCACACATCTAATCCTCATGTGAATGCCTTCTCTCATAATCATTCTCATGCTTATCCACGTATGTATGCTACACCACAACATGGATCTCATGCTCATCATAATGTTATTGCTAGATCTCATGCTCCTAGGCCACATGCACCACATAGAAATCAACCTTTTGTGCATGCAACCACTAGGAAGAGGATTCCCAAAATTTACACTATTTGGGGTCCCAAGAACACTAGCAATCATGATATGAATATTTATGTGCAATCCTATATTAATGATGTTATTTTGAATAATGATTATGTTGGAAAGTCAAGTTCCTCTTGGACTTGGTTTCCGAAGGGTTAGTTCCTTTAACCTTTCAATGCTTGGTACCATGAGCTTATGATCATGTTATGGGTACCAAGGCATATGTTTATAAAATTGATTTTGATTATATTAATTTATGGGTTACAATAATTTTTATTTCGTATTTCAAATTTGTTGTCTAACCCATTGGATCCAAAAGGATTTTTGGATACCAAAATGAAGTTTTCTAGGTTCAATCCACCGTGGGATACCAACCCTACCAACTCCTCGATTTGCGAAGACTTTCATTCAAACGGAGTTGATGGTGCTTAGGTAATGCACCAATGTAGGGGGAGCTTAATGTTGTAAGTATGATATTACATTTGGTATCCATGAGGGTTGAATGCATGCTTGGTTAGAATCTATTTATTTACATTGGTATCACTTTGTTTCTCCTAGCATGATAGAATTGTGAATGCCATAAGTGCTTTGAAATTCATATCTATTTTTGGCATGACATGTTTTTAAAAGTTATTATGATGATTTTCGTATTACTTTTATCACCTTGTCACTTCTCATCGCACACTTCACTTAGTTGTGATGTGCTTTTACTTAATGTTCATTTTCGATCGATATTGTGACATTTGATATTCTATGATGTGCACCACTCTTCTGATGGTTCATTCCTTTGTGCACATTTTATGTATGTCTCTGATATTGATCTCGTCGCTCAACGATTTATTTTGATTCAATAGCTTTAGTTGTATGAAAACATAGAATTGTTTTCCATGCACTAAAATAGCTATAAATGTTGATATTGGAGAGTAAATTCATTTCTTCAATAAGTGAATTTACATTTGATATTTTGATGATTTAAGTTTTCAATTTTCGACTATGGTCTCATTGACACGCTTTGATTTTATTCGAATTTTATTTTGGTGTCATATGAAACGTGGTCGTATTCTTAGACTCCCATGCTTTATGAATTATTTGGCCATGATTTATTGTCATTGGCTTCCTCCCGTTCTTTTTGGATTATGCCAAAGGGGGAGAGATATAATAATGGCATGTGCTAAATGGAAATTTACCATGAATCTAATTTGATATGTTAGATTCAGGGGGAGTTAAGATATAAAAATGGATTTCAAATCCTAAATTTCAAATATTGGATTTGAATTTTTACTTTCCTCGTCTGCTTGATGTATGTGCTTATTATTTCATATGGAACTAATGTGTCATCAATGCAGGGGGAGTAAGTATATTCCATTTAGTTCATTATTTTTGATTATTATTTATGTTGGTTTGTCATCACCAAAAAGGGGGAGAATGTTGAGTATTGGACTCCCCGGATTTGGTTTTGGATGATGAGCAAACATAAATATATCATGAACTAACAATTTGTGAGCGCATTTATGGAGATCGTCGCCAAATTCACGAGAACACTCAAAGCGACATCTTAAGACTTCTCAAAGATCGTATTCAATGTCTAAAGCTTCGTTGAAGCTTTTGGACCTTTTTGGAAGTCATGAAGATTTGATCGGAGCTTTCGAAGACCGTTCGCTAAGGTTTATTTTATAGTCTTTTAGCTTCGATCTATAGAATGTTAAGCCTTGAGTAATTCTTACATTTCTATCTTCATAATGCTCATATCGTAGCTCTAGGATCTTAGTACAAGTCCATTCTAACTTCCTCGAAGCATCGCGCTTCGATTCGGACTTGTTTGTGCATGTTAGTTGGTACAAGAAGAAGTACTGACCGACTAGATGGTGATCTAGTCGGTCAGCAAAGCTTCTTGGACCGACTAGTATGAGTTAATCTTTTCTTGTTCAGTACCGTTTACAGTTAGTCGGTCTACGTTGACTCACCGACCGACTAGTTTGTGAACTAGTCGGTCAGTGATGCTTCTTTGACCGACTAGTTGGACTTTACTGTACACGCCAATTTTCTCCTGAGCTACTGTTTATCGTTAGTCGGTCTAAGAACATTTGGCGACCGACTAGTTGTTGATCTAGTCGGTCAACTTTTGTTCTTGGACCGACTAAGTCAATTTGTATTCAGACTATTTCACTTTGCCTCTTAGTCGGTCTACGTTCACTGACTGACCGACTAGTTGTGAAACTAGTCGGTCAGAATGTCTTCTTGGACCGACTAGATTTCTAGGTCTGAAATTCAATCTGTTCACTGTTCACCTCTTAGTCGGTTCATGTTGTCTCACCGACCGACTAGTTGATGAACTAGTCGGTCAGTGGTTGTTCTTTGACCGACTAGTCTGCTTCAGATTTAGATCCGTTGGAGTTTTGAAAGCGACGTTTCTCTCTCTATTTTTCCTTGATCCTTTAAATACCTGGAGGGGTTATTTCATGGGATCCAGGGCTACTATTTCCAGAGTTCTATTGATTCAAAGAGAAGCTTTCAACTCTCATCTTAAAGCTCTCCCATTATCAAGAATCTCTCCCTCACTCTCATTCCTCTAGAGAGATTCATTGGTTGTGAGCCTTCCAAGCCAAGGGCTTGATTCTAGGTCATCCATCTCATCCCTAGGCTTCCATTGCTGGTCATCTTCTTGAAGTTAGGGTTTGGTGACTCTTCCTCCATCAAAATCCTCTTTGCCCTAATTTGGTAAGAAATCTCAAGGCATAGGAATTTTGTTGGTAAGCATTTCATTTCAGTTATATTTGAATTGTATACTCTCGGTTGTGAGAGGTTTTGCGTGATCCCGGGTTGTGGGAGTCACGGTCATCGATTGTAGGTCGATTGCGCTTGTGAGGTTTTCGCAAGTGTTCATATTGGAAATCTTGAGTTAGGGTTTCTAACTCAAGTATCCGGAAGGGATCCGGGTGGTTGGGACGTAGGATCACCGGGAACAAGTCGGGGAGACTTGGGTGGATCCGAACCCATTAAACCATTGTGTTTGCGTTTGCATTTATTCTTCTTGATTGTAGTTATTCCGCATCGTTGTTTGTTAATTGCACGATAATTAGGAATAACACTCCTTATTATTTAAAAGTACTATTCACCTCCCCCCCTCTAGTACATGTGCAGTGGCTTCCCAGGGCACTACAATAACTAGTCGGTCTAAGAAGGATTCTTAACCGACTAGTTTGACAACTAGTCGGTCGGTGAACCTTCTTGGACCGACTAATTGGTCAACAATGAAGATGCTGAATTGAGCAAGGAGATCTAGTCGGTTCAAGAAGGATTACTGACCGACTAGATGACAATCTAGTCGGTTGGTTCTTCTTCTTGAACCAATTAAGATGCACAAGAAGCAGCGAAATGAAGCGTGAATCTTCGGGAAAGTTTCTATAGGTGTCTAAGATGATCCTAGATCTAAGATATGAGCGTTATGAAGATTATAATGTAAGACCTACTCAAGGCTTAACATTCTACGAAAAGAAGCTAGAAGACTATAAAATTAAGCTAGACGAACTGTCTTCAAAGCTTCAATCCGAATCTCTTGACTTCAATAATGGTCCTTGAGCTTCAACAAAGCTTCAAGCACACGATCACGTGCTTTGAGAAGTCTTGAGACGTCGCTTTTGATATACGTAGAATTTTGGCGACGATCTCCATAACTGCGCTCACAAAGAGTTAGTTCACGATATTTGTGTTTGTTCATCATCAAAACCAAATCCGGGGAATCAATACTCAACATAGACCTCGTACCTCGGAATTGGAACCCCTTTACCTTTGTCCTTGTGTCTATTTATAGGTGGTTCCTATCTGATTGCATGTAACTGTCTCTCATTGATTCATACACGATCTCCTCCGGAATTCGAGGTAACGACTGCCCATTTACTCGGCCCCATTAATCTCCCCTGAATATTGGTGCATGACTAACAGTCGAACGACCCATTCATTTGACTCAACAATGCCCCGCTCTGAGCGACGGGTATCGAGTTGCGGTCGCCAAATGGGTCGGGTGCCCAAATACTCCAATAGGGTCCGTACACGTGCACTAACAATGGCCCACATCATTCGTGCCTCAGAAGTTGCGCCGATTGAGACCGTATGATGTGTAATCTTCTTAAATGCACACGGTTCTCGAGCCAAATGGGTCGGATGCCCAGATACTCCAATAGGGTCCGTACACGTGCACTAACAATGGCCCACATCATTCGTGCCTCAGAAGTTGCGCCGATTGAGACCATATGATGTGTAATCTTCTTAAATGCACACGGTTCTCGAAACATTTGATTAGATTTGTGCCACCAAAACCCTTTCATCTTTGAATTGATCTCCTTCGCTTCTTGTGGCTGGTTTCAGACACGTGTTGTCCATCGACTGTTAGTCGGTTGAATTTCTTCGTATAAGAAGAGAAGCGAGGAAGAAGAAGAGATCTTTTTGTTTTGCCTTCTTTCTCTCCTCAAAAGCTTGCTTCCAGCGTTGCCTGTCCGAAGATTGCTTGCTTTTCTTAAGGTATTCACCCCTGAATGATTTTGACTTTCTTTAGATCTGTCAGGTATGTTTGCTCTGGTCGTAATGAAGGAGCCGTCCTACGAGGAGCTCATGGCACGCCTTCGGCCTCCACGATGCGTGGAAGTTCCTGGAAAGGGAAAAGGAGTTTGGATAGAACCAGACCTTTCCATTCAACGGAGGGATCAGAACTCGAAGGTTCCTGAGGTTATCCTCGAGATGGCCCCTAGGTTTTTCCTTAATCTGACTGCCGAGGTCTGGCAAGATTGTTTATGTCATCATTTTAGGGTTAGAGTGCCTAATTCGGATGAGAGAGTGTGTTTTCTACATAAGAGTGAGGTATGGGTGTATCTTAAAGCTTTTTGCATAGACTCCGATTCCCCCTTCACCCATTCATCATAGAGGTTTTGTGCTCTTCGGAGCTTCCATTTGTAGACTTGCTCCTCAAGCTTTCCTCTTAGTTGGTTTCATCGTGCTGTGTGAGCTCTGTGGGGTTCGACCGACCCTTGGGCTATTTAGGTACTTCTTCAGGATAGTATCCAACACTGGTCGAGTGTGGTACCATATCGTTGCTCGCCCAGAAACGAGACTCATATACGACCTTCCGATCTCCGACCCTGGGTGGGAGGATACCTTTGTGTTTTTCGTCCTTCCTGAACTGGGACCGTTGCTCAATAGTTGGAGTTCTCCGAATCCTTAGCTTGCAGAAGAGTCTCGGTTATCATCAGAGGAGGTCAGAGCCAGGTTGTCGCTGGACGAGGCTGAGGCGGTGAAGCTCCTTCTGGGTCAACTGATCACTCCTTATTTTACACCTTTTTCCCGCATTTTTGCATGCCATTTAGATCGCCCAAATCATGTTTTTCACGATATATCGACGATATTGTGATGCTTTTCACGATTTGTTGTTTTTGTCGCATTTCAGGTGATTTGGCGCGATTTGGAGGATCTCGAGATGCGCTTACTCTAGACGGTCACCGACGACCTCCCCGAGGGGTATTTTTGCTGTTGGAGAGGAGCGGAAGAAGAATGAACGTCGCAGGAGCGACGAGGAGGCCAAAATAAGCAGATTGGGCATGATTTGTGTCCCACTCGGCCGAGTGGAGGAGCCACTCGGCCGACCAGCGAGACACCGCTCGGCCGACCAGTTCAGACACGTTTTCTATGTGCACTCGGCCGAGCGACGGAGACCACATCGGCCGAGTGACGACATCTCGTCCGCCCGAGTGGCGCCCAGACGAAGCCCTCCAAAAATCTCCAAGTTTCTGTTTTTCGGCTGCCTGAGCTTCAGAAGACCCACTCGGCCGAGTGGATTATCCCGTCCGCCCGAGTATCATGAAGCCATCGGCCGAGTGACGACAACTCACTCGGCCGAGCCGCCCCCGAAGTAGAGACCCCTGAAGGCCCCGACTTACTGGAAAATTACAGGGTTTCTCACTCGACCGAGCGACTTTTGTCACTCGGCCGAGTGCGACGCGCTGCCTGTAGCGAAAATTGCGGAAAACAGGCTGCGCAGGGGTATTTTGGTCACAGTTTTTGGATGATTTTGGGGGATATTTAACCCCTGTTTTTACCCTAGTTTTGAGAGCTTCTCCTTAGATTTTTTGCAGCTTTTTAGATTAGCTTTTTAGTTTTATTCTTGAGATTGGAGAAGAGACAAAATTGGATTTTTGTTGGATTAATTGAAGAACTCCTTTGGTTTGCTTTTCTCTTCTCTAAAAATTCTATTTTTATTGCATATCTCAATATTGTGATGAATTCTATTGCTTATTTCATTGATTATTTTTGTGATCTTGCTATGAATTGTGAGTAGTCGCCACGTCTTGGGGCGTGGGGATGAACCCTACAAGCCCTATTTCATAATTGTGATGAATTGGTAGGAATTTTGCTAGAATTGCTATTAGAGATTAGATTGGGATCAATTTACTACGGATGGCTAGGTATTCACATCGATTGGGATTTGCAAGAGATTGGATCCCAATTCGATAGGAAACCCTAGAAATCCGAATTGGGTTGGAGTCGAATTTCCGTAGTATCGGTTTGCAAGAGATTGGACCGATACTAGGGTTTCCGGTTTCAAATTCCGTGCCAATACCTGTTTGCAAGAGATTGGGCGGGTAGGAACTATCCCAATCTAGGTTGTGGACCGAGTTTGCAAGAGATTGGGCTCGGTGCGCGATTGGACGATGATGTTGATCCTAATGCTAGCTTCCCTAGGCTATGGTTTGCAAGAGATTGGACCCGAACCTAGGATAGCTATAGACCGGCAACAGCGCGAGAGCGTGAGCTTGGTTCTACATTCAGTTGCAACTAGTTCATCCAAAATCTTATTCTAGTGATTTTAATACCCATGAACCACATTCATGAAATATGGTGAGTAGCGGGGATTCCCCATTCCCTAGACGTTCTTTATTTGATTTGATATTTCCACACTTTGTCTGACGATTGTGACAGGATCGCCAAAGGCAAATCTTTCTTCTAAAATAGCCAGGTTGATTGGAGCAAGCACGGTCATTCGTCCTCCCTGTGTTCGATATCCCGCTCGCTGCTACACCGTGCACTTGCGGTAAAACTACAACTGTTCTTTAGGGTTACGTCCCGGAGCGATCATCGACCGAGGCGAGAAAGGTCGACTAAGTATTTGTTATATGATCAAATGTTGAAGATCATTTTGTGGAGCCCGGGTAATGTATTTTGACTCTATGTCTTTATCTTCACCACTCACGATACTTATATCCGTTGTTTGCAGATATGACTACTGGAAACCGACGGAGCAGTAATTTCGGAATGGACCGAGTATGGAGGGAACAACGGAAGAAAAAGAGAAGCGTCGAAAGGTCGGGCGCCCGTGTTGAAAGGTCGAGTGCACGTATCTAGGGGTCGAGCTCTCGATCTCCCCTCCCAATCAACTAAAGCTCTTCTTCCAAGGGAGGCAACATTAGGCAGACCTCCAGGCCCTCTTCCCGAGCCTCCTCAAGAGAGGCCTCCAGCCAGGCCCCCGTGCAGCCCGCCGTGCCCTTGGCCTCCGTCGTAGTTTTGGAGACACTGATGGTGGTCGATGTCGACGTTGCCGACGTTGCTGAGCCGACCGAAGCTGTCGGCTAGAAGAGGGAGATGCCCTCCCATGGGGAGGAGGAGTTGGGAAAGAGGAGACGAGTGGAGGAGGAGGATCCCTTCGAGAAGTGCATGTGGGTCGCTCCTCTCGAGCCACAGGGGGTGGTGGAGACTCCTTCGGTATCTCAGGCCCCTGTGATGCCCCTTTTGGATCAGTGGCCCTGGGGCAGCATTGTGTCACTCGTTCCTTTGGTCGGCCCAATCCCTGCGGAGTTCGATCGTGCGTTCCTGCTCAATCAGCTTTCGACTCGATCCGTTGGGCCGGTACAAGGTGACTTTCACCTACCTCCCTTCACCATTGGAAAGGAGGAGTCGGTCTTACTGGATTTTGTGACGAGTGCTCGGTTGGTAGAGAACTCGATTCTTCTCAGAGATCTGGAGCTTCTGCAGAGGTTGGACCTCGAAAGGGTGGCCAACTTTTTTATGGGGAGCATATACCAGGTATGTCGTATGCCTTTCGTCTATTGACGCCCGAGTTAGCCGTCCTTGACTAACCTTTTCTGCAGATGTCTATTCTCACGTTGTGTTGCGTCGTCAAGCCGTCGACTTGATCGACGGCGTGTGGCAGACGCAGAGCGCAAGGCATTCAAGCTCGAGGCTCAGACGAAAGAGGTGGAGGAGGGCCTGAAGAAAGACCTCGAGGCTAAGGCAGTGGCTGAGTGGGCAGCTGTGGAGGCCAAGGATAGTCTCTCGTTCCTGTCAGTCCTCTGCAAGTCCGCTAAGCTCGAGTGAAGGACGGAGAAGGCACAACTTGAGACAGAGCTTGATGCTTTCAAAACGGAAGCGTTCGAGCTCCGAGCCAAAGCTTTCGATTTCGAGAGGTGGACGGCGGATTGTAAGGCAGAGGCCGCTGAATCTCGGGCCAAAGTCGCCGAGCTCGAGGAGGCCGCTGCGAAGGAGAAGGCAGAGCTTACGACCAGACGTACAAAGGGGATGGAAGCTTTCAACAACATCTTCATAGCTGGGGGCGATCCTCCTCCCTCTTAGGCTGGTATGCCTTAGTTTAGGTTTCTTGTAATCCTTTTTCACTTCTGTTTCCTTAGAAATGAATAAAAATTGTTGTGACTTGTGACTTTTACGCTCTTACTCTTATCTACTATCTGAATATGTGCGTGTGTATGGCCCCTCTATGACTTAACTTTTGATAGATCAGAGATTGTTGATAAGTTTAGTCGTTGGTAAGTTAGGTGTATTCAACAGATTGAACACAACCCTTTAAACCATAAATCACATTTCATTTAGTAGCAAGGGGTAATGCCCCTTAGAGATGACGAAAATAGGGGTCGTTTGGTGGCGAGGGGCGAGGACCCTTCGACTTATGGCCGATGACCGTCGTGGGTCGTTCATTAGCGAGGGGTAATCTCTCAGCCAACGGCCGACGACTAGGGTCGTTCAGTGGCGAGGGGCGATCCCTCGACTTACGGTTGACGACTAGGGTCATTCAGTGGCGATGGGTAATCCCTCGGCTCACGACTGACAACTAGGGTCATCAGTGGCAAGGGGCGATCCCTCGGCTTACGGCTAGCGACAGGGATCGTTCGGTGGCGAGGGGCGATGCCCCTTCGAATTACGACCGACGAGCGTCGTGGGTCATTCAGTGGCGAGGGGCGATCCCTCGGCTTACAGCCGACGACCATGGTTTGTTCGGTGGCGAGGGGCGAGGCCCCTTCGACTTACAGCCGACAACCATGGTTCGTTCGGTGACAAGGGGCGAGGCCCCTTTGATTTACGGCCAACGACCATGGTTTAGAAGATTTATTAGACAAATACTGAAGGACGATCGACTTTCTATTTATCTTGAACAGGCATAAGGTAAAAGATGAAGATAGATTTCAATCATTTACCTATGCTGGTACAATCATTGATAATACTTCCGCAAGTTCTCAGCGTTCCAAGGATGAGGAAGTTCTCTATCATCCAATGTAGCGAGTCGATAGGTGGCAAGACCGAGTACATCGATCACTGTGTAAGGTCCTTCCCACATCACTGTGAGCTTCCCTTGCTTGAGAATCTTGGGATTGAAAGCATCCTTGTGCAGTACCAATTCGCCTACACAGAAGCTACGTTCGCAGACCCTTGAGTTGAAATAGTGGGCCATGCGTCCTTTTTGTTTGATGAGGGTCGCTAGAGACTATTCGCGGACCTCGTCCACTAGTTGTAGGTTGAGCTCGAGGCCTTCCGAGTTTCTTTCTCCATCATAGAATTGGAGACGAAGCGGTCTCTCATTGACTTCCACTGGGACGATGGCTTTGCATCTGTACGCCAGCAAGAATGGCGTTTCACCCGTCGAGGTTTTTTGGATCGTTCTGTACGACCATAGTATGCCAGGGATTTCGTCCGGCCAGGTCCATTCGAGCCCAATTATTCTCTTTCAATGGGGCCCGAGGATGTTTTTGTTGGCTGCCTCCGCCAATTCATTCGACTGGGGATGGGCGACAGAGGCGAAGTGCAGCTTGATTTTTAGCTCAGAGCAGAAGTCTCTGAAACCAGTGCTATCGAATTGCATCCCATTGTCTGTCGCAATAGATTGTAGGATGCCAAAACGACAGACGATAGGCTTCCAGATGAAGCTCCGAGCTTCATTCCATATGATCCGGGACAGGGGCTCTGCTTCGATCCACTTTGTAAAGTAGTCGATCACCACTATTAGGTACTTCCGTTGTCCACTCACTTGTTTGAATGGACCAATGAGGTCTAGTCCCCACTTGGCGAAAGGAACTGGACTTATGATGGGAACAGATCAGTCGGTGGGGTCGATCTGATCTTTGACAATTTTTGACAGGTCGAGCACCTTCGAACGTATTCGATGACATCCTTGAACATCGTTGGCCAATAATACCCTTGTCTTACGGCCTTCGACGCTATAGCTTTCCCCTGCATTGGTTTCTGCAATTGCCCTCGTGGATCTCTTGGATCACGTAGTGTGCGTAATGCGGAGCTAAACATTTAAGGTATGGAAAGATGTCATATCTGGTCAATCACCTTTTACAATGAACCATCCGAAGAATTGGTAGGCCTTCCGTTCTTGCTTTCGTGCCTCCACTAGGTCAGTTGGCTTTACTCTTGTGTTCAGGTAATGGATTATAGTATCCATTTTTGTGATTCCTTGGTCGAGGCTTAGAACTTCCTGCTCTAACCTGCTGGGGTGTGGTAGACATTGTACATACACTGTCCGACCGAGCCCCACGGGGGAGAATGATGCGAGCTTCGACAGGGCGTCGGCTTAATGATTCTTCGACCTTGGTTCATGATGGATTTCCAAGCGTCTGAACTTGGTGAGGTCGACCTTTGCGATGTGCATGTAGCTCTGTATTGAGTCTTTGCGGGCCTCGAAGGTTCCGTTAAGTTGGTGGATGACTAGGCTGGAATCACCGAGTAGTTGAACCACTTTCGCTTCTAGGGCTCGAGCCAATTGGAGTCTGTTGATGGCCGCTTCATACTCAGCTCCATTATTTGTGGTCTGGAAGTCGAAGCAGAGAGCGTACTCGAATAAATTGCCCGTTGACATTTGTACAATTATCCCGGCTCCACTCCCGGATTGAGTGGCCAAACTGTCAACTTGTACGATCCAGGTTCCTTTGTCTTCCATTGTATCATTTGGTGAATTAATACCTGTCGAGGATGAGGGGCTTGCCTCAAGTAGCATGTTAGTAGTACATACCTCCTCTTTTGGGCCTTCATCGTAAGTGAGTTCGACTATAAAATTGGCAAGAGCCTTGGTTTCTTAGGCAACATTAGAAGGACTTTATTTGTACAATTATCCCGGCTCCACTCCCGGATTGAGTGGCCAAACTGTCAACTTGTACGATCCAGGTTCCTTTGTCTTCCATTGTATCATTTGGTGAATTAATACCTGTCGAGGATGAGGGGCTTGCCTCAAGTAGCATGTTAGTAGTACATACCTCCTCTTTTGGGCCTTCATCGTAAGTGAGTTCGACTATAAAATTGGCAAGAGCCCGCCCCTTGATGGCAGTCCTTGACTTGAACTGGATGTCAAATTCGCTTAGCTTGACCCCCCTACTTGATCATCCTCCTAGAATGATCGAGCCTCTTTTGGGTTTGTTCTAGGGGTGTGTCGATGAGGACCAAGATGTTGTGTGCTTGGAAGTACGGTCGCAACCTCCTCACAGATTGGATCAGCGCGAAAGCAATCTTCTCTACCCTCGAATAGTTGATCTCTGTGCCTCGAAGAACCTGATTGACGTAGTAGATGGGTCGTTGTATCCCGAGTCCTCTTTGACGAGTGCAGAGCTTACGACCTCCATGGTGGTAGCCAGATAGATGATGAGTTGGTTACCTTTATCTGGCTTGGTCAGGAGTGGTAGGCAGCGGAGGTACTCCTTTAACTCGGAGAAAGCCGTCTTGCAGTTCGTAACCCACTCGATGACTCTTTTTCCGTTCGATGCAGAATCTATCACCTTCCTCAGCACTCTGAAGAAGGGCAATGACCTCTCGACTGATTTAGATAAGAATCGGCACAAAGCAGATATCCTTCCATTCAGCCTTTGGAGTTCTCTGAGGGTTGAAGGCTCAATCATCGTAATGATCGTAGCGATCTTGTCGGGTTGGCCTCAATCCCTTAATTCGTCAGCATGAAACCAAAGAACTTTCCTGACCGAACCCCGAAGGTAAATTTGGCAGGTTTTAATCGAAGGTTGTATCACCGGATCTGTGCGAATATCTCTGGAGATCTGCAATGTGATCCATCGGCTTGTTTGACTTGACCAGCATGTCGTCGACGTTGACTTCTAGGTTTCGACCGATTTGAGCCCCGAAGACACCGTTCATCATGCGTTGGTAAGTAGCCACTGCATTCTTCAAACCAAATGGAATTTTGGTGTAACAAAAAAATACCTTGATCAGTGATGAAAGAAGTTTTCTCTTCATCCTATGGTGCCATCTGGATCTGGTTATATCCTGAGAATGCATCCATGAAGCTGAGGAGCTCGTAGCCCGAAGCGCTGTCGACCAGATGGTCAATTTGTGGCGGGGGTAACTATACTTTGGGCATGATTTGTTGAGGTCGGTGAAGTCGACACACATCTGATGGAAATTGAATTCCACCCCCAAGTGATTTTGATGATGAGCACACCAAATGAATGCTTAGTGTACTAACTACACTACACTTAAAGTGTGCAGAATTCGTGAAGCTCTACTTATACTCCAAGAAGCACGCATCAACGCTCCACGACAAAGACGAACATGGCTAAACTCAAGTGATGAAGTTCAAGCTCGAGAAGCACAAAGAGAAGCTCGCCTTCACTTCATCAAGTTGACCAAAACTTCCGAAGACATGTTCAGAGTCTAGTGTGAGTGTGTCGTGTCTTTTAGGGTATTTGTTAAAGCCATATCAAATAGACAGCACACACACACAAATGATTTCGAAAATAATTTTAACTATCGTCAAAATAGTTTTCAAGAGCTTTTCTAGTCACTTCATAATTTTCGTAGTGAAACTCCACGCACCCTGGAGCTAACTACTTGTTTGACTAGACGAACAGCAGGAAAAACTCCTCTGGGAGTCGACTACCACTAGTAGGGAGTCGACTACCTGTCAGGGATCAAAATCTCCTAGATCCCTCTGGGAGTCGACTACCTATATGAGGGAGTCGACTACCAGCTGTAAATTTCAGACGTTTTGAAATTCAAATTTTGAAATCCTTTGAGCAATTTAGTCCGAAATTTTTGGGAAAAAAGTCAAACGAAATTTGAAATTCAAATCTAGGTTTTCCCTATAAATAGAGCTGAAATATTTTGTAAAAAATACAACATTGAAAATCAAATTTGTGAAAGCTCTCTTGAATTAAAGCTCTCTAATTTTCTCTCTAGCCAATTTAATTTCTGTTTTGATCTTGCAATATTTTCTCATTCTTTTTGAAGATCATACTATTATTTTTTTATTGGCTAAATTGTTTTTCAAAATCCTTACTATTATTCTCTCTAATTTTATTTGAAGGATTTTTGAAAAAGCTCTAGATCACAAAGAACTTATCTCGTATCTTTGTGTGATCTAGACTATCATTCTATTAAGCCACTACACAAATTGTCTATCTTTTGATTGGCTATAGAATCGGGTGTATAAACCAATCTCTATCACTTATTGTAGAGTATTGGACAAATCTCTTATTGTGTTGATTGTTGGAACACTAGACAAGTCTAGTTGTTGCCAGTTGGAAAGTCCTCGGTTTGTGAGGCAAGGGTTGGAAATCCTAGACAAGTCTAGGTGGTTGGAAATCCTAACGAGTGAAGTTAGGTACTTGTATTTGCCAAGGCAGATAGTGGAAATCTCGTACCGGATTGGTCGGGGACTGGACGTACCCGAGTTGCGGGGAACCAGGATAAAAATCCTCTTGTCTGCGTTTGTTTTCTGTGACTTGTAATTTCTTTTGTATAAGCATTCTTTATTGTTAATCTCTGTAACTCATTGTTAATTTATTGTAAAGATTATCTCTTTAAATTCCACTGTATACAAATCTACTTGTAAAGATATCTTTGTTAAAGTTATACTTTTCTGATCTTAACTTAATCTCTTTAATACTTTATTTAAGATTGTTTTGTTGATTAAGAACCAAGCGTAGATCACTCTACTTGGTTTCTTAGGCAACATTAGAAGGACTTTATTTGTGTTAAACATCAACGACCGAAAAAGTTTATTATATACACAACACTATTCAACCCCCCCTTTAGTGTTGTTTGCCATCCACAGGATCCAACAACATCCACCATTTGTCGTTTGCCTTCTTCACCATCACGACATTCGAAAGCCATTCATGATATTTGACTTTTCGAATGAAGCTTGCTTCTAGAAGCTGATCCACCTCTTCGAATGCAGCCTTCATTTTTTCACCCCCTTGTTTATCTTCTTTTGCTTCATGGGTCGGGAAGTCGGGTCGACCTCTAGCTTATGGGATATTATCTTGGGGTCGATTCCAGGCATATCCCTTGGCGACCAGGCGAAAATGTCTGCATGCTCCCTCAGGAGAGCGATCAATTGTTCCCTTAGGTCGAAAGGGAGCATCAATCCAATGGAGACAGTTTTTCATTCTTCTTCAGAGATTCGAATGTTCTCTGTTTCTTCGACTGCTGCGGGCCACTGATCTTTGCCTTGGAGATCGATCGGGGTTGTCTGCTCGATCCTCCTCAAAGCGGTGAATAGCGTCTAGCACGACCGTGCCTATTTCTGATTCCCTCTTGCCTTTCCAAATCCCTCGGGGGTCTAGAATTTGATCATCTGATGGATGGTTGAGACCACCGCTTCTATAGCGTTAAGTAGTGGCCTCCTAATGATTCCGTTGTACGCCAAGTTGATCTTCACCACCATGAAACTGGTAAATCAAGTGATCTATCGAGGGTATGTGCCAAGGGTCATCGACAAGGTGAGGATGCCTGTTATTGGGGCAGAATGCCCGGTGAATCCCACCAGGGGCCCCGAACAAGGCATCAACTCCACAGATGACAGCCTCATCCTCTCCAACATAGTGAAGAAGAGTATGTCGCACGAGCTCCCGGTGTCGACAAGTAACTTTTTTACGGCGATCTCCTTGATGGTAGCCGTGATCACGACGACGTCATTATGTGACAGTTTCACACCCTCTAGATCTTCATCCGAGAAGAAGATCGGCAGCGTAGAATCTCTGGGGTGCTTTCACCCCACAGACACTGTCATCAACCTTTCGGCTTAGGAGCTTTGGAGAGAGGTTGATAGCTTCGGGTGCGGGGGACCTCCCATTATCATGTTGATGAGACCGACGCTGGGAGGTCTCTCGGCATCCTCGGAGGATGTTGATGGGTGAGTTGACATGGTCGAGCAGTTCGTCTATCGAGATGTCGACTTGATTTTCCACAGATGGTGCCAAACTTTTAAGGCCAAAATTGACCGAGACAGTTGTCAAGCTCACATAGCCTCTTGATGCTGAGTTGGAGCCTCGTCAGCAGATGAAGTGGGACCCTGGGTTGGAAGAACCTGGTTCGAGTGATGTTAGTTGATGATGGTGCGGTGCTCGACCGACCTTCGAGCAACTGATGTGTCGATCATTCGACGCTAGAAGGCTCAATGACGACCTTCGACACTAGATGATGACCATCGATCTGTACCACAGGGACACGTTAGGGGGGTCGTATATAGGTTCCGACCCAATTCCCCTTCGATGCTTAAGTTATTATGGGAACTTAAGAAAGAGAGGGAGCTTGATGCAGCTGAGATCAACCCATGGAGGTTCATCTCAGGACTGGCGGTGCAACCTCGAAGGTATAAGAAATATCGGCTAAGAAGGTAAAGTTCTATGTCTTAGACCTCGTACCTCGGAATTGGAACACCCTTACATTTGTCCTTCTGTCCATTTATAGGTGGTTCCTATCTGCTTGCATGTAACCGTCCCTCATTGATTGAGGCATGATCTCCTTCAAGATTTGGGGTAACGGCTGTCCATTTACTCGGCCCCATTAATCTCCCCCTGAATATTGGCGCATGCCTAACGATAGAACGACCCATTCATCTGACTCAGCAACGCCTCGCTCTGAGCGATGGGTATCGGGTTGTGGGTGTAGGGAATTGGGCGGTCCCTTAGGGCATAAAATCTCTAGTCCCGTCCTAAGTCGGACGGAACATAGACAGGAAAATCAAAAGCAGCGGAAGAAAACTATGTTAACTGATTAACATGCAGTTAAAAACAATTTCTAACTTAGCCCTAAGGTCCAAGACCCTATGCCAAGATCTATGCCGACTTGGGATGGGTCTGACCATCCCAAGAAGGATCTAGCCTACTGCGATTAAACTAAACTAATGCTAATAAACTACTTTAACCACATACCCGGAATCTCAGCCCTGGAGCAGGCGAGATGTTCCGCGCCGTCTTCCGAGCTGCTCCCGTCCCACGCCGAGCCGCTCCTTGAACCGCTCCCCGAACCGCTCCTCGAACCGCTCCGCATCCCGAGGCGATCAATCCCCGTGCCGCCGAGCCAACCAACCGCCGAAGAAAGTTTCACGCGAGTGAAACCTCCGCCAAGATTTCGGATCCAGAATCCGAACTCCTTTGTGGCTTTGCTAGAGCCCGCAGGAGTAAGGTAGAAATTTAGGGAGATAGAGAAATATTTATTTAAGCTTAGATCCGAGCGTGCTCCAACATTTACGAGAGCCGCTCAGATCTAGAGCTTGGGACGAGTTTTGAGAAAGGGGGGAGACCCCTATTTATATAGGCGGCGGACTCTCCCCTTTTCTCAAAATCCGATGTGGGACTAATTATTGGGTTAATTAAAATCAAGTTAGTTTGCACTTCACAAAGTGCAAACTTCCGTGAATTTTAACTCACTCACCGTTGAGCTTCAGGATTGATACAACCTATCAATACGACAAGCGTTCAACGGTGAACGCATAGGAAAAAACCGTTCGTCAATCGGAGGTCGTTTGACCCTCCAATTGAGTGTCCAAAGATCAGCCCTAGGCTAGTTTTTCACAAAAACTGAGCCGTCAAAAATGATTCTGCCTAGGGTTCACAACCCTAGGCGTGTGGGGCCCACCAGGGGCCCCACAGCCTCATTCTGCGTGCGCAGCATGGCCTGGGCAGAGCCCAGGCCGCGCCTGGGCGCGCCCAGGCCCGCGCCTGGGCAGAGCCCAGGCGCGCCTGGGCTTAGCCCAGGCGGGCCTGGGCTTTGCCCAGGCCGAGCCTGGGCTAAGTCCAGGCTTGTGCCTGGCTAGCCCAGGCAGTGCCTGGGCTAGCCCAGGCAGCCTGTTCTGCCTGGGCCTGACTTGGTCTGATGCTTTGGGCTGTTTTGGCTCTAACTTGAGCATTTGACGTCCGATTTGGACGCCGTTCGCACCTGGGTTTAGACCGGGACATTCCCGTCTTATCTGTGAACTTTTCCTTGCGTTTATTTTATTAAATATTGTATTAAACAATTTAATACACATTTAATCGCTTTTGCATCAAATACAAAATAGTCCCTATCTAAGCTTAAATTATCATATTGCATTAAATGCAATTATTTCATCCCTTGCATCAAAATGCAAAATATTCTCCCTAACTAATTTCTACCTATTACTAGACGAAGCGTTACACTCTGTGTGAGACCCTACAGCCTGACCCTTACAACAGGTTGGGCTCGAAGCCCTATACGGCAGTGACCACGAGCAGTGGTTGCCGTCCCTGCTTCAGGAATCATCATTATGTGGTTAACTCATTGACATGAGTATTGTCAGGACCACCTGACTGTTTCCGTGATGAATTCCGCAGTTATAGTCTCTTCGTCTTAAATATGTCGTTCGGATCAAGTCTGGGGTACGGTCAAACTGTCAACCCCAATAACTTGACTCCGGTTAGTTTCTATCAATCTTTAGTCAATAAATATTGGACTTCTTCCAACATACTCTGCGCAGAGTTTTTACTAAAGACCGAACTAACTCTACGACACTAACTCCCATTGACCGGGAGAGACGAATCCTCTCTTGGTCATTACTCGCCTCGTACGTTTCAAGTGACACCCAATCAAAAGACCTTTCGACAGGCCTTGCCTCGAAGCTAGGTCAGTTGATCTAAGTGGCACCGTTCACGCACAGGTCCGTCAAAATGACCTCAAGTCAAAAGACCAACTATCCTATCATCACTCAGAGTTATCACTGACAGATTGGTCAATATAACCATGTGATAACTCTAGTGGATCGTTCAGTGAACTCATTCTAATGAGCACCTGTATCTTGTCTTCGACTTCGCCAAGTCAAGCGATCATGAGATCATCGCCACCGCTAAACGGTGAAGACTAAGACACAATGGTCTATCCGATGTTTCGATATCCTTGTCTCGAAACATCTACAACCACGAACCATTTCAGACTTATGCTACAGACGGTCAAACGTTTCTCCATGATCGAGATACTCATCTCGATACCCGTTTGACCTTGCATAAAGTCTCAGGACTTTACCTAAGTTGATATCTAATGTTAACTACATTACATTATAACTTAGATAAATTATTACCAAACAGCTTACTGTTATTTCGAACAAGATGTTTGTGCTATTCACACAGGAATAAATGGCCTCGAGGGCATCATATTCCTACATCTCCCACTTGCACTCAGGCCCATTTATCTCGATATCTAATATCGTTTTCACACATAAGTTTTCCCGACTTCATGTGATAGAGCCTTCGTGAGTGGATCTGCTAAAACCGTCTACACTATAGACTTAAGGGGTTTTAATGTTTGTGTTAGACCAACCTTTTGAATTTTATTCAAATAATTCATTTGGTCTGTCGGAATCCATAATATTTTATTTCCCTGGATCTTATCCAGTTTATCGTACTTTACGATAATCATTTCAAATTAGTTATTGGTCATTTCAAATGGTTCATATTCATTTCTGATAAATAATCAAACTCTTTGATTACTTTATCAAAATATATGTTCCATCTCCTTGATGTCTCGCATGTAATTTACACGCTCCCACTGACCTTGAAAATTCTCTGGCCAATTCATATAAGTTGGTCCGTCTAAATCATATTTAGAAAAAATGAACTTATAAGTGAATGCTCAAATTTTCATGGTCAACATGAACGTTTTACATCGAGCTTGGTCCGAGTAGATTTGTACACATCTGCTGGCGAGACGGTTTCAACTAATCCGTTTTAAAGAAATTAGGATGAAAACCGTTCTCGTCCAACAAGATTGTACTTCACTATTTTCTTTCTGCACCAATCTTTCAACTTAAAGATTTACTTGCAAAAAGTGAGGAAACATTTTCCTTGGGCACGTAAACTAAATTCTCAAATTTATTTACGCACACGGACCTGCATCAAGTTTTAAATCGGAGTTACTACTCCGAATGTCACCCTAGAAGTTGACTAAGTCATCATCAGTTATGATGTCTAACTCGACATTTCGTTTTACGAAATTCGAGTAAATATACAACTTCCTTACGATTGATTTATTGAATATATTATTGATAATGTCCTTATAGAACATTATCAAAACCTAGGCATTACTATCTGGGACTTAACCCAGAGGGAGGACTTAACTCAGAGTCACTTATTTATGGATCACACCAAGTCTAACTAAGTGTGATTCATACCTTTTAACACTCTGATGTGTTAACAGACTTGACCTGAGAGAAAATCACATTTTCTTTTAATTACACAAGATTTTATTTAGCTAAGTATTTGACCATTCGATCTAATCGAATCAGTTTAAATACTTTAGGCATTTCGTTCTTTATTTTATCAGACTTGTGTTTCATCAAGAACACTTGTCTTAATAAAATATACGAATAACTTATTTTGTTAAAAGTAGACTCGGGTACATCAGTATGTACGAGACTGAGTTCGACAACTCATTCTCCCACTGTCTCACAGATGGGTTTCGGCCATTGTATCTAAGAGGCTAAGACTCACAAGTGTCCGTAGACTTCATAATACGAGAGGTCAGACCCCTCTTTATGTGACTTGTGAAGCTTAATCTCTAGATACGGCCTAGTCTAATTTTACCATATAAGTTTGCTACTATCTTGTGTATTTATATATTAACATTTAATATATATTTAGTTATTTACAAATTACTTAACGCAAAATATTACTTCAGAAGCAATGTGACGACATTCGTCAAAATGTGTTAAACGTCTTTTGTATAACAATTCATTCTGAAATCGTGACATCAAAATATGTCACATTTTCATTTCCTCCTACTTATGCCTGTACTAATGATAAATTAAACTAACTTTCTCAATTGACTTTCCGAAGTGCCTTCTTCCTTTTCTAAATCATATTTAGATATCAACATAAATAAATAGATATGCAAGCAACTTATGTATCCAAACGCTTGAGCTTTGCAATCTTGAGTGTAGCTCAAGAAGTTGCTAGTCTCAAGATCCGGTTGGGATACATAGTCTTGCACCGCTCATGCACTCGTATTCGAGTCAAACGGTTTGATCGAATTTTCGAACTTTGCGGATCAAAATTGTTTGTCCATACAACCTTGAGGGTAGCTCGACAAGTTGTATGGAGAAACATACTTTGAATGTCCTATATGTTCAAGCTGCCTCATATAGAGACGAGTGACATGTAGCGTTAATTTATTTGTTGGACACAGAACTTAATGAAATCATATTTCTTAAGTCTGTTCTTTTAGAAGGTCATTTAATTTGTCAACGAGAATATAGTTTAATTCTATCAACTAGAATTTAACCTTTTCTGTTCAATTTATCAACCTGTTGACCAATTAACTTATTAAAATATTATATTTTATTCTTTCGGTAAACATGGTCTTGCCCTAGTTTTAGCATATTTTCAATATTAAATATAGGTAGATTGGCTTTTATCTATCTATATCCTCCCACTAATTTTACGAACGTTTTAAAGCTTAATAACGAACGATTTAATCGAATTAAAATTAATGGGTAAGAGTTCCGATCACCTTGAGTCTAAACAACCTTGAGTGTAGCTCAACAAGTTGATTGACTCTGCGATCGGAAGATGACTCTTCATCGATCATATCGGATATGACTCTCTTAATTGGTTTTTGCCCCTAGCCATTCGTGATCATGAGTGTGCTCATCCAAATCACAATGTCTAGTCTAGTCGGACCCTTGTTTTCGTGTCTAGCCTGACTTACCCCTCAGCTCGGTGTATGCACGACACGTCGGTTTGGGTCAGGTCTTAGACTACATCTAGGCAGACTACATCGTTGACTTAACTTACGCCAGCGCTCGGGGTACGAGACGACGGTTAGGGTTAGTCAAGATTTCATCTTATGTATTTAAGGAGTTGGTTTCTACAGGGTGCCATGTCACAGCTTGAGTGTATCTCAACAACTATAACACGGGCCCTATAGTTGCTAACCCCTAAAACAAGGAGGGCTACGGCTAATCTTGAAAAAGACCATTAACGTATTTGACTTAGATATAGTCCAGGGTGTCATACAATCATGATTCGCGACATTGCGGTCCAGCGGAACTCAGCCAGGGAATTGACTAAGCCAGGATCACTACCCCTTGGACTAGCAAGGGTTGACCCAGAACTCTTAGCCAAGCACATTGACTGGATCATGGTCCATTGAATGAAGCTTGTCATTTTTGTATGTATGCCATAAACTAAACAGCTTTTATTAACAACTAATTAATCCTATCAACTAGTTGAATCCTTAAATTCAAAATTATTAGGATTTGTTTAATAACTTTTATTAAGTCCTTATCAACTATAAGGTTCACGTGCTACCCTAATCGTTATTAGGATTTTAATAAATTTTATTAACAACGCTAGAAGCGAAGTCCTTTAATGAAAATTAATTATAACAATTAGAATTTAAAAATCATTTAAAGGACTACCCTAATCAGGAATTAGGTCTTAATATTGTTGTTAATGATTTATTAAAACATAGCATGTCATTAAAATTCAAGTAATAAATTTTAATCATTTTTAATGGCTAACCTAAAGGGTTGTCTTGTGTTATCAAATAAGGGACAAGATACACTAGCCATTAAAATAAAGCTACACTAATTTATCGCATAAAGATAGTGCACAACTAAATAAACTAAGTTTATCACATAAACAATTTCTGCATGCAAACATAAATTTAACAATTAAATTTAAAATGTGATTTTGAAATTATTTTATTTTTATCTCATAAAAAAAACTTAATTTTAAAATCACTAATTTGCATGCTACGTTTAAAAAATTTATCGCATAAACATTTAAAGCCTTAAAATCAATTTTACATAAACTTAAAATCATCATTTTAAAATTTTCATGCTTAAAAATTTATCATATAAAATTTTTAGGCATCCAAAATAAATTTTAAACTTTAAAAAAAAAATTAGTTTTAAAAGTTATCACATAAATTTTAAAACGTCATTTTAAAAATTTCCATGTTCAAAAAATTTCAAAAGAAATTTTAGAACATCTAAAACATTTTTAAAATTTATCTCATAGTTTTAAAAACATAAAGTATTTAAAAGCATTCTTAAGTTTAAAATTAATCGCAGGCTAGATCGACTACGCAAACCTCTGCTCCGATACCACTGTAGGGAATTGGGCGGTCCCTTAGGGCATAAAATCTCTAGTCCCGTCCTAAGTCGGACGGAACATAGACAGGAAAATCAAAAGCAGCGGAAGAAAACTATGTTAACTGATTAACATGCAGTTAAAAACAATTTCTAACTTAGCCCTAAGGTCCAAGACCCTATGCCAAGATCTATGCCGACTTGGGATCGGTCTGACCATCCCAAGAAGGATCTAGCCTACTGCGATTAAACTAAACTAATGCTAATAAACTACTTTAACCACATACCCGGAATCTCAGCCCTGGAGCAGGCGAGATGTTCCGCGCCGTCTTCCGAGCTGCTCCCGTCCCACGCCGAGCCGCTCCTTGAACCGCTCCCCGAACCGCTCCTCGAACCGCTCCGCATCCCGAGGCGATCAATCCCCGTGCCGCCGAGCCAACCAACCGCCGAAGAAAGTTTCACGCGAGTGAAACCTCCGCCAAGATTTCGGATCCAGAATCCGAACTCCTTTGTGGCTTTGCTAGAGCCCGCAGGAGTAAGGTAGAAATTTAGGGAGATAGAGAAATATTTATTTAAGCTTAGATCCGAGCGTGCTCCAACATTTACGAGAGCCGCTCAGATCTAGAGCTTGGGACGAGTTTTGAGAAAGGGGGGAGACCCCTATTTATATAGGCGGCGGACTCTCCCCTTTTCTCAAAATCCGATGTGGGACTAATTATTGGGTTAATTAAAATCAAGTTAGTTTGCACTTCACAAAGTGCAAACTTCCGTGAATTTTAACTCACTCACCGTTGAGCTTCAGGATTGATACAACCTATCAATACGACAAGCGTTCAACGGTGAACGCATAGGAAAAAACCGTTCGTCAATCGGAGGTCGTTTGACCCTCCAATTGAGTGTCCAAAGATCAGCCCTAGGCTAGTTTTTCACAAAAACTGAGCCGTCAAAAATGATTCTGCCTAGGGTTCACAACCCTAGGCGTGTGGGGCCCACCAGGGGCCCCACAGCCTCATTCTGCGCGCGCAGCATGGCCTGGGCAGAGCCCAGGCCGCGCCTGGGCGCGCCCAGGCCCGCGCCTGGGCAGAGCCCAGGCGCGCCTGGGCTTAGCCCAGGCGGGCCTGGGCTTTGCCCAGGCCGAGCCTGGGCTAAGTCCAGGCTTGTGCCTGGCTAGCCCAGGCAGTGCCTGGGCTAGCCCAGGCAGCCTGTTCTGCCTGGGCCTGACTTGGTCTGATGCTTTGGGCTGTTTTGGCTCTAACTTGAGCATTTGACGTCCGATTTGGACGCCGTTCGCACCTGGGTTTAGACCGGGACATTCCCGTCTTATCTGTGAACTTTTCCTTGCGTTTATTTTATTAAATATTGTATTAAACAATTTAATACACATTTAATCGCTTTTGCATCAAATACAAAATAGTCCCTATCTAAGCTTAAATTATCATATTGCATTAAATGCAATTATTTCATCCCTTGCATCAAAATGCAAAATATTCTCCCTAACTAATTTCTACCTATTACTAGACGAAGCGTTACACTCTGTGTGAGACCCTACAGCCTGACCCTTACAACAGGTTGGGCTCGAAGCCCTATACGGCAGTGACCACGAGCAGTGGTTGCCGTCCCTGCTTCAGGAATCATCATTATGTGGTTAACTCATTGACATGAGTATTGTCAGGACCACCTGACTGTTTCCGTGATGAATTCCGCAGTTATAGTCTCTTCGTCTTAAATATGTCGTTCGGATCAAGTCTGGGGTACGGTCAAACTGTCAACCCCAATAACTTGACTCCGGTTAGTTTCTATCAATCTTTAGTCAATAAATATTGGACTTCTTCCAACATACTCTGCGCAGAGTTTTTACTAAAGACCGAACTAACTCTACGACACTAACTCCCATTGACCGGGAGAGACGAATCCTCTCTTGGTCATTACTCGCCTCGTACGTTTCAAGTGACACCCAATCAAAAGACCTTTCGACAGGCCTTGCCTCGAAGCTAGGTCAGTTGATCTAAGTGGCACCGTTCACGCACAGGTCCGTCAAAATGACCTCAAGTCAAAAGACCAACTATCCTATCATCACTCAGAGTTATCACTGACAGATTGGTCAATATAACCATGTGATAACTCTAGTGGATCGTTCAGTGAACTCATTCTAATGAGCACCTGTATCTTGTCTTCGACTTCGCCAAGTCAAGCGATCATGAGATCATCGCCACCGCTAAACGGTGAAGACTAAGACACAATGGTCTATCCGATGTTTCGATATCCTTGTCTCGAAACATCTACAACCACGAACCATTTCAGACTTATGCTACAGACGGTCAAACGTTTCTCCATGATCGAGATACTCATCTCGATACCCGTTTGACCTTGCATAAAGTCTCAGGACTTTACCTAAGTTGATATCTAATGTTAACTACATTACATTATAACTTAGATAAATTATTACCAAACAGCTTACTGTTATTTCGAACAAGATGTTTGTGCTATTCACACAGGAATAAATGGCCTCGAGGGCATCATATTCCTACAGTGGGTGCCAAATGGGTCAGGTGCCCAGATACTCCAATAGGGTCCGTACCCGTGCACTAACACCATCCACAATAACCACCCATACCCCTGAGAGTTTGATGCAAATCATTTTTGGTTTCATATCACCAAGCTCGATGTCTTCCTAAAGACTCGAGCGAAGGCATCTAGCATCATTCACCCAGGCATTCGCATCGTACACCGCATTATCATGAATACATTTTTTCCATTACGAGACATACCAGGTCTCTCAGGATGAGCTATTTTTCTTGTGGTGCGCTTCATAGATCCGTATCCTTCGTGAGGGCAACACCACTGTCCCCCACTGTATCCTTCACGCTGGGTCTTGGCTTATGCAGAGATTCCTTCACGTCATAGCCGACCCCAAATCCACCATCTTTTGTGGGGGACTCATCATTATCATCACCTCACTCCCTCATGTATCCTTCAAGATCCCTGATTACATGACCCCCATTCATGGCCCTACCTCTCAAAGACCTCTCGGTGCTCACTAACATGCGTATGATCCGAGCCAATGACCAAGAGCCATATTTCTGGCTTTATGGTCCTATCTCCACTCCTTACACCAGACTGTCCAATCCCGGACTTTTTGGACCTGGCACCACTTTGAGGTGGTTTTTCTCACCTGACACTGATTTAGCTTCAGGTGTCTAGCCCCAGTCCATCAAATTGACCCACGCCAGCCCCAGCCCCAGCCCCGGGACCTTGTTGACACTTCTGGTGCTTCCACATCTTGTAGAGAAATGTATGCTCTCGTGGCTATTTATCTTAATAAACATCTTGTTCAATAAATGAAAGTATTCTTTCTGGTAAAAAGTATTGTCTGAGTTATTACTTGGATTATTCCCTTGGATTCAATGTTAGGTCATACATGTTTCACAATATAGATTACGATTATGAGAAATGCTTGACCGATAGTAGATTGAATCTTAAATGCGTTCATGGTCATAGATGTGTCGAGATGAGGGATATCGACACATCGGACAGACCATTGCGTCTTTGTCTAGTTGGTCTCGTAACCATGTGGCTTGGTGATGTCAGAGACAAGGCGCAGGTGCTCACTAGAGAATGAGTCCACTGAACGACCCAAATAAAGAGTTATTAAATGGTTCAACATTAACTATACTATCATTAATAACTCTAAGTGATAATAGGTAAGTTGGTCCTTAGGACTTGAGATCATTGTATGAAGCTATGTGTGAACAATGTCACTTAGGTCTAAATATATAGCTTCGAGGCTAGGCCTGCTGAAAGATCTTAGGCTGGGTGACACTCGAAGCATATGAGCTAAGTAGTGATCAATAGAGAATTCGTCTCTTCCATTAATGGGAAGTCAGTGTCGCAGGTTAGTATGACTCTCGGTGAAACCTTGGCCAAGGTATGTTGTAACACGTACACCATGTATGTACCAGAGACCGACGTATACTGACCACTGCTAGCTAATGGGGTTGATAGAGAACCATACCCTAGGCTAGTTCAGTGACATAGTTATTACGAAGGGACTAAAACTACGGAAATTATCACAGTCACAGTCAGAGTGATCCCATCGGCATTCTTGCCAACGAGCCAATCACGTAATTGATGATCCTGAAACAGGGACGACACCTGCTGCTAGTGGTCACTGTCGTCTTGAGACTTCGAGTCTCGGCCTGTAGTAAGGGTCAGGCTGTAGGGTCTCACACCGAGTAACATTCACGTCGTAGTAACAGATATATTGCATAGAGGAAATCATAAGATGAAATGAGAATGTAAAATTCACAAGTTGATTATGAATTTGAAGCATTTGGGAATGTAGGGGATTTTGTGAGGAATCCAGAGGATCAAATCGTGTAGGAATCGGAGCTCGGATGAGCCCAGAAACGCAAGAAAGGCGCAAAGGGAAGTGGGATAAACCCACTAGGGTTAAACGGGCGCGGCCCGCTGCTCACAACGGGCGCAGCCCACTGGGAGCAACGTGCTTGCCCGCTGTTCCAGCAGGCGCAGCCCGCTGGAAACAGCGGGCTGCGCGCCCGCGCCGGTGCGCCCTAGTGGGTGCGCCCGGTTGCCTAAGGCGGGCGCGGGTCGCCCGCAACTTAAGTCGTTTCATTAGGGTTTAAGTGAAACCCTTGACGGCTACGAAACATGGGTTTTTGCTCAACTTTGAGCAATTGTTTGAGGGGTCAAACGAACTCGGATTTCGTCACCGTTTGTTCCTACGCGTTCACCATTGCTAGCACTTCGAAATGATAACTTGTATCATCTCTGAAGCTCAATGGTGAGTGAGGATTAATTGATTGAAGTTAGACTTTTTGAAAGATATTCTAACTTAATTAATTTAAATCCTAAAAACTCTTCCTAGTTTTTTGTCCCACATTGCTCATGACAAAAGAAGCGGAGCCGGCCTCCTATATAAATAGGTGGGCACTCCCTTCTTTGTTTCTTGCACCAAGTCACCGATTAAGGAACTCCGGAATATTTGAGCAAAGTTAATCGAGACTTAAATTTATTCTCTCCCTTTATAAATTTTCATGTCCTCCTACCGAGTCCTAGCAAGGCAACAGGGAGGTCCGAATCTGATTCGAAAGTCTACGACGTGGGTTTACTCAAGTGAAACTATCTACGGCTAGTGATGGGCTTGGAGGCAAGGTGCGCTTCGGGTGCTGATCCAGTTCGCGAGGAGGAACGACGCAACGCGGTTCGGGAGGCGGCTCAGATCATGGAGCACAAGACGGTGCGGAACATCTTGCCTGCTCCAGGGCAAGATTTCGGGTGAGTCAATTTAATATGCATTTAGTTTAGATTAGTAGTTAGAACTTTCTCGAGTTGGTCAGACCCAACTCGAGTCAGTAGATTTCCTGGCTTAGGGAATTTTTCCTTAGGGCTATATTTATTAAATAGTTTAATAAATTATTTTTCCGATGTTTATTTTATTTTGTTCGTCCGACTTGGGACGAATAATTTTAAAATTAGCTCTAAGGGACCTTGAAAATCCCTACAGTGGTATCGGAGCCATATCTACTCTGTTCTTATACTACTTTTTAAACTGCATGTTTTAATTATGTGATAATTAGGATTAATGGCTATTCTTGTTTTATTTTGATGACACAAGAAGAACTTTCTAGGTTAGCCATTAATATTAATCTCAAATTTTATAAGATAAATTTTGACACCATGCAAATTTTAAATTGTTTAAAATTGCCTTATGGACTATTAGGATATCCATTAAAAGTCTTTCCTCAAATTTTATGTGATAATCTTTGATACTCTGCTTTGACTTAAATTGTTTAAGTATACCTATTGGACGATTAGGGTTGTAGTTCATATTTTTTCCAAATCCTTATAGTTGATAAGGACTTAATAAAAATCGTCTAACAAACCCAAATTTTTTGAATTTTAGGGATCCACTAGTTTATAAGGATTAACTAGTTTTAATTAAAAGCCATTTAGTTGTTCGGACAAACATAGAATTGATGAAAACACCTTCAATGGATCATGATGTCGGTCAATGTGCTTGGCTAAGTTTACTGGACCAACCTAGCAGTCTGGGTAACAAGTGGTCCTGGCTTAGTCAATTCCCTGGCCGCGTCCGCTGGACCGCAAGGTGTCGATTCATGACGGCGTAAGTCTGTCGACTATACCTAAGTCAATACGATAATATTCTTGTTCAAGATAAATCGTAGCCCTCCTTATTTTAGGAGTTGGCAACTGTAAGAAACATGTTACGGTTGTTGAGCTACACTCAAGCCGTGCCATGTCAATCTTATAGAAATCGATTTCTTGATTAACATCTTGACCTGACTGAAACCGTTGTCTCGCCCTCCAAGCATCGACGTAAGTCTAATCAAGAATGTAGTCTAAGTCCTGATCCAAACCGACGTGTCGTGCATGCACCGAGCGACGGGGCAAGTCTGGCTAGACACGAAAACAAGGGTCCAACTAGGCTAGCCATTGTTATCCGGATGAGCACACTCATGATCACAAATGACTAGGGGTAAAATCAAATAGGGAGTCATATACGATATGATCGACTAAGAGTTCGTCTACCTACAGCCGAGTCGAACGACTTGTTGAGCTACACTCAAGGTCGGGCGACTCAAGGTTGTTGGATTCCTGCTCCCATTTAATAATGTTTTGGCTTAAAGGATCTGTATATTAATGGGAGAATATAATTGGATAAAAACCATTCTAATTATAATTTTAAAAAAATATTTTGAACACATGCTAATTAGGAGTTCTAATCTTTGCAGCATGACGAGTAAAGTAAATAATATCCGAGATAAGAACTTATTAACTGGTTATAAAATTAATAGCGACTGGTCTAAGAAATCTAGAGTAGAAAGGGAACAAATGAAGGAAGGGCAAATTTATGCCTTAACTTCTAAAATGCGAAGTGTAGTTCTTTCAGTTAATTCTAATGCATGGGTGTTAGACACCGGTGCAGGTTCTCACATCTGTAACCAGTTACAAGGAATGGGAATCATTAGAAAACGTGAAAGAAATGAGATAATTCTCCAAGTCGGAAACACAACAAATGTTGATGTTGTAGCCGTAGGAGATCTTAAACACACATTAGCTAGTGGAGCTAACTTGCTTTTGAAGCAATGTTACTATATCCCAAATTTCCTATGCAATATTATATCTGTCTCAGCTTTGGCTAAAGATGGTTATAATTTTACTATCAGCAGAAATGTCATGAACATTGCCCTTGATGGAAAGTTGCTAGGTTTTGGGACACTCAGTAATGGAATATACACTTTGAGTAATGAGGTTGTATTAAACGTTAATGCAAGAAAACGTAAGGAATCTAGTTTTAATGAAACCTATCTTTGGCATTGTAGACTAGGCCATATCGGAGAGAAGAGACTCAGCAAGTTACACAAAGAGGGGCTCTTGGGCCTCTCGAATTATGAGTCATTCGACACTTGCGAGTCTTGCCTCAAAGGTAAGATGGCCAAAACTCCTTTTGCAAGTCAAGGGGAGAGAGTTATCGAACTCTTGGGTCTAGTACATTCCGATGTATGTGGACCCATGTCTACATTAGCCAAATGTGGATTTTCATATTTCGTCATGTTTACTGACGATCACTCAAGATTTGGACATGTGTTCTTGATGAAACATAAGTCTGAAACCTTTGAGCGATTCAAAGAGTACCGTGTCGAAGTTGAAAACCAGACTGGGAAAAATATTAAGATTCTTCGATCAGATCGAGGAGGAGAATACTTAGGCCATGAATTCCTTACTTACTTAAAAGAGAATGGGATTCTCCCTCAAGTCACTCCTCCTTACACACCTCAACATAACGGTGTATCAGAAAGGAGAAACCGGACCTTATTAGACATGGTACGGTCTATGTTAAGTGAAGCTGATTTTACCACTTCCCTCTGGGGCTATGCCCTGGAAATTACTATATACATTCTAAATAAAGTTCCGTCCAGATCTGTGCATTTGACACCATATCAGATATGGACCAGGAAGAAACCCAGCCTTAATCACTTAAAGGTATGTGGTTGTCCTGCATATGTCAAAAGGCAAAATCCAGACAAACGGGAAGACAGATCTATACTGTGTAAATTCATAGGGTACCCGAGACATTCATTAGGTTATGTCTTTTACCATCCAGAACAACAAAAGATTGTTGTCTCTAGACATGCCACTTTTCTGGAAAGGGAATTCCTTGTGAAGGAATCCACTGGCGAGGTAATTAATCTAGATGAATGCCCGGAGGAAGTACTTACACAAGAACAAGTGTTGGAACCAGTGGGAGAGTCAAAACCTGACAACTCCAAACCAGTCAGTAGGAAGTCAAATAGAGTTCCTCGAGTCCCCGAAAGGTACTACGGTTTTCTCGTAGATGGGGGGATTGAGGATAGCAGCATAGTAGATGATGACCCTATTAACTTCCAGGAAGCCATAAAGAGTACAGACTCTAACAAATGGCTAGATGCAATAAAATCCGAAATAGATTCCATGCACGTGAATAAGGTATGGACCTTAGAAAATGTGCCCAAAGGAAATGTTACCATAGGCTGCAAATGGATCTTCAAGAAGAAGATTGGTGCGGATGGAAAAGTAGAAACGTACAAGGCTAGACTGGTTGCAAAAGGATATCGTCAGATTCTAGGAATAGATTATGACGAAACCTTTTCACCAGTGGCCATGCACAAGTCTATTCGGATAGTACTCGCCATTGTTGCCTACTACGACTACGAAATCTGGCAAATGGATGTGAAGACTGCTTTCCTAAACGGTGATTTAGAGGAGAAGATTTACATGACTCAGCCAGAAGGTTTCGAAGTCAGTGGGAGCGAAGGAAAAGCATGTAAGCTGCATAGGTCCATCTATGGGCTTAAGCAAGCTTCAAGAAGTTGGAACATCCGCTTCGACAAAACAGTCAAAGAGTTTGGTTTTGTTAGAAACGAGGATGATCCATGCATATACAAAAGGACCAGTAATAATAATTCTTTAGTCATCCTCGTTTTATACGTGGACGACATTCTGATAATAGGAAACAACATAAAGATGTTGAAGTCTGTTAAAAGATGGCTATCAACCAACTTCTCCATGAAAGACTTGGGAGAAGCATCCTACATACTGGGTGTGAAGATCCATAGAGATAGATCTAAGCGGATGCTGGGACTCTCCCAAACTAGGTACATTGAAACTGTGTTAAAACATTTTAACATGGAAAACAGCAAGGGTGGTTCATTACCAGCGAATCATGGGATAACCCTCACCAAGAAGATGTCTCCACAAACTGACTTGGAAAGGGTACAGATGACCAAGATCCTATATGCTTCTGCTGTGGGATCTATCATGTACTCCATGATTTGTACCAGACCCGATGTCGCTTATGCACTAGGTGTAGTAAGTAGATATCAGTCTAACCCTGGAGAAGAGCACTGGAAAGCGGTCAAGACAATTCTTAAGTACTTGAGAAGGACTAAAGACTTGATCATGGTTTATGGAAGTGAACACCTGAAAGTTGAAGGGTTTACAGATTCCAGCTTTCAGAGTGATATGGATGATAGCAAATCGATCTCAGGATATATTTTCACTCTCAACGGAGGAGCAGTCAGTTGGAGGAGTTCCAAACAAGTCACTATTGCAGACTCCACGATGGAAGCCGAATACATAGCGGCCAACGATGCAGTAAAGGAAGCAGTCTGGATGAGGAAGTTCATCAACCAGCTCGGGATGGTACCTGCAGTTGAAAGTCCAATACCGTTGTATTGCAACAACAATGCAGCCATTAGCCTGGTTCAAGAACCTAGATTCCACAAGAGATCCAGACATATTCTTGGCAAGTATCACCTGATACGGGAGATAGAGCAGAGGAAGGATATAGAACTCCTTAGAGTCTCTTCAGAAGACAACTTAGCAGATCCATTCACGAAGGTGCTGGCACGTGATCGTTTAGAGAAACTAGCGTGTAAATATGGTATGAGATACCAAAATAAATAGGCCTGAGTGCTAGTGGGAGATGTAGAGAAATGTATGCCCTCGTGGCTATTTATCTTAATAAACATCTTATTCAATATATGAAAGTATTCTTTCTGGTAAAAAGTATTGTCTGAGTTATTACTTGGATTATTCCCTTGGATTCAATGTTAGGTCATACATGTTTCGCAATATAGATTACGATTATGAGAAATGCTTGACCGATAGCAGATTGAATCTTAAATGAGTTCATGGTCATAGATGTGTCGAGATGAGGGATATCGACACATCGGACAGACCATTACATCTTTGTCTAGTTGGTCTCGTAACCATGCGGCTTGGTGAAGTCGGAGACAAGGCGCATGTGCTCACTAGAGAATGAGTCCACTGAACGACCCAAATAAAGAGTTATTAAATGGTTCAACATTAACTATACTATCATTAATAACTCTAAGTGATAATAGGTAAGTTGGTCCTTAGGACTTGAGATCATTGTATGAAGCTATGTGTGAACAATGTCACTTAGGTCTAAATATATAGCTTCGAGGCTAGGCCTGCTGAAAGATCTTAGGCTGGGTGACACTCGAAGCATATGAGCTAAGTAGTGATCAACAAAGAATTCGTCTCTTCCATTAATGGGAAGTCAATGTCGCAGGTTAGTACGACTCTCGGTGAAACCTTGGCCAAGGTATGTTGTAACACGTACACCATGTATGTACCAGAGACCGACGTATACTGACCACTGCTAGCTAATGGGGTTGATAGAGAACCATACCCTAGGCTAGTTCAGTGACATAGTTATTACGAAGGGACTAAAACTACGGAAATTATCACAGTCACAGTCAGAGTGATCCCGTCGGCATTCTTGCCAACGAGCCAATCACGTAATCGATGATCCTGAAACAGGGACGACACCTGCTGCTAGTGGTCACTGTCGTCTTGAGACTTCGAGTCTCATCCTGTAGTAAGGGTCAGGCTGTAGGGTCTCACACCGAGTAACATTCACGTCGTAGTAACAGATATATTGTAAAGAGGAAATCATAAGATGAAATGAGAATGTTAAATTCACAAGTTGATTGTGAATTTGGAGCATTTGGGAATGGAGGGGATTTCGTGAGGAATCCAGAGGATCAAACCGTGTAGGAATCGGAGCTCGGATGAGCCCAGAAACGCAAGAAAGGCGCAAAGGGAAGTGGGATAAACCCACTAGGGTTAAACGGGCGTGGCTCGCTGGGAGCAGCGGGCGCGGCCCGCTGTCCCAGCGGGCCCGCCTGCTTGCGCCCGCTGCTCCCAGCGGGCCCGCCTGCTGGGTGCATCGGGCTTGCCCGCTGTTCCAGCGGGCGCAGCCCACTGGAAACAGCGGGCTGCGCAACTGCGCGGGTGCGCCCTAGCGGGCACGCCCGGTTGCCTAAGGCGGGCGCACCTGCTAAGCTTAGCGGGCCGCCCGCAACTGAAGTCGTTTCATTAGGGTTTAAGTGAAACCCTTGACGGCTACGAAACATGGGTTTTTGCTCAACTTTGAGCAATTGTTTGAGGGGTCAAACGAACTCGGATTTCGTCGCCGTTTGTTCCTACGTGTTCACCATTGCTAGCCCTTTGAAATGATAACTTGTATCATCTCTGAAGCTCAATGTGAGTGATGATTAATTGATTGAAGTTAGACTTTTTGAAAGCTATTCTAACTTAATTAATTTAAATCCTAAAAACTCTTCCTAGTTTTTTGTCCCACATTGCTCATGACAAAAGAAGCGGAGCCGGCCTCCTATATAAATAGGTGGGCACTCCCTTCTTTGTTTCTTGCACCAAGTCACCGATTAAGGAGCTCCGGAATATTTGAGCAAACTTAATCGAGACTTAAATTTATTCTCTCCCTCTATAAATTTTCCTGTCCTCCTACCGAGTCCTAGCAAGGCAACGAGAGGTCCAACTCTGATTTGGAAGTCTACGACGCGGGTTTACTCAAGTGAAACTTTCTACGGTTAGTGATGGGCTTGGAGGTAAGGTGCGCTTTGGGTGCTGATCTAGTTCGCGAGGAGGAACGACGCAACGCGGTTCGGGAGGCGGCTCAGATCATAGAGCACAAGACGGTGCGGAACATCTTGCCTGCTCCAGGGCAAGATTTCGGGTGAGTCAATTTAATATGCATTTAGTTTAAATTAGTAGTTAGAACTTTCTCGAGTTGGTCAGACCCAACTCGAGTCAGTAGATTTCCTGGCTTAGGGAATTTTTCCTTAGGGCTATATTTATTAAATAGTTTAATAAATTTTTTTTCCGTTGTTTATTTTATTTTGTTCGTTCGACTTGGGACGAATAATTTTAAAATTAGCTCTAAGGGACCTTGAAAATCCCTACACATCTATCCCTGGCCCTATTGTCACCCCAGCCCTCCGTCAGTATAGGAGATCTCGACCCCCGGTCGTGGGCACCAGCAACACTCCTCCTCACCCACCACGATCCCATACCGAGCACCTAGCTCTCTTGGAAGAGTTTCGCACTGTTAGAGATTCCACTGTCAGCACCCTGACTGAGGTTAGAGATAACCTCTCTGATTTTAGGACTTCTTTTGATGGCCTGGCTCTTGCTGCCGTGGCTCTCCAGTCCCAGTTCGACCAAGTCTATCAGTATCACTATAGTCAGGGTCATTATCCAGCTGCTGCACCTCATCTCCTACCTCTCCGCATCACACCCCACCCTTCTCACCCCCCTCAGACTGCTCAGACCCCACCTTCCACTTCCATTCCCACCTCTCTTATAGATATTCCCTCCACGTCACTACACATTTCCATCCAATCACAGCCATCTCTGGTGCCCGAGGACACCACCACTGTCACACCACGCATTACCACACCACCACCCTCCCCACAGCCCGATCATGTGCTTGAGCACATTCCTACCCATACACCATCACCTCACCACGACCCCGTGATTCCACACACTTCTCCACCACCCATCACGGAGTCCGTTCCCATTCCATCCCCTTCACATTCCACCTCACCTACTCCCACTTCCCCACCACATGGCGGCACTATCATTCTTCTCTCCTTGTCATCCGACGACGACTGGACCACCCCATCTCCACCTCCACCTACACCCATAAAATCTGAGCTTGTCCACACCACTCCACCCCCACCACACGCTGACACGGTGACTGAGCATTCAGCTGACTCCGTCGTCCCATCCACTCTACCCGCTATACCCACCTAGCCACCACCTGACGGTGGCTCAGCTTGATTGGAGCACATCACATTTTTTTGGCACACCCTCATCATTTAGCCCATTCATCTCACACTTGCATCATTTTTCAGGCACAATTTTATATAGCTTGGGGGATGTTCCTGGGTGTCATTCCCCTAATTTTATTTGTCATTATGTCATTTTCTGTGTTTTACTCGCGTTGAGGACAACGCTTGGTTTAGCTTGGGGGACGAGCTCTTTCGCGCTGATTTTCTCTTTTCCCTCTTATTTTCCTATTTTTTATCGTTATTTTCGTTTTCACCTCACTTTTTTTCTTCTTATTTTTCCATCTCTCTTTCATTTTCATGTGCATCATATTTAAATTCAATATATGCATTCAAAAAGACAAAATTAATGAAAAAAAATCAAAAACTCCAAAAAAATTCGCCTTCGCTTCATGCATCTTGCACCCTCATGCATACATTTGTATATACTTGCATTCACCTCTAGAATTTTTCGAAAATGAGTTTTCATATGCGTCGAATCCTGATTTGAAATTCGTTTTTCGAACTTTAATGCTCGATTTCTATGATGTCGACTTGAATATGTGATTGGTTCGTAACCTTGGCTCAAATCCCTCGTAATACCCTAGCTTCGGTCGTCCTCACATCCCTAAGATAGGAGTACTTGAAACCAACCTAGATTAACATCTTGGAACCCAATCTATGCATGGACCGTAGAGCCGATAGTTGTGTATAATAGTTTATAGTCCCTCGAGACTTGGATAACCACACTTCACCTAGTACTGAGGATTGAATCTGCCTAGTTTATCCCTTGCTTTTCAAAAAAGGCAGAAAGCCAAAAAAGAAAAAAATTATGAATTGAAAAAATAATATGCATCGTTCCCCCAGCGAAGCTGAGTAACCGGATCCACACGATAGTAACGTCGGGGCCTCGCATAAAAAGGCCTAGCTTGGGGGAGTGCGTATGAATAAGGATTTCACTTGGGTTGAGTTAGTAAGTCCGATGGGTCCTTCTTAGCCTGGTACCCTAAGGTCGTCTGATCTAGGAGTCGCCGACCCAATGCTCCTTACATAACCCAATTCAAAAAAAAATTGTGTATATATGAAATCATGGATAAACTTGGCAATTTCTTGAATCAAGGAACTGTGTCGTGTCGTGAGCGCCACTTCCTCGATAGACCAATAACCCATTATCCCATACTTATCCCTTTCTTCGACCATTGTATAGTTTAGGTTCCTACACGCTCAATCTAAGGTCGAGTTAGAGTAAATGTCTTAGAGTGTAAGTATGGTCGTCACCTAGTGTATTGCTTGGTGATTTGAGTAGGGATGATATTCTAGTAACATATCCTTGTCAACGGAAAGATTTCTAAGCATTTCAGTTTCTCGAATTTGAATTTTCATTTCACTCACGTATATATTCTGGATTTTTGAAAATTCTCGAAGCTTCATTGCATCATTTGCATGTTGACTGCATTCCTCCAATCTAAGCTTTCTCGTGTCTCCCTTAAGGACAAGGAAGAGTTTAGCTGGTGGGATTTTGATGAGTGTTTATTGTATATTGTAACGCCCCGCTCCCCGGAATACCCGATAAGTACGAATCCGTATCAGATATTCCCGAAGAGACGGGGGTTACGAAGGAAAGGCAAAAATTTCAAAATACAGGCAGGCCCACTACGCACTGCTGGGATGGTACCTGTAGCATTCCAGACATCACAAAAATACAAAAGAGCCATCAACTTAAAACACCAGTATACATATATAAGAATTGTTCAATTACAACATCAATTACAAATATCATATACATTATATAACCCAACTCACCCAAATACATTGTCACACCCAATTCTCTCTTAATCTCACTCCCACACTCATATCCAACCAACTGGACTCGTGGGCCACTGACTCCAAGATCCAACACCTGAAAAATAACAATGGGACACGTCACAGCATGACCCAGTGGGATTTCCAAACCCAACTCACATGGTGCACAAAAATGCTATGCTCTAAGTAACAACAGAAAACTATCTCGTGGCATATGACGATAATCGCATACAAAAATGTAAATGGTATCATTTCCAAACACGTACCTACGGCAAGTGGATAACTTGCAAAACAAAGTGAGTATGACATATAGAGCAGTGAACTGCATTATTAAGGAACTGAAACCCAGCTTGGACTTAGATGGCATGTAGTATGAGAAAGGGTGCCATCTTTGGGCCCAATAAGGTTTGCTACTCAAACAAGATACTAACCTCGAATTAATTCTCATTTAGAAATTTGCATCTTGCTAAGGGTAAGTGATAATTTAATCTTCAACACTATGAATCTCAATCTTTTCATGTTCCACAATCAAAATGACAACGTTCATCTTGTAACATTACTCAACCGCATGACAAGCATGATAGCCAATTTTTAATTTAATAGATGGTTGGGCCAATGTACTTAAGGAAAGACTTATCTCTTCATTTATAATTTGGATGACTACATTTTCCTTTAAACTTGGAAAATGTGAGAGAAATAGCAAGTAGGATTTGCGTAGGTTTCCTAGCTTAAGTTTCTAATACTTCAGATTTTTATGAAAAAGCTTATAAAAATTTCGGCAGAGTTTCTCTTGTATTTTCCAAACTTTTACAAATACAACATAAATAATACTTAAAAGAAACCTGCTTAATTCATAAGAAATATATAGCAATGATCAAGAATCATGAAAGAAGTGCCTTGGAGGAAAGGGCTTGCATTAAAATTAAGAACCAACTTGCCCACTTTAAGATCTTTGATGTAAAAAAACCTTCAACATCTTATTCACTAGCTTCACAAATTTTCCAATAAATTCCAACAAAACTCATATTCCAACAAACTCAAGGACAAGTTGAATTAGCAACCATTCTTTCACATAAAATGGAGAGTACGTAACTCTACGCTCATTAACACAATTTACCATGAACTTAGTAACTTGAACATAATCCTAGAAGAAATGACTAACTATAGCATGACTACTTCATTCAAATGACACGAGTGCATCAACTTTGGTAAGGATCACCACTTACATGCAAAAAAAGGCAATTTGCATATCATTCAATAAAGCTTTCCATGTTCTCATTGAATTTAGCCAATGAAGGGACTAACTACGCAAGGGTGCCAACTCGCACATGGGTTCTCCATCAAATTAACTACTTGAACACAATCATTAATAATTTAGCAAGGGCAATCTTAACATCACCAAGTACTAAAGTTGCCAACTTTAATTAGCAAGGCCCTTAAAGACATCACATTAACTCAACTACAACATGGAATTAAGAAGGATGGAAGCTTGCCTTAGGATCTTAAGTAAAACGACAATTTCTCAACAATTAAGGCTACTATTAACTTAACGATCCAAATCACTTAGGAGGGAGTTAGCTTTGGTTAAGAGAGAAGTGAATAATGTCATCTTGGCCTTAAGTTGAGACATTAATAACAACGCCAACAATAACACTAACAACAACAACCACTTCGACAACGTTATCAACAACAACATAACATCCACAATCAACATTTTAATTCAAGAGAAGGAAACACAACTCCCACCCAAATTCATCTTCTAGCAACCACCCAAAACCCCACTTTCCAACTTAAAACCATTTCAACATAAATGCATTCATGGCAACATTCATCCTCATAAAGCAACATTCACACTTATATATCACCCCAATCACATAAATGCTCAATGATGCCATGATGCACATGAATTACAAGCAATGCGATGCAATGCAATGCAATGGGGATCCCATGAGTGAGCCGGCGTGCACGTGCAAATAATTCTACTTCGTTATCAACGTGGAGCCACCTAATGGATCAAGAGTGGCCAACGACGTTTTCACCCGCCTCCTACCGCAGCATTTTGTCCATGCCCGTGCAGAATGGTTGCTAATTCAACTTGTCCTACCCCGGCATTTTGTCCATGCCTTCCCAAAAACTCTTAATTCTGCAGCCTTGGAATTTGTAATTGGAAGAAAAGAACTTTACCTAGTCTCCTCTTAATCTTGCGGCCTGCAAAAATCCAACAAAAGATCTAATGAAGCAAACATCCCTTTGAAAACAAAGTATGCAAGTTTGTTTTAATTGGTGAAGCATATGGGCTCTTCACTTGGAGGTTTCGGCCTTTAAAAAAATACACAGAATAAAAAACAAAGAATGGCTCTTTTGAATGATATGCAAAAAAAGTCCTCCCTTTGATTTTCTGAAGGTGTTGTCTTGGGGAATTAAAAAGATGCTAATTAAAAAGATGCTACATTCTCCTTGAGATTAAAAACTGGCTTGCCCTTTGAAGCTTGTGCATAGAGATTATCAATATGCATTCATCCAATTAGTTTGGCATGCAAAGAAAGAGTGTGGCTTGTAGATTTTTGCAAAATTCGGTTCTTGTCAATTTCGTTGGATTCTTAAAAAATGTGAGGAGTTGAAATTTTTGTTGCATAAAAATTTTGGCCAGGCTTGGTCCTATTTGGTGCGGCTGTCCCGACACCGAAATCACCCAAAACAAAAAATAAAGCTTTAGCTTTGAATAATTAAAGATGAAAGACACAACCTGATGCCTTGTGAAACAATGCGCCGCCCTGTTGCATTTGCAGTGAATGCCCGGCCTCTTTTGGACCTTGATGCTTGTGCGATTTTTTGTGAGGCACGTAACCGAGAACAAAACGCAAACTCCTCCTCTTTTGATTGCCTCCTTTTTGATTTATGAACAATATGCGGATCTGAGATGAAAGGCTAGCTGCTTGGACAATTTGTGTAGCCTTGAGAATATCTGAGGGGAGTTTCAAATTTTTCAACCCCCACAACAAAAGGAACGACCGAAGATTTAAAGACACAACCCTCTATTTGATGATTATGGCCGTCCTCTTGTTTGGAGAGATGATTATGGCCGGCCTCTCAAAATGACGCAAGTTTCTTTTATGGGAATTTTTTGTATACCGCCTTGGGTTTTGAGAAATATATGTAGCCCTTATATAATAGCCTATAGCTAGGGTTTTGAATGGGATTTGATAGGATCTTCATATCTCTTTGATTGATTTGTTCCAATCCCAATTGATATATTTGACTCCATCTCCCCCAACATTGACCGAGTCCAAATAGCTTTGTGCACACAACCTCTTCTTCAATCAACTTGCTATATGATTAGCAATTACTCCAACTATTGAGAAGATTATCGTTTCGCCTTTCCTGAAACACACTTAGCACACACGTTAAATAAAACACAACGTTTGTCATCATCAAACTAGGAATCCTAGATCGTTGCTACCAACAATCTCCCCCTTTTGATGATGACAAACCCATAAAGGATTTGTACAAATAAGTGTGCGTGTGTAAAGTGTGATGAAGGATGTAATGCAAAATGTTATATTCAATGAGATGATATCAAATAATACTAGCATGCACAATATAACAATATAATTAGCATGCTCCCCCTTTTTCCATGCTCCCCATTCTCATGTATTTTCATTGCTCCCCCTTCAATCAATAATACCGTATTTTGAACCAACATAAATACCACTAATCTTTCAACACTTTTATCCCCCTTTGGCATCATCAAAAGAGTATTCATGAAGATTAAAACATAGCACATGCAAAAAGAGAGCATTATTAATTATAACTAGAATTTGCATGTCGTCATTCTTTAATTAGCACTCCAAATCCAATGATAATGATAATTAGAATTCAACACCATCGTGTAAGTGCAATTATTAAACATAGAAGTACAAAGGGAGATACTTTTACAAATTCAACCAGAACCAATCCTTCATTTTCCAAATAACTTCATATCACCTAGGATTGATTTTCCACACCTCATTTAAAAATGAGTTCAAGGTATCACACCCAAAAGCATAGCCTAAAAGGACTCTTAGATGTGGGGGTGACATTGCTTGACGAGTAAAAAAACACCAACGCTAAAGATTACCCGTAAAGCTTATGTTGGATACTCGTGGGTAGTGTATTTGCCATGAATTGTATCCATTTTTCATACAGAGCAATTTTCAATTTTTTTTCATTCATTTCCTTTGTTTTGTGCTCAATTTTTATTCATGGCAAATCACATCATATCCCTTAGATTTTTCAGTTAATAATCATCCTACATTCACTTTCCAAAATTCATAAATAGTATCTCCAAAAGTACGACATAGTCTAATATTCGTGGAAGTGAAAGTAGGTGTAGAAATCATATTATCAATACATCGAACTTGGCATGGCTATTAAGAATTAAAACATACGCATGTAGCCATGATAATAATACTACACTTTCTACAAGGATATGATCATCATTCACTTGTATCACTAGAATGATGCAAAGAGGAAGATATGCAATAAGCTCATTTTTTTTTGCTTTTGTATTTTTCATTTTTTTGGGTTTTATAATGAACTAAAAAACACGCTAAAAACAATCAAGCAGACAAAAACAAAAACAAAGAAAATCCAAGCACACAAAAAAAATGTTAACAAAAAAATGATATGAAGGTACGCATTAAGTTCAAAGAATGATATATACCTTCGTGTCGCCGTTTGACTAAGGAGCTAAAAAGTAATAAGACAATCAATTTATTGCTCCTCGTCAAATTTCCATCCACCTACAAAAGAGGTGTCGTGTGTGACCTTGGAATCCAACAAGGTCCACTCACATTAGTCATCAAAGATTTAGGAACCCATATTTGTTTGAACTTAATGTTTTTGTTCCTATATTTGCAATGATATGAAGTATGACCAACGCATCCACATGTAAAGCACTTAGCATGAAAATTTTCAACCTTTGTTGATTCAATGTGAACTTTTCTATATTTTGATTTTCCAACATTTTTAGAACCATATCCTAGTCCTCGTCTATTATTGCCATAAAGTTGATTTCCAAGTATAATGTCCAAATTTTGTTTACCAATGGAAAATCTCTTTAATGACAATTCTAAACTATCAACTTTGGATTTCAAATGATCATTTTCGTTCACAAGCAAAGTGCATTTACTAACGAAAGCTCGCTTGTTTTCCTCTTCTTTCTTTTCAAAATCCCTCATTTTTTCCTTAAGTTCAAGATTTAACATGTTAATCTTTTCAGAAAGCAATTCATTTTCAGTTTCAAGCTTTATCTTATCTAGCTTATACATGCTAATATCCTTTAATAAAGAGGGACATGAAAGACAGTCAATTTTTTCAGGCAAGCTAGCTTTCTCTTTTTCTAAAATGGTGATGGTAGATTTGCATGCAACAAGCTCTTGTTTAAGATTTTTCATTTCTATAGACATGTCATACTCAGTTTGTTGCATATCAAAATTATCATTCCTGTAACATTCCACATCAGCTTCTAGCTCATCAATTCTATGTTGCATTCCTTTACAGATTTCTAAGAATTCAGCTTTAGTGGGAGATTCTACCTCATTGTGTTTGGCCATTAATACCATGCAGGAGTGGGCTTCATGTTCCTCATCCTCCTCCTCAGCTTCGCTATCCATGTCCCACATCAGCACTTTCGTTTTTCCTTTTGCAACTTGAGCTGTGTGTTGTTGTGGGCAATCTTTTATGTGGTGCCCTTTCTTCCTGCATTTAAAACATTCACTTCTATTAATAGATTTCTGATCATAGGAATTTCTACCAAAATTAGCATTATTAGAACGAATGAACCTTTTTCCCATCTCGGTTCTTTCTTGATCAGTCTGAATGTATCTCCTGAAATTTCTGACCATTAAAGCTTGCTCCTCATCAAGATCGTCGTCGTTAGCTTGAAGAGCTAATGGCGTGGAAGCTTTGGTCTTCTCTTCAGGTTTCTCTCTGGCTTCTATACTCTGCAACTCAAGCTCATGTGACATTAGGTTGCCTATCAAGTCCTCCACTTTCATTATTGATAAGTCCTTAGCTTCTTGAATAGCGGTGACTTTAGGCCTAAACGAGCTTGGTAACGCCCTTAAGATCTTTCGTACCTGTTCATGGCTAGAGTATGGCTTACCGAGGGAACTGGATTTGTAGACGATGTCTGTGAACCTCGTAAACATGTCTTTAACTGATTCTGTTGGTAGCATGCGGAAGCTCTCGTATTCTGTGCTCAGCAATGCAAGTCTGGATTCCTTTACTTGAGATGTTCCCTCGTGTGTCACCTCCAGAGTATGCCAGATTTCCTGCGCAGTTAGACAATGTGAGATACGATTAAATTCAGATTTATCAAGAGAGCATATAAGCGCATTCATAGCTTTACCATTAAGAGTATAAAGTTTCTTATCAGCTAAATCCCTAAATCCCACTTGTCTTTAGGCTTAATCATAACGGTGTCTTCAATTTTAATAGTGGGTAGACTATAACCATTTTCAACAATATCCCACACATCATAATCTACAGACACTAGATATATTTTCATCCTAGCCTTCCAATATGCAAAGTCTACACCGTTAAACTTAGGGGGACGGGCTATAGACTGACCTTCAGCAAAAGCACAATCAGATATATTCATGGTCATCTAAAAATCTAGACTAGATCCTCTAAACTGGCTCTGATACCACTTGTTGGATCTGGATCGTAGCCTAGAGGGGGGTGAATAGGCTAATAAAAATTCTCGTGCAACCCACGAGAAATCCCACGTAGTTATAAGCACAGACCAGGCAATAAAAAAGCAATCACAGAATACGCACAGATATACCCTGGTTCGGTCGTCCCCACGACCTACTCCAGCCCCGAAAGCAACTACTAGATAGATATGTAATCAAGTACAGCTACAATGAGTCAAGATCCCAAATCCACTCTCACCTAGCTCGTACGCACACCACGTGCTCTACACTCTCAATCTAGTCAGATGATCTCCCTCCGTGACGACTCCTAAAGTTGTCAGGTCCCCCAGAAAGTAACAAAGAAGGTAATAGTTTCCCCTACGAAGATCTAACACAAATACTACACAATATAATAAACAAGAGAGTTTAGAATGCTCAGATCGTGTAGCAGTATCGTCTTCGTCAATCAGCACGGGCCAGACGTCGTCTGGCAAGTAGTAGTCTCTGATGTCTCCTCAATAGTTCTGATCCACTCTCGATGAAACTTGCGCCTTCCCAAAAACTCTTAATTCTGCAGCCTTGGAATTTGTAATTGGAAGAAAAGAACTTTGCCTAGTCTCCTCTTAATCTTGCGGCCTGCAAAAATCCAACAAAAGATCTAATGAAGCAAACATCCCTTTGAAAACAAAGTATGCAAGTTTGTTTTAATTGGTGAAGCATATGGGCTCTTCACTTGGAGGTTTCGGCCTTTTAAAAAATACACAGAATAAAAAACAAAGAATTGCTCTTTTGAATGATATGCAAAAAAAATTCCTCCCTTTGATTTTCTGAAGGTGTTGTCTTGGGGAATTAAAAAGATGCTAATTAAAAAGATGCTACATTCTCCTTGAGATTAAAAACTGGCTTGCCCTTTGAAGCTTGTGCATAGAGATTATCAATATGCATTCATCCAATTAGTTTGGCATGCAAAGAAAGAGTGTGGCTTGTAGATTTTTGTAAAATTCGGTTCCTGTCAATTTCGTTGGATTCTTAAAAATGTGAGGAGTTGAAATTTTTGTTGCATAAAAATTTTGGCCAGGCTTGGTCCAATTTGGTGCGGCTGTCCCGACACCGAAATCACCCAAAACAAAAAATAAAGCTTTAGCTTTGAATAATTAAAGATGAAAGACACAACCTGATGCCTTGTGAAACAATGCACCGCCCTGCTGCATTTGCATTGAATGCCCGGCCTCTTTTGGACCTTGATGCTTGTGCGATTTTTTGTGAGGCCCGTAACCGAGAACAAAACGTAAACTCCTCCTCTTTTGATTGCCTCCTTTTTGATTTATGAACAATATGCGGCTCTGAGATGAAAGGCTAGCTGCTTGGACAATTTGTGTAGCCTTGAGAATATCTGAGGGGAGTTTCAAATTTTTCAACCCCCACAACAAAAGGAACGACCGGAGATTTAAAGACACAACCCTCTATTTGATGATTATGGCCGTCCTCTTGTTTGGAGAGATGATTATGGCCGGCCTCTCAAAATGACGCAAGTTTCTTTTATGGGAATTTTTTGTATACCGCCTTGGGTTTTGAGAAATATATGTAGCCCTTATATAATAGCCTATAGCTAGGGTTTTGAATGGGATTTGATAGGATCTTCATATCTCTTTGATTGATTTGTTCCAATCCCAATTGATATATTTGACTCCATCTCCCCCAACATTGACCAAGTCCAAATAGCTTTGTGCACACAACCTCTTCTTCAATCAACTTGCTATATGATTAGCAATTACTCCAACTATTGAGAAGATTATCGTTTCGCCTTTCCTGAAACACACTTAGCACACACGTTAAATAAAACACAACGTTTTTCATCATCAAACTAGGAATCCTAGATCGTTGCTACCAACAAGGGCTTCACCTCTTCTCTTCTTCCTCTTCTTTCTTTATCTTCTTTGCTTGGGAAATTTCAGCCATGCCCTAGAATTTTCGGCTGCAAGAGCTTGGGTTCGGTTGGTGCTTGGGGAAGAAGAAATGGGGAAAGGAAAATGGAAGAAAGAATTAAGTGTAGTATTCTAAGTATTTACAAGTTTGCCATTCTATTAAAAATATCGCATCCCCCTCTTCTCATCTCATATTCAAGCCCAACATCAAGCCCAAACACCAAGCCCAACAACCCACACTAGCTAGCTACTAAAATTAACTCAGACCCTAACAATAGTAATGATAATAGGAATCAACATCGCCAATAATAAAAGTACTAATACCAAAAGTTGCAACAACATTACCAAAAACAACAACCAAACTTCACTATTATTAATATCATTCATGAATAGCTATCCCAACATCACCAGTTATCATGAATATACCGTTTTACTTTACACACTCACCAACGAAAAAAACGCCAAGCACGCTAATAAACAATGTTCGCATGCTAACAATAATTCCGATTTACTACCCAACCACACGTATTCACTTATATACCAAACGCATTTCATAGTCACCTTATAGCCATATGTGTATGAAATTACTATACGCACAACAAAATTACTATACGCACACACGTAAATAGTATTTTACACATACAGGCATTGCAATCTACCCACCTTAAAATAAAGTTCGTCCTCGAACTTTCTAACTCAGGATATAGCTGAGGGTGACTAGAGGTATATAGGGTCACTCTACCCCATCATATGATAAAGCACATTCATATACCAACACGCTTACTACTTCAAATACAGTAGAACATTTCAAACATACTCACATACACTGCCATCCTGAGACATACCACCACCTATGTCACCATGTACACATTTGACTATCCATACATATGTCATACATAGAGCCTTACACATCCACATTCATACACCCAGATATCACTATATTTATCCTAACACCGGTGTAAGCGTACCCGCTTACAACCAGACATGCAACTGTATGCATCTTACATATATACATATATCAAACACACATCTCTAATACGCCCAGGGCATGCCTGTAGGTATTTTCAAGGTCCCTTAGAGCTAATTTTAAAATTATTCGTCCCAAGTCGGACGAACAAAATAAAATAAACAGCGGAAAAATAATTTATTAAACTATTTAATAAATATATCCCTAAGGAAAAATTCCCTAAGCCAGGAAATCTACTGACTCGAGTTGGGTCTGACCAACTCGAGAAAGTTCTAACTACTAATTTAAACTAAATGCATATTAAATTGACTCACCCGGAATCTTGCCCTGGAGCAGGCAAGATGTTCCGCACCGTCTTGTGCTCCATGATCTGAGCCACCTCCCAAACCGCGTTGCGTCGTTCCTCCTCGCGAACTGGATCAGCTCCTGAAGCGCACCTTGCCTCCAAGCCCATCACTAGCCATAGAAAGTTTCACTTGAGTAAACCCGCGTCGTAGACTTTCAAATCAGATTCGGGCCTCCCCGTTGCCTTGCTAGGACTCGGTAGGAGGACAGGAAAATTTATAGAGGGAGAGAATAAATTTAAGTCTCGATTAAGTTTGCTCAAATATTCCGGAGCTCCTTAATCGGTGACTTGGTGCAAGAAACAAAGAAGGGAGTGCCCACCTATTTATATAGGAGGCCGGCTCCGCTTCTTTTGTCATGAGCAATGTGGGACAAAAAACTAGGAAGAGTTTTTAGGATTTAAATTAATTAAGTTAGAATAGCTTTCAAAAAGTCTAACTTCAATCAATTAATCCTCACCCACCATTGAGCTTCAGAGATGATACAAGTTATCATTTCGAAGTGCTAGCAATGGTGAACGCGTAGGAACAAACGGCGACGGAATCCGAGTTCGTTTGACCCCTCAAACAATTGCTCAAAGTTGAGCAAAAACCCATGTTTCGTAGCCATCAAGGGTTTCACTTAAACCCTAATGAAACGACTTAAGTTGCGGGCGGCCCGCTAAGCTTAGCGGGCGCGCCCGCCTTAGGCAACCGGGCGCGCCCGCTAGGGCGCACCCGCGCGGGCACGCAGCCCGCTGGGATAGCGGGCCGCGCCCGTTTAACCCTAGTGGGTTTATCCCACTTCCCTTTGTGCCTTTCTTGCGTTTCTGGGCTCATCCGAGCTCCGATTCCTGCACGGTTTGATCCTCTGGATTCCTCACAAAATCCCCTCCATTCCCAAATGCTCCAAATTCACAATCAACTTGTGAATTTAACATTCTCATTTCATCTTATGATTTCCTCTATACAATATATCTGTTACTACGACGTGAATGTTACTCGGTGTGAGACCCTACAGCCTGACCCTTACTACACAGGCCGAGACTCGAAGTCTTAAGACGACAGTGACCACTAGCAGCAGGTGTCGTCCCTGTTTCAGGATCATCGATTACGTGATTGGTTCGTTGGCAAGAATACCGACGGGATCACTCTGACTGTGACTGTGATAATTTCCGTAGTTTTCGTCCCTTCGTCATAACTATGTCACTGAACTAGCCTAGGGTATGGTTCTCTATCAACCCCATTAGCTAGCAGTGGTCAGTATACGTCGGTCTCTGGTACATACATGTTGTACGTGTTACAACATACCTTAGCCAAGGTTTCACCGAGAGCCATACTAACCTGCGACACTGACTTCCCATTAACAGAAGAGACGAATCCTCTGTTGATCACTACTTAGCTCATATGCTTCGAGTGTCACCCAGCCTAAGATCTTTCAGCAGGCCTAGCCTCGAAGCTAGATCTTTAGACCTAGGTGACATTGTTCACACATAGCTTCATACAATGATCTCAAGTCCTAAGGACCAACTTACCTATTATCACTTAGAGTTATTAATGATAGTATAGTTAATGTTGAACCATTTAATAACTCTTTATTTGGGTCGTTCAGTGGACTCATTCTCTAGTGAGCACCTGCGCCTTGTCTCCGACTTCACCAAGCCGCATGGTTACTAGACCAACTAGACAAAGACGCAATGGTCTGTCTGATGTGTTGATATCCCTCATCTCGACACATCTATGACCATGAACGTATTTAAGATTCAATCTGCTATCGGTCAAGCATTTCTTATAATCGTAATCTATATTGCGAAACATGTATGACCTAACATTGAATCCAATGGAATAATCCAAGTAATAACTCAGACAATACTTTTTACCAGAAAGAATACTTTCATTTATTAAACAAGATGTTTATTAAGATAAATAGCCACGAGGGCATACATTTCTCTACAATGCCCACTCATTTGTGAGTGGAACACAGGGACCCATACAAACAACACACCACATCTATGTACATATTTACCACATTATACAAATACAAACAACATGCAATAGCTATAGACGGCCTCGAGATCAATCAGTTACAGAATCCCACGATACACGTTACTCATAGACTACTATTCCTTAACACAGAAACACATGCTCCTATATACACAGACATACAAGCATATATGTCCCTTAATATCCATCCAACATTCGCAGGTGTATCAGCACACAAAATTCACCATATCAATACCAATACACGTAGATAATCACATAGAACTATATCCATCCACATTCAGGTGTAAGCATACCAGCTCACAGCCACGCATGTATCATATACTCATCACATACACTCACTCATAAGAATATTACTATCATGACATATGCGTACATACATGGGTGGAGCTCAGTGATCCACTCTTGCGGCGGGACTCTCTACATGTGCATATCACATACAGTAGCTAACCACCATGCAATGAATTTATACTCTACATGCACCTCAACCAAGTAAATAACTCAAGTTTTTATATTCCTCATACGTTAATCATTTATTAACACATACAATTCAACGCCATCACGTATCCATATAATCATTCATACGCATACCATAGTCATATACGGTCATAATTACACATAGGAGTATATTGTCTCAATATACTCGACAGACCATTCCATTCCTTTATAGCTATCAACACACATACATATGCATAAACATACATACTCAATCGACACTCTAATGTCCACCCTTAGGGGTTCTACACCTTAAGCTTCTGATACCCAGGGCATATCCCAAAGCTAGACTCTACCCACCTTAGAACTCAACTACTCTCAACACTGGGGTACTACACGTACTATTCCTACAAAGCTGCAGTGCGGTGACCTGCATGGGCCACCAAATGTAACGCCCCGCTCCCCAGAATACCCGATAAGTACGAATCCGTATCAGATATTCCCGAAGAGGCGGGTGTTACGAAGGAAAGGCAAAAATTTGAAAATACAGGCAGGCCCACTGCGCACTGCTGGGATGGTACCTGTAGCATTCTAGACATCACAGAAATACAAAAAAGCCATCAACTCAAAACACCAATATACATATATAAGAATTGTTCAATTACAACATCAATTACAAATCTCATATACATTATATAACCCAACTCACCCAAATACATTATCACACCCATTCTCTCTTAATCTCACTCCCACACTCAAATCCAACCAACTGGGCTCGTGGGCCACTGACTCCAAGATCCAACACCTGAAAAATAACAATGGGACATGTCACAGCGTGACCCAGTGGGATGTCCAAACCCAACTCACATGGTGCACAAAAATGATATGATCTAAGTAACAACAGAAAACTATCTCGTGGCATATGACGATAATCACATACAAAAATGTAAATGGTATCATTTCCAAACACGTACCTACGGCAAGTGGATAGCTTGCAAAACAAAGTGAGTACGACATATAGAGCAGTGAACTGCATTATTAAGGAACTGAAACCCAGCTTGGACTTAGATGTCATGTAGTACGAGAAAGGGTGCCATCTTTGGGCCCAACAAGGTTTGCTACTCAAACAAGATACTAACCTCGAATTAATTCTCATTTAGAAATTTGCATCTTGCTAAGGATAAGTGATAGTTTAATCTTCAACACTATGAATCTCAATCTTTTCATGTTCCACAATCAAAATGACGACGTTCATCTTGTAACATTACTCAACCGCTTGGCAAGCATGATAGCCAATTCTTAATTTAATAGATGGTTGGGCCAATGTACTTAAGGAAAGACTTATCTCTTCATTTATAATTTGGATGACTACATTTTCCTTTAAACTTGGAAAATGTGAGAGAAATAGCAAGTAGGATTTGCGTAGCTTTCCTAGCTTAAGTTTCTAATACTTCAGATTTTTATGAAAAAGCTTATAAAAATTTCGGCAGAGTTTCTCTTGTATTTTCCAAACTTTTACAAATACAACATAAATAATACTTAAAAGAAACCTGCTTAATTCATAAGAAAAAAATATAGCAATGATCAAGAATCATGAAAGAAGTGCCTCGGAGGAAAGGGCTTGCATTAAAATTAAGAGCCAACTTGCACACTTTAAGATCTTTGATGTAAAAAAACATTCAACATCTTATTCACTAGCTTCACAAATTTCCCAATAAATTCCAACAAAAATCATATTCCAACAAACTCAAGGACAAGTTGAATTAGCAACCATTCTTTCACATAAAATGGAGAGTACGTAACTCTACTCTCATTAACACAATTTGCCATGAAGTTAGTAACTTGAACATAATCTTAGAAGAAATGACTAACTATAGCATGACTACTTCATTCAAATGACACGAGTGCATCAACTTTGGTAAGGATCACCACTTACATGCAAAAAAAGGCAATTTGCGTATCATTCAATAAAGCTTTCCATGTTCTCATTGAATTTAGCCAATGAAGGGACTAATTACGCAAGGGTGCCAACTCGCACATGGGTTCTCCATCAAATTAACTACTTGAACACAATCATTAATAATTTAGCAAGGGCAATCTTAACATCACCAAGTACTAAAGTTGCCAACTTTAATTAGCAAGGCCCTTAAAGACATCACCTTAACTCAACTACAACATGGAATTAAGAAGGATGGAAGCTTGCCTTAGGATCTTAAGTAAAACGACAATTTCTCAACAATTAAGGCTACTATTAACTTAACGATCTAAATCACTTAGGAGGGAGTTAGCTTTGGTTAAGAGAGAAGTGAATAATGTCATCTTGGCCTTAAGTTCAGACATTAATAACAACGCCAACAATAACACTAACAACAACAACCCGGTCTCCCCGACTTGTTCCCGGTGCCCTAATCCAACAACACCCAGATCCCCTCCGGATACTCTAGTAAAACCACTAGAGCTTTCCTTTAGCCCACTTGCAGAAACCCCACAAGTGCAATCGACCTACAATCGATGTCCGTGTAACCCACAACCCGGGAACACGCAAAGACTTTAATCCCACAACCTGGAACTAAGCACACTCTCACAAACCGAGAGCAAAACTGAAATCTTGACTCCCACAAATTGGGATCAAGCCAACCCTCTCAACAACCGAGAGTATACAACAATTAAGAAGTATAGAGAATGAAATATAAAGCTCTTACCACAAAATCCTATGCCTTGAGAAATACTTACCAATTTAGGGCAAGAATGGATTTTGAGAAAGTAGTTAGCACCAAACCCTAGCTCCACCAAGATGAACAGTAATAGATGGCTAGGGTGAAGTTGGTGACTTTGATTCAAGCTCTTAGCTTGAGTAGCTCACAAAGAATGAGAATCTCTCTTGAGGAATTAGGGCTCAAAGAGTAAGGAAGAGATTCTTGTGAGATGAGAGAGCTTAGAAATGGAGTTGAATGGCTCTTCTCTTGGATGTGAAAATGTCTCTAATATCAGCCTTGGATCCCTGGTTTGAAGCAACTCAAACATATATAGGAAGAGACAAAACGGTCACAAAAATCGTGGCATTAAATGCCCAACGGCTCTATTTCTGAAGCTGCTTAATCGGTCTAAGAAGGATCACTGACCGATTAGTTTTGCAACTAGTCGGTCGGTGAACCTTCTTGGACCGACTAGAAGGTTGACATCAAAGATAGAGAAATCAAGAGATAGAGGAACTAGTCGGTCTAAGAAGAAACATCAACCGACTAGTTTGACAACTAGTCGGTCGGTGAGCCTTCTTAGACCGACTAAGTAGTCAACAGTAACTGAGTCGAATTTCACTAGAAGAACTAGTCGGTCTGAGAAGGATTCCCAACTGACTAGTTGGACAACTAGTCGGTCGATGAACCTTCTTGGACCGCCTAATTGGTCAACTAATAGGCTAGAATTTATTGGGATAACTAGTCGGTCTGAGAAGGATTTTCAACCGACTAGATCGTCATCTAGTCGGTCGGTGAACCTTCTTGGACCGACTAATTGATCAATAGTGAAACAGCTGAAACTAGTAAGGATGGCTAGTCGGTTCAAGAAGGATTTTCAACCGACTAGATCGTCATCTAGTCAGTTGGTTCTTCTACTTGAACCAACTAAGATGCATATGAAGCCATGAAAAGAAGCGATAAGCTTCGGGAAACTTTCTAAGTGCTTCTAAGGAAATCCTAGAGATAAGATATGATAGTTATGAAGATTTCTAGGCAAGTACTACTCAAGGCTTAACATTCTATGAGATGAAGCTAGAAGACAATATAAAGTAAACACGACAAACCGTCTTCAAGGCTTCAACAAGAACATTCTGAATCCCTCGACTTCAATAATACTCCTTGAACTTCAACGAAGCTTCAGGCACAACGATCATGCATTCTGACGAAGTCTTGGGACGTCGCTTAAGATGAACAAAGTACTTTGGGGACGATCTCCATAATTCTTCAAGGTCTTGAGTCTTTTAGTTGAATGACTTGAATATCTCCAACGTCATAGTCTTCGAAGCTTTTGACTCATCCATTCCTTTCTTCTCTTTGGATTGAATCTCCATTCATTTGTTGATGCCATTGGCTTGAGGTTTGAGGTAGCCTTTGAGTTCTTCAAGCCAATGCTTCACCTTTGTTGATCTACCAAGTTCTCCACTTGAATCAACACGCGTAGTCACTTTTGATCTTCTTGAATCTAATTGGTGACTTTTTAGCTAACTGTAAACACATGAGTTAATCACAATGATTTGTGTTTGATCATCATCAAAATCAAGGTGGAGAGTCCAATACTTAACATTCTCCCCCTTTTTGATGATGACAAACCAAATATAAACAAAATAAATAATTGTGCATTAAATATACTTACTCTCCCTGCAATGATGCCAATCAAGTTAATATCAATAATCAATGGCATCATTCAGCAGTTAATAGTGTGTGTATCACATGAGGTTGTGTATATATTGCATGAATGACCAGAAATAATATGCGTACACAATACAAATCATATAGGTGATACACATCATAAACATGAGCATGATTACCATATATATATATATATATAATGTAATCAATATAAATCAAGGTAATCACCAAAGCTCCCCCTGAATCATATACTTGAACGATCATACATAAAGTCTATATGATTCAAGATATTGTTTAACACTCAACATTTAATCAGCACAAAGCACATCCTTTGTTTATTTCTCTCCCACTTTGGCATTATCCAAAAGGCATGGGGGCATAGAAACAACAAAAGCAAAAATAGAAAGTGGAAAACACAAAGGTATATCTAATGTAAACTAGATAAGCTACCAATTGAAAACAAGATATCAAAATAAAGATATCAATTGCAAGAGCACATAACCAACACCAACTCAACTACCCTCAATTATCACAAGAAGATAAACAAGAAGTATATGTGATAAAAGATTACAATAGATACTAATTGTAAAGAGTAATGTGAACAGTGTTAGAAAAGTGACAATAGCATAATTAGCAGTAGCTACTAGCTATAAATATGATAAAGAATATGGATAACAATGCAAAAATCATGACATCACTTGTGAAAGAAAAACAAGTGATCAAATAGTGTCAAGTACACAGACAAACTCAAATATCACAAAAGTTATAACAGTAAGCATAATGTGATAGACTGTCCTTGAGCAAGGGGCAAGACATATGACATACCACAATGACATAGATCAACAAATAATATCAATAAACTGAGATCTAAGTCAAACATAAAAAATGCAACAATCATGACTATGGAAATTCTTAGCCATGTGTACACAGTTATGTTATGAAATAATAACACAAATTAAGTATAATGGCATGTAATACCAATTGTGGGCATACCAAATCTAAGTGAAGTGTGCGATGTGGGGTGACAAGGTGATATAATGAAAATGAATATCAAATATCTATATCATGCAAAAGTGTTATGCCAAAATAGAGATAGTAACTACATAAAACATATGGCATACACAATTCTAGCACACTAGGAAACTAATTGAAACAATGTTCAAAAGAACCATAGTACTAGCATGCATTCCAAAGAGATACTCACAGAATGAGTCAATGATAAGCATGGAATGCCATGAGCATAAAGAAGATAAGTACTATATCATAAGCTCAAAACTAGCATCAAGCAAGAGCATGTAAAGATGATATCCAATATAAATATTCTACCAATTGTAAAGATGATACCAATTGTAGTCTAACAAAGTATGCAAAGCAGGCAAATAATGTCAAGATCATGACATCACTTGAGAAGGAAATCAAGTGAACAAAAAGAGACATGATCTCATCCTATCTCAATTATCACAAAGGATTCAACCTGAGGCATATTGTGACAAAACATCTTTTGAGCAAAGGCATGAAGATAGTCTACGTTCAAAGTCACAAGGTAGGACATAAACGAATAAAGTTATCATGAACATCGCATGCATGCATACCAATTGTGCGAATAGAATAAACAGCTTGTGCTAGCACAATATAATCGGAGGTAGCATCAAAGAAGTCATAGTGCATCAAGATATATTCATGGAAGAATATCTATGACAAAGTATACATATCATCAAACACAATATAAAGCTTATATGATCGTGTATAGCACAAGTTATCTCTAACATCTCATAAAAATAGCACAAAATATGAGCATGAGATGAGAGATGACATAGTGAGAAATATAACTTGAAGATCACTAACTAATATGAATGAGTGTTATGTCACTTGTGAAAATATCATACATGAAAGATTTAGCTATAGACATGAAAGATCTCTTGAATAAATTTATAGCTAAACATCAGTCATGAAGTAATTAAAATGACAAGTAACATATATTGATCACCCCAAATCATATCAATACGTCTCATAAAGATAATCATACAAACTATAAGAAAAGTATGAGATGTGTGGTGATACAATGAACAAATATGCATAAAGATCCTAAATCATTAATCTTATTCATGGCATGAAAAAGATATGAACATCAATAAGCAACTAACCAATTCATTATATGAATGTTATAGCTACCATGGTACATGAGTCGTAATAAGACATATATGACATACATGAACAAGGTAGTCACATAAACAAACAATCTTCATGAGGGTGTGACAAGAATGAGCTAATGAAGAAGTATGCTATATTACACAAATCGAATATATTAAAATACCAATTTTAAACATGATAGTCAAAACCAATATATTAAAATAACAATTTTACAAAACACATACTTATCAACCATTTAGCTCTCCCTATATGTGTGCATCTCCAATGCACCATCCTTTCCTTTGAATTGATCCATCATTTGTAAACCAAGTAGTGTGTAGAGTAGGCATTTTGCACAACAATCTGACAATTCAACAATTGGTGGTATCAAAAAAAAACTTTTTGGATCCAATAGGTTAAGGAACAAAATCAAGTAGTCCAATAACCAATCATTTACCAATTGTAAATACCACTCATCAATAGAAATTCATGACATGCATTAATATGAGTTATTATAATCACGAAAATCATACATATAAGGAATTAACAATTCTCAACCATTAGAAATTAGATACACCTATACTAATAATTCCTATGCATATGATTTAATCACAATACATCATTATGAATACACACATCTAATACAATAGTGTGTGCTAGAAAGATTCCTCGTTCAATATGCATATGTGCACAAAATAAACATTCACGGCACAACACATATTGATGGATGGCATGAAAAGTAATACCACAAAGAGTGTGCATGAAAAGCATAAAGTATTAATTTTCATAACCAAATTTCTCTTTCCCTTCGTTATATCAACAAGATTGGAAGGTGCAAATTGATAATAAATCACCAAGGGTTAGAGAAATCAACTAATCTGTATGCACAGCATAATATGAATGAAATGCAATGACATATAAATGAAAATAACATGGTAGCAATCGAACATGTCATACTCCCACAAAATCATACAAACTATGCAAACTTGGGAGTAGTGGACGAACTCACATATATATGGGTACAAAAAGTAATCATACAAGCATGGTACCCAAGCAATGAAGTGCAATATGAGTGAGTTAGCAAGGTGGAAATCAAATTAAGACTCAGTTTGATTTTTATAAAAAGTCGCATGAGAATATGTCAATCCTATATACGATTCTATATGTGTGTTCATATCATGCCTAGAAACATTCTTAGCAATCCAAAAGATAGTGATTTGGGATTCTTAAGTAGAGGTTGTGTAGTGGCATGAGTAGGAAGTTGGGATGCACGCTTGTGAAGTGGAACATAAATATAAGCATGTCCCGTGTGTGAAACATGCAAATGAGCATTAATTCTAATATGAAAATTTTTAAGCCACATGTTATAAATAATCCTTGAATAAACATACAAGAATACACAATGAGTATGGATTATGAATACACAATGCACATGAGTCAAGAATTTGACACAAATGAAATACATAGACATGAATGGCATACAAGACACATAATATGCAAACATAGGATATGCATGAGATAGTCTCAAACACAAAGTGACATCTACATGCATCCAACGCACATGGATACCAAATATAAGAATATACTTACAACATTAAGCTCCCCCTACTTTGGTGCATCACTTAAGCACCATCAACTCCATTTGAATGAAAATCTTTGCAAATCAAGGAGTTGGTAGGGTTGGTATCCCAAAGTGGATTGAACCTATAAAACATACTTTTGGTATCCAAAAATCGTTTTGGATCCTATGGGTTAGGCAACAAATTTAAAATACTAAATTCAAATAATTGTAACCCATATCCTAATGTAATCATACACAATATTAATGAAACATGTAATCATGTTACTAGATAAATATATATAACCATATACATGCATGTACCAAATGTACCAAAAGTAAATATGTATATTAATCCAAAAGCATGACATGCATCACATGCAACAAAACATAAATATGAACCAAAGCATGTGTTGCATAAAAATATTAAATATTTTAGACATGAAAATCATAAACACAATGATTTACTAAAAACAATCAATAGAAATCAAATTCAATATGAATTTAAGTTTCTAACAAACATGAGCATCTAAGACCAAAATGCAAACAAAAGAGTAAATCAATTCTTAACACAAATGCTTTGGTACCCATAAAATGAACATAAACTTATGGTACCAAGCAAAGAAGGGTCAACGGAAACTAACCCTTTGGAAACCAAGTCCAAGAGTACCGTGATTTCCCAACATAATCATCATTCAAAATACTATCATGAATATAAGATTGCACATACATATCCTTAGCATGATTGCTAGTGTTCTTCAGATCCCAAATAGTGTATGATTTGGGTATCCTCTTCCTAGTGGTTGCATGCACAAAAGGTTGATCTCTACGTGGTGCATGTGGCCTAGGAACATAAGATCTAGCAAGAGCATGAGGAAATGTGTAAGGAACATTGTGTTGTGCTAAAGCATGATGATGGGCATATGGTCCATGGTGTGGTGTTGCATACATACGTGGATGAATATGAGGTGCGTATGCATGAGGATGATCATGAGAATAAGCATGCACATGTGGATGTGATGTATGATCATAAGCATGTGAAGGTGCATGAGCATGAGTAAGTGCATGAGAGTGTCTAAAATGAGTGTTTGCACGTGCTCGTGGGTGTGGAGCATAAAAACCATCATTTGTAGGAATGTGAGAAGTGGAGGCATTCCTACGTGTATTGGTGTACATGAATGCATGTCCCTTCCTTTGATGTCCACCCTTGGTAGGTTTCTTTGCAAAGGATGGAGGAATAGGAGTGGTGGTTTCCTTAGTAGTATAACTACACAAGTTGTTATAGACACCACTCGTGGATGCACCGGAGGATGGCCTCACAAAATCTATAGTTACTTCACTATAGGAGGTGCGTGCATTGGATGCACTTGCCTTAGAATAACCATGGCCAACACGATGGTTTTCCGGTAGTTGACTCTTTAGAAAATCATCCAAATTGTCCTTTCCCTTATTGAATCTCTCAACAATGGAGGACATGAGCTCATATTTCTTCGAAATTGAAGAAATAGTGGCATTCAAGGTGGATGCATGTGTGGTGAGCTCGTGCACTTGGGATTTGAGATCCTCATTCTCAATGCCCAAACTAGTGTTTTGAGATTGAAGATTTTCAATCTCAAGATCGTTACTATCCACAATGGAAGCACGATCAAGTTGAGATTTGAGGGACTCCACCTCATTTCTCAACATGCCATTTTGAGTAAGCAAACTTGCTTTCTCAATAGCGAGTGTCTCAACAATGGTGTCATTGTAAGAGGTGCTACATGTAGATGTGTTAGTGAGACTAGCAATCTTATTCTTAGCATCACAATATTTATGCATAAGCTTTTGATATTTATCAAATAATTGTTTAATTTCAATTCTAAGATCATCCATTGTTACCTCTTCATCGTCGCTATCACTTCCACTTGAATCACTTGTTGTGTCACTAGAGTCACCCATAGTGGCATCCTCTCGTGCCATCAAACCCATGGATGAATCCCTTTCATCACTGGAGAAAGAACACTCTGAGGTGGACTCTTCTTGCTCTGCTAGCATGTGCCATATTTGATATGCCGTTGTTGCCTTGGACACACGCATAAGAATGTCATAGGTTAAAAAATCAAGCAAGATACCCATTACCTTTACATGTTTCTTCATCAATTCTTTTTGCTTATTTGTCCATTCACGTTTGGAAGTGGTAGGTGCGTGAAGGGGCTTCTCCACAAGCTTCCAATAATCCTCATCGATGGATTGAATATAGGCCTTCATCTTTACACACCAAATTTGATAGTTGGGCCCAAGGAGATATGGTGGAAAAGGGGTTCGTGTGTTGTTGTTGTTGATTGCCATAACTATTACCTCACTCTGATACCAATTGTAGTGACCCTGTGCTATGAGGAATAAACACTAGAGGGGGGTGAATAGTGTGTTATAGAATTATAAGGAATTTACGCCAAATAAAACCCGAATTAACCAACAAATGCAGAATGAAAGAAATGATCAACAACTCAAGCAAGAATGCAATGCAAACATGCAAAGTACACTGGTTTGGTGCCACCCAAGTCTCCCCGACTTGTTCCCGGTGCCCTAATCCAGTAACACCCGGATACCCTCCGGATACTCTAGTAAAACCACTAGAGCTTTCCTTTAGCCCACTTGCGGAAACCCCACAAGTGCAATCGACCTACAATCGATGTCGGTGTATCCCACAACCCGGGAACACACAAAGACCTTAATCCCACAACCTGGAACTAAGCACACTCTCACAAACCGAGAGCAAAACTGAAATCTTGACTCCCACAACTTAGGATCAAGCCAACCCTCTCAACAACCGAGAGTATACAACAATTAAGAAGTATAGAGAATGAAATATAAAGCCTTTACCACAAAATCATATGCCTTGAGAAATACTTACCAATTTAGGGCAAGAATGGATTTTGAGGAAGTAGTTAGCACCAAATCCTAGCTCCACCAAGATGAACAGCAATAGATGGCTAGGGTGAAGTTGATGACTTTGATTCAAGCTCTTATCTTGAGTAGCTCATAAAGAATGAGAATCTCTCTTCAGGAATTAGGGCTCAAAGAGTAAGGGAGAGATTCTTGTGAAATGGAGTTGAATGGCTCTTCTCTTGGATGTGAAAATGTCTCTAATATCAGCCTTGGATCCCTGGTTTGAAGCAACTCAAACATATATATGAAGAGACAAAACGGTCACAAAAATCGTGGCATTAAATGCCCAACGACTCTATTTCTGAAGCTGCTTAATCGGTCTAAGAAGGATCACTGACCGATTAGTTTTGCAACTAGTCGGTCGGTGAACCTTCTTGGACCGACTAGAAGGTTGACATCAAAGATAGAGAAATCAAGAGATAGAAAAACTAGTCGGTCTAAGAAGAAACATCAACCGACTAGTTTGACAACTAGTCGGTCGATGAGCCTTCTTAGACCGACTAAGTAGTCAACAGTAACTGAGTCGAATTTCACTAGAAGAACTAGTCGGTCTGAGAAGAATTCCCAACTGACTAGTTGGACAACTAGTCGGTCGATGAACCTTCTTGGACCGACTAATTGGTCAACTAATAGGCTAGAATTTATTGGGATAACTAGTCGGTTTGAGAAGGATTTCTAACCGACTAGATCGTCATCTAGTCGGTCAGTGAACCTTCTTGGACCGACTAATTGATCAACAGTGAAAGGACTGAAACTAGCAAGGATGGCTAGTCGGTTCAAGAAGGATTTCCAACCGACTAGATCGTCATCTAGTCAGTTGGTTCTTCTACTTGAACCAACTAAGATGCATATGAAGCCATGAAAAGAAGCGATAAGCTTCGGGAAACTTTCTAAGGGCTTCTAAGGCAATCCTAGAGATAAGATATGATAGTTATGAAGATTTCTAGGCAAGTACTACTCAAGGATTAACATTCTATGAGATGAAGCTAGAAGACAATATAAAGTAAACACGACAAACCGTCTTCAAGGCTTCAACAAGAAGATTCTGAATCCCTCGACTTCAATAATACTCCTTGAGCTTCAATGAAGCTACAGGCACAACGATCACGCATTCTGACGAAGTCTTGGGACGTCGCTTGAGATGAACAAAGTACTTTGACGACGATCTCCATAATTCTTTAAGGCCTTGAGTCTTTTAGTTGAATGACTTGAATATCTCCAACGTCATAGTCTTCGAAGCTTTTGACTCATCCATTCCTTTCTTCTCTTTGGATTGAATCTCCATTCATTTGTTGATGCCATTGGCTTGAGGTTTGAGGTAGCCTTTGAGTTCTTCAAGCCAATGCTTCACCTTTGTTGATCTACCAAGTTCTCCACTTGAATCAACACGTGTAGTCACTTTTGATCTTCTTGAATCTAATTGGTGAATTTTTAGCTAACTGTAAACACATGAGTTAATCACAATGATTTGTGTTTGATCATCATCAAAATCAAGGTGGAGAGTCCAATACTCAACACTTATGACTTCAACATCCCATATGATTTGCAACCTAGAATGAGAGCCTCCCAACATCAAATATGAGAGCAATATCACCAAATTAGTGAAACTAATCATGCATAGGCATTATGAAACAGTTCGTGGCATCATATTACCCCTTATAACAATTAAAATCCAACTCATTTGCACCATATCAAGTGAGTTCATGAAGACCCTAAGAATGCAATTTTTATTACCCAAACACAATGAAATGAAACATGAGAGAGGGGTTGGACTCCTACCTCTCCCAATTTCATGAAGCTCTCTATTGCTCCAACATCAAGCTCCAACTCCTTGCTTGGAGAATCAAAATCCCTCCACCAATTGTGTGATTCACGATGGATTTCATCTTCAATCACCAAGCCCTAGTCTCCTCTTTCAACTTCATGACTCCACCATCAATCCAACCTTCAATCCCAAGCCCTAATTTCGAGATTTTCCCCAATTCCTCCATGAATCACCCTATTCAAATTCCAAACACTAACTTTTCTTGATCCCAAACTCCAACAACTACAAGCTCTTCACTAGGGTTCTAAAGAGGAAGAAGATATGGGGTTTGAGACTGAAAAATCAAGAAAATAAACCCAGAAAGTTCGGCCAACTCAGATTTGGGGTTTTGGGAGTAAGTTTTAGCCATGGAGTTTTGAAGAGAGGGAAAGAAATTGAGAGGGATGGAAGGGGAAAAAGCTAGGGCTTCACTGCTCTTTCCTTCCTCTTCCTTTCTTCTTCTTCTCCCCATTTTTCCTCTCCTCCCAGAATTTTCGGCAGCAACACACTTCGGCCAAGCAATGAAGAATTTCGGCCATGGGAGAGGTGAGAATTGGAGAAAATGAAGGGGGAGAAGGAGAGGATGGGTTAGGGTTTCACCTCTTCTCTTCTTCCTCTTCTTTCTTCATCTTCTTTTCTTGGGAAATTTCAGCCATGCCCTAGAATTTTCGGCTGCAAGAGCATGGGTTCGGTTGGTGCTTGGGGAAGAAGAAATGGTGAAAGGAAAATGGAAGAAAGAATTAAGTGTAGGGTTCTAAGTATTTACAAGTTTGCCATTCTATTAAAAATATCTCATCCCCTCTTCTCATCTCATATTCAAGCCCAACATCAAGCCCAAACACCAAGCCCAACAACCCACACTAGCTAGCTACTAAAATTAACTCAGACCCTAACAATAGTAATGATAATAGGAATCAACATCGACAATAATAAAAGTTCTAATACCAAAAATTGCAACAACATTACCAAAAACAACAACCAAACTTCACTATTATTAATATCATTCATGAATAGATATCCCAACATCACCAGTTATCATGAATATACCGTTTTACTTTACACACTCACCAACGAAAAAAACGCCAAGCACGCTAATAAACATTGTTCGCCTGCTAACAATAATTCCGATTTACTACCCAACCATACGCATTCACTTATATACCCAACACATTTCGTAGTCACCTTATAGCCATACGTGTATGAAATTACTATACGCACAACAAAATTACTATACGCACACACGCAAATAGTATTTTACACATACAGGCATTACATATATAGTTTTCCACTCTTTTTCCTGCACGATTTACATCGTTTCATTCTCCATTCCTCCCTGTTTTCCCCGTTTTGTTGCTTCTTTAGCTTTTGTGGTCCCTTACATGCTTTGGAGGAAATATATGCCGAATATGGACCATATAGCGAGATCTTAGCGCAAAGAGGCGAAAGGAGCGAAGCCGGAGAGTCAATTGGCGATAAGGAAAAGATTTAGTGAGCAACCGCCACCCACGCGGCTGCGTCACCATATCTCAAACGGCCGCGTCAATTTCCATTAGAGACCGCGTCAATTACCACCAAACGGTCGTGTCAGAAGATATAAAGATTGAAGATCAGAAGCTTACGTGGCCTGCACGGACAAAGACGACGCAACAACGAAATTTCAAAGAAAGAAGCCAATTGACGCGGCCGTGTAGCCATTTTCGACGCGGCCACGTCTCTAATGACGCGTCCGTGTTGCTAAAGACACGGCCGCGTCGCTGACCCCCCCTAGTCCCTTATTCTTCTAGGGAACGACATGACTGCATTGTTTCTTGACGCGGTCGCATCAGACCAATTTTCTATGACAGCTAGGGCGAATTTGGGGGCTATTTTGGTTTCTTGGGCGCGCATATATAAGCGCCCCTTCATCCTCATGCGAGATGAATCCTTCATTTTAGCTATTTTCTATTATTTCCTAAGGTTTTGGGCAAGTTTGTAAGAATTCTAAACCTTATTATTTTGTTACTTTCATTGTTCTAGTTGCTTATTAGTGTAATAGATTAGATTTTCTTAATAGAAATTTTCTCCCAATGTTATTGTTGTCTTGTTTTATCATCTATTGCTATTCTAATCTGAATCCATGGCTTTAGATGCTTACCCATTGCTAAGAATCCCTTTTATTGCTATGTGTAGTGAGTAGTTTTCTTCTAGGGCAATGGGATGAACCCCATTGGATTGGGGCCATGGGTTGAACTAACTAATCGATTCGATTGCTGAGCTAATTGAGATTATGGGTACATTGGGACGATTATTATCGTCGTAAATTCAACCCCCTCCCTTCGGGGTGATCGGATTGGCCACCGATCAAAAGTCGGGACCAATCCGGGAATCCGATCCCTACGACGATCCACACTATCGGTGTGACTGAACACCAACGGGCACCGATTAAGAGCTCTACCAATATATGTCTAATCCCCAAACACCATTATGGACGGGAGGAAGATTGGGGATATTCGTCGAGCATAATGCGCCCAACGTACACCGATGCATCGGAGACCACTGACATCGGTGTAGGTTGAGTTAGCCTATCATTGCATTGCGATAGCGGGGTGTAGGACATGACATAAGGTAATAATCTATCATGCATCACGACAGTGGGGGATAGGCGAATGTCCTTAGGTCACACGACCTTTCCTGAATCTCAATGAACCCGTCAACCGAATAATTACTAGTTTAACCCTAACCCTAGTCAAATGCGGAGATTCCCCACTCCCTAGAGCTTTTACCCTTTGATCCACACTCTTCACATTCATCAACCAATCACCGACACTATCGCGTAGCTTTCATCCAAAGACCCACATAACCGATACTCATTGACTGCCTCCTCGTGTTCGACCCGTAAGCGACTACACACGACCAGTGCGCATCGGTTTTTATTAGAATCGACCCCTTGGGGTGCGATCAAATTATTAATCGTATCCTTCCCTTCCAATATTAATGTTGAACATTTGTTACTCCATATGAGATGTGATGCTTCATGATTAGTTTAATGGGGATATGCGATCACTTTTACTTATGTTGGCATTATTTTTATCCATTGATATTCATCATATAGGCCATATAAGAATAAATTGAGTATTTCAAAAGAAGAAGAGAGAATTAATATGGAGAGAAAAGAATAATTATGGGTGTTCTATGATTAATGATTATATTGAGAAACTCCATAATTCCTTACTACTGGTATATGATTTAGGGGGTTATTTCAAACTTGAATGATGAAGACTATTATGTCCATACGAGACTTTATGGTACAAACCTTTATGTATGGTTAAATAACAACACCCTCATTTTTTCTTTTGTTGTTGTTGTTAGCTCCTCACTCTTTTTGGATTATGACAAAGGGGGAGAGAGAATAACCATATTGTCATTAGGAGAGAGAAGGCTATTGACATAACTCCATGAATAATTGCTTTTTGAGATGGTTCTAAGATTCAGGGGGAGTTACGTTTTCACATTGGTTTCAATTGGTTTCAATATGATTGATTGTTTCATGCTTCAACTTACTCAATGTGTATCACCATATGTTTCATGCATTGTGTATTCATATGTTGTTGGCTTTAGTAAATACAATACACAATTCATGTGATACACATATCCTTGACTAAGCATTGATGATTCATTATTTATATGTTTATCTGGACTAAAATGGTTGGCATCAATGCAAGGGGGAGTAAGTATTTTAATTTCAAAAACAATTATTGATTATGGTTATGATTGTTTGTCATCATCAGAAAGGGGAGAATGTTGAATATTGGATCCCCCAATGCGGGTTTGATGATGAACAAACGTAATCAATTATGACTAATCCCCATGTTTTATAGTTAGGAAGAGCTTCCTCAACACAGTTAAAACATATCAAATGAACAAGATGACTCAGACAATTGATGCAAGGACATCAATCAATGATGCATGGAGATCAAGGAGTGAACGCAAGGAAGTCAAAGCATTGAACTCAATAAATCTCTATAGTCATTAAAGAGTGATCTCAAGGAAGTCAAAATGCTGGACTTCACAAGCTCAAAGGATGTCTTCAAGGCTTTCAATATGAAGTGAAGGGGATAAATATGTAAACCTTCTTTCTTTACGTATTAGTTGAACTAACATGTTAAGCCTTGAATAGACTCATTAGAATATCACTCATGACACTCACAAAACACTTTAGATCATATATCAATGAGTGTCATATGGTTAGAACTTGCATAAACTCAAAGAAGAGTGTTTCAGCCCACCCAAACGTCTGGTGCTTCGCCTCCAGACGCCTGGTGCTTCGCCTCCAGACGCCTGGTGCTCATATGCATTTAGTTCTCCAAAACCATATCATGATCAAATGCCTGAAGTTCTTATTCCAAACGTCTGAACAAATATTTAGACAACTGGATGATGAACTCTAGCCGAATGTCCAGTAACTCGGCCTCTGATGATTGATGAAAATCAGACGTCTGGATGACATACATCAGACGTCTGGTAAATTAGTGCCAATATTTCCATTAGCTCATTTCTACAGTCAGTCTTGTTTAAGCATCTGAAGTTGTATTACCAGACGTTTGAACAGTTGATCAGACGTCTGGATGATGAGCATCAGATGCCTAGGCAGTCAGACCAACTATTACAGTAACCAAGTGCTGCTCACTGTCTATATAATCAGACGTCTGATGCATGTGTCCCAAAAAACTGAGCAGTGGACCAGACGTCTGGGAAGTCTCCTTCATCCGTCTGGTACATGTCTGTTAGACTTCATTTAATGCCCAGTAAGAACAGTACAACAGCCGATTGGTCGCTCTTCTTCAGGTGACTGGTGACTAGGATTTCTGCCTGTTAATAGCCGTTTGAAGCATTAAATACTTGGGCTCTTTAGCTGATTTTGAGCAGATTTTCATGGCTTATAAATAGGGCTTTAATGTCTTAACTTGATAGGTTAGCTAAGCATTTAAGACTTCATTCAATACACTCTCGAGTGATCAAGTCATTCTCAATTAGAACATTCAAAGCAACTCAAAGCAATTCTAGCTCAAGCTCTAAAGATCAACTTGTCTCCATAGCTTTCAAGATCAGTTTCTAGCATTCATTGCTACACATCTTGAGACAAGTTAGTAAGTGCTCTCACTCTCATCATTTAGAGCACATCACACACCTTATTGCCTAATTCTTAAGAATAATATTCAAGGCATAGGTTGTGAAGTTGTTTCAATATTTCGTTCTATCTTTCTCTTGCTATTTGAGAAGTTCCTCTCGGTTGTGAGAGAATTCCATTCCCGGTTTCTGTGAAATGGAAGAAAGGTTCCTCTCGGTTGTGAGAGTAGACCATTCCCGGTTTGTGGGACGTGGAAGAAAGTAGTATTGGTTTGTACTTGTCAGGTTTTGGCAAGTGGGCATTAGTGGAAACACTAATCATTAATGGATTGCTAATAGGTTGCTGGAGTGGGATATAAGGGAGTTGGGGAGACTCGGTGAATCTGAGCTAAGGAATATCATTTGTTTACGTTTGCATTTTTGTGTTGTTGCTCTCTTTCTCTATTTCGCACTAAGGTTGCATAATGGATAATTAATTTGGCATAAATTCCGTATTAACTTTTATAAAGCACTATTCACCCCTAGTGTTTTTCCATATAGTTTCAGATCCTACAATCATCACTTAAGAGCTACCAGTGACAATTTTGTATGCATTACCATGTTGCAGCTCTCGTTGGGTCGTTCAGTGAACTCACTCTCTAATGAGCACATGTGTCTCGTCTCTGATTTCGCTAAATTGAACGATCATGAGATCATCGCCACCAACACTTGGTGAAGACATAACACACAATAGTCTATCTGATGAATCTTGGACTACGAACAGTTTTAGACTTGTGCTCCTAGCGGTCGAAATTCTCCATGATCGAGGTCATCATCTCGATACTTGTTCGACCTCGCAGTAAGTCTCAGGTCTTTATCTATGTATAGAATGCAGACTAACATTATGATTGTACTTAGATAAACATTACCAGATATCATACTATCATTTTGAACAAGATGGTCCAATTATAAATAATTGGCCTCGAGAGCACACATTTCCCAACATTATATACATCATGTATAATCAAAATATCAAAAATTAAATGAATCCAACGCTGTTTGACCCCCATTCTAACCCTTGCAAATTCAACTAATTTGGGGCAAAAGAAATTTTTGCAACGAGTAGATCGAGGGCCAAATACCTTTACGGTTCACCCATATTTGGGGTTTGGTTTTGGAATGTGTATAATTTGGCAAAAGCTTTCAATTTTTTTTAGGATTTTGCGTGTTGACAATTCATGAAATTTCTTACACTGTCAGCATATATCCATTAAATTATATATGTGTGTATGTGAATAGAGCTTGATGAATATGTGTTGTCAGCGTCGGAAATTTCTTGCGTTGACACCACAAAATACACACTCCCTTATATATTTTTTAAAAATTTTGTCGAATTGATATACCCATTAAAAACCCCCAGACCTCAAATATATGTGAACCTTAAGCGAATTTGACCCACAATCAACTCGTTACAAAAAGTTATATTGTTCTTAAACATTGAATTTGTAACAAGTAGATCGAGTGTCAAATTGTATTACTTTCACTTGATTTTTGTTATGTTGATAATCAATAATGTGTGGAACATATCTGGAAAAAAATTAAAAATTAAAAATAAAAGGTGTATATGTGCATTGGCACGGGAAAATTTTACGGGTTGACAACACACACACACACACGCACACGCACACAATTTTCTGACATCCATTTCCATTGTTTTTAATTTTTCTAAATTCTTTTGGAAATAAATTTATACATTATGGATGATCAGTATACTAAAAATCAAGTGAATCTACTGCTGAGGGGTTTAGGGGTTCACCCATATTTGACATTTAGGGGTTTAGAATGTGTTCAACAACTTAGAGAAATAAATTTCAAATAAATCTTAGGAAAATGGTTTTTTTGTGCTGTCAACACTGGAAATTTCTTGCGTTGACTGCACAAATACCATATACTATGTATAATAGTGTTAATGTAATGAGAAACATGTGACATATATGGCTAACCCACATTGCAATCTTGACAATCATACATTCTACTATTTTTTTTTCAGACAATCAAAACAAACTATTTTGATCTTCATATTCTAAAACACTAACATACCAAATATTGGATGAATTCAAGGGGGTTTGCTTGTTCATTCACTCGAATCAAATTTAACTGTTTTACATGCATAGAACTGTTGTATTGGTTAGATGAACTATCAAACCCATTAGGTTCACCTGATATTTGATGCTTTAGGTTTTTAAAATATGAAGATCAAAATGAAAGGTTCCGACCGTTTTAAACAATAAACGATGGTACATATATGGCTTAGCCACATGTTATATGTTTCACAGTATTCATAACACATCTATAACATAGAAACCCAAATACCCAATTCACTAATTACATAGCTATCTTCAGCGGTTCCTAAATTGGTTAGTTATATCCTGTCATAGAAGACCACATTTTGTCCTTATGAAACCATGTGAGGAAAATCAAATACGGCATGTTTTATTATCACTAGATCAAATCATCAAGTACGGCATGACAACTGGGCTCAAGATTCTCGCCATCCACATCATTAGTCCCATGCTTTCATGCATGACTCCACTTTTGGTAAAAAATATGCTACATTGCCAAATATAACAAAGGACTTGAACCCAGATGGTACTTCCATTCTCACACAGGCCGTCTCATTCTATTAACACCCTTCCAATGCTTCATTATTTCATTTGACAGGGTATGGCACAACCCAATGCCCAACTTATTCCCTTGGTACCGGGCTTCACACAAACGTCAAGAGCTTGCTCCATTTTTGTTTTCAACTCATGTCCATGCTCTCCTCAATCATTCCCACATCTTTTCAAAAAAAAAGTAATTGATATGTATATATGTGTAATGATGAAACCCATTGCTAGTTCCTTGTCATTTGATGGACATAGAATATTGTCTTGGCACCAACTTCCATCCTGGAATAATTTGGCATGCTGCATGTTTTGTAAGCTTGCCTAAAATGTACCCATAAATGTATCCATAAATGGCTTTGATAACATGCACATTGTAAGACAAGTGAATGGAAAGAGAAGGATGATGAGAGATCATGAAAGGCCATGGCATATTAAGAAGATAGAAGGGAGAGAAGCAAAGGCATGATGTTGACACAAAATTCAGCAGATGAACATAAACTGCAAGCTTGAAATTTGTTGCCTGGAAACCAATATGCAGACGGCCACACATTCACACACAGTTCAAAAGAGCTCTCATAACCGCCTTTTGCAGGAAAATTTTTGTTGTGGTTTTCCTCGTCTCTCTCCCTTCGCATAATGCTTACATCAAAAGAGAAACGTATACAAAGCACAATGCATCTGCGAGTTATAATCAGCAGAGTGATCATTTACAGCTTAAAATAATAAGCTTAATGGAATGTCTTACACTTGTTTACAAAATAAAAAAGAACCACGCTGCATCAATCAGCCTCGACAACTATACTTGTAATGATCAGAGCCAATCCTCACTTCACTCTGACCAAAAGAATCATGCTAACGATTGGTTTGAATAACTAGGCACATTCTAATCATTCATCTTCTTGCGATATCATAACTCTTTTATTGTGAAATAAGATTCAAAGGCAATGTAGTTAGCGAACTATCTGTGTACAGCCCTTTGGTTAGTCTCAAAATTTGCGGTGCTTGTAGTTTTTGCGCTACTGGAACCAATTATCATCATTAGGTGCTCCCTTTGGCATGCTATCTTGGAGTGTTCTCTTCTTTCGTTGATGTCTGCAGAAACAACACAAGTCGGATCATTTAACAAGATGTCTAAGCAATGAAAGAAATATCTCCATGTTATAAATGATTTCAATTGCAGCCTGTTGTTGCTATTATAATTTTCTTCCCCTAACATGAACACTCAGTGACAGTTCATTTGGGAAACCCTTGATTGATCATGTATGGTTCTTTTTCTGACCTAAATACATTTTAAAAAATAATAATCCTCTGCAGGTTGAAGAAGGATTTGATCATGCAGCATCAGTTGGGCACTTGCCGACCATGCAATAATGACACTTGCAGCAGAATCTGATCACGAAGTATCAATTGTGCAGATAAAACACCCAATGTGATTATCTCGGACCACCTAGCAGTAATCCGTCTTAATTGGTTCATCTGTTTGCTTTAAGACAAGTAGTAAATAACTAAATGTCATTCAAATGTCTAGTTCCAAAAAGAGTATTGCATTCTAACATAGCCAAAATCTATTGCATCAAAGAAATTTATCCTAAATTTGTTATTTTTCTTTCAATTCTACTATTTACATTGCTATTTTATTTCTGACTTGCATGGTACTTGATATTCAGTACATATTTCTTCAGGAAATTTATTGTTGTATTAACTATACTCGATGTCTCAAGATTTGATCACAATTGAAATCTTCTCCAACATCAACACGAGTTAAGGTTTTATATCAATAAATAAGATAAACCAGTATAAGAATGATCACCTGTTTCATTGTGTGTATTAATTAAGGATTGCAGAATTCTTATGTGGCCAGAGTCTTTCTCACATGATTCCAATGATTTAAGGAAATCCTGGGTTGCACGTGCAGAAGAATAATGTCAGTAAAATTGAGGCTGTTATTCCTCATTCAGATTGCGCCTAAAATAGTGAAATTTATCAAATGATTAGAGCTTCAATAACATACCATATGAGATAAAGAATGCTATTTTCCGAACTCGCAACACTTTCATGAAATGCCTGATGTCCCTTCCTGAGGAAAATACCGTCAAAGAAATCAACACAAATTATCAAGTGCAGGAGGGAAAAAAGGTACTGTAATTGAGTCAAAGTAGACAACTGTCAAACAAATATTGACAAAAACAAGGATATCAGACCTTTTAGAAGAAACTAAGCTCAGTGTATCCATGAGAGTACTGCAATAGTTCCTCAACCTCAATTCTCGAGCTCGGGCAACTCATGTTCCTTATTTTACTATGGTCAATGGACTCCACTTCTGCAGTGAAAATGCTATAAACCGGCCTATGGTCAGATAGTCTTGATTCACCACGAACATAAGATAACTGGTTTAGGCCCCTTCCATACCATAATATCCGATCACACCTTTACATTAAGAAATAATTTTGTGAGGTTTAACAAATGGAGGATATGCATAATTTGAGCACGTCCTTGTATTTTAAAGCTAATGATGATGATGATGATGATGATGATGATAGAATTATAAAAATGGGGTTAATGGTTATTTACCAAGCTGGTGTGCGACGCTTCTCTTTTGTGTTCGACTCATCACCTGCATATCTATCAGAATTGTTCGAATATTTATACGTGGGAGGAAAATAAATCCTTCCTTCATTCCATCCCTCAAAGACCCGGCCACCTCTTTGTTCTATCCGAAGCTGTTCATATATTAAAAAATGTGGTTTGGATCCATGTGGAATAATAGGTAAAAAAAATAAAAGAATCATTGCTTTCTTTAATCTACAAGATACCAATCTCAATAGATAAAAGTGGGACAAAACAGTACAATGGTAATCCAAGAACTCTGTAATGCATTATTGATTATACAAGAAATCTCCTCATGCTTTTGCAGAAAACTTCAAGATTAGCTTAAGAAACAGCAAGTAAATAGCATTGTGATCAGGAAGGCCAATGCACCTGGTCTTTTTCCAACAAAGCCTTCCAATTGTGCATTTCAACTAGAGCCTTAGCAGAGCGGTAGGAGAGGGCAATTCGATAATTCAAATCCCCCAGCCAAATTATTCGACTGCAAAGAAGATAAAACAATTAAATTAGACCCCGAGTATAGTTCATTTTGGATAAAATAACACACTTCTAGAATTTAATATCTCCCAAGCCATATTTTGATTCACATGATTAAATTGAGAAAGCTCCACACAAGTATTAACCAAATTTTCATCTCCCATCAACAGGTCAATCTTTATAAGCTGGATAAAATTCCAGGCCAAGCTAGATATCAGCAACATGGAGGAAGGTAAAAGAAACATAGAAAGCCAATAGGCAGGTAGAGATATCTAAATTATGAAACATATTTAACAAAAAGCAGTCTGGATAGTGCCTCAAAAAATAAAGTAGTCTGGAGAATGGTCTTACTCATGATCAAGGATTGCCTCAGGAGATCTCTCATCACTTAGCCCGTGAATCCGTGGAAACCTAGTCTTCCTCAGTATCTCCATTACATCAGAATTCCTTCGCATCTCGTCCCCATCCTTCTGCCCTGAGGTCAAATGGCTGCAGACGAAGCAGAAGCTTGTTTGGTGCAAAGACATGCTAATCGAAATCGAACCCTGGAAGAAAAAAATTAGGGTGGCTCTTTTGATTCTAGTCATGCTAAACTCAACATAAGGATTAAGTCCATAACCCACAAATAATAGTGGTTATCTGAACGAAGCGAATGGAAACAGATTATAACAGTATATATGCAATGCTACCAATAATTTACAATATGTTACTAGAAAATCCAAGGCATTTACCTTGTTTCCAAGGTAACCCATCAACCCCCTCCCAACACATGACACCTTCAAATTCCGGACATCATCTCTTATTTCACCACGCGCCCAAATGGTAAGGAATATCCCAACCATTTGTTTACTCGCGACCAGACAATACCTGAAATCACAAAGTTAAACACACAGTTGTCTCATCAAGCAATATTTTCATACAAAAGTGAATTTAGTTGCCCGAGGGAATACCTAGAGAGCCCTGATAATCTAGCTCTTTCTTCCATAGATGAAGAAGCACCATACCCAAAAGACATGGGTGAGAAGAAGATGGTGCTTGGTGAATCCCCAGTCATGTTCTCATCATCATCGGAGCCACCCCATCTGTAATTTGGATCAAAATCACTAGGACGGCTCCCATAGATAACTCTCTCGCATACGCTGTACCTACGGTCCAGCCTTGGTTGAGGGGCCATTGCATCATCGTCCATTCTCAAGCTACGATTCATAGCCTGGAAAGAGCGTCGGTGGAAGAAAGATGAGTTTCTCTGGCGCGAGGATGAAGATCCCTCAAAGTCATCCTCAAGCTCAACAATCGGATTAGGAACAGGCGAAGGCGTGCGGTTGCTCCCAATGCCACTTGAGCCGGGAAGATTGTTGAGCGTCCTCCTGATATGGGCCACCCATTTCTTTGCAGGTCCGTTGTCTTCTGTTCCAAGAACATTCCCAGCATTCAAAGGGACTATCTCTTGAAACCTTCAAGAAGCCAGAAGGAATGAATTGGTCTCGGCTCAATAACGTGTTCAAAGAAAATTAGTTGGTCTCGGATTTGGTTATTACCCCAAAACATATATATCAGCAGGAGGAGAGGCATGGAGCCAGTCCTCAAGGTTCAAGTTACTTGGCGGGCATCTCCCTCCTACATTCCATGTTGCAACAAAGATCCTATTCACCAAAAGCGGGGCGACTAATAATTATAATCAACTCAGGCCAGGAAAGATGAACTAGCGATCCGCGTTTCAGTCTAGAATTTTGAAGTACCTATATTCCAGAGTGTTTGTGACTTGGGCTGCATCACAGTCGATCTTTCCTCGCTGGAGTCGGTCTGTGTTGTTCTTGGGCAATCTATCTGAGGGGTCGTTGCAGAAAGAAGTAAGTCTACACTTGACATGGAAAAGAGCTAAAGAGCAAAAGAACACAAGACAGAGGTTTCAGTGTGGTCCAAACGATGGCGACAGTAACCTGTCTTCTTTTTCTTGACTGTGGATGGCTCCCTCTCTGAGAAGCTGTTCCTCCATTCCCCATTACCACCTGAAAAAGAGCATGCGTTTCAAGCAAAAAGAAAAGGAAAGAAAAGGGAGTTAAAGAGTTTTTGTGCTTGAACCTATGCACTCTGTTTATCAGTCTCATGAATCCAAATGGTACAATCCTAAAGTCTAATATATGCATTTAAATTACCAAAAAAGGACAGTCTAATATAGCATTTTTTGGACTCTATTGCATGACCTATGAGCTAATGTTTTCATCCTAGAACCAAAAAGTAAATCAGTACTAGAAAAAAGAAAGACAACAAAATTTCCATGAACGAATTCTAGTCTGCCCAATAAATTCAAACATAGGAAAAGTAACACTTAAACCCCAAACTATGCATCAAAAAATTGAACACAGAGTTAAATGAAGAATACAATGGAATATAGGACCAGTTATTCTGCAACAAAGAAAGATGACAATGCTAAGATTGAAAGCTCACCTCTGCCAATAACATCATCTGAATGAAAATCCTGAGCTTTGCCTTTGATGTTGAACCATTTCTTGATAAGGGACTTGGACCATGAGAGCTTCTCTCACAAAAAATGAGGAAGAAAAGAAGAAAAACACACATGTCAGCATATATACAAGCACTGCAATGCTGTTAAAAAAATAAAATATATCGGAAAACATTTATATTTAAACAAACCTTGCTTTTCTTCGAGCTCTCATCTCTCATTGTTCCACAACTCTCCTCCTCAACGCCGCTTCAGGAATCGAAACCGCGCGTACAGTCAAATTGGATCATCCCATTGAGATCAAACGCATCCGCTTAATGGGTTTCACATCAAAAATCCAAAAGCTTCAATTGTGAGGGTGAAATTGGTTTCCTTTCCACCTTTTTCTAATTGGGTATTGGATGTAAGCGAAAACCCAGCGCCTATAATTGGAAAAGATGTGATTTTGAGGTTCAAAAAGCAATCAAAACAGTAGGGGCACATGAGAGGGAGGGAGAGGGGGTGGGAGAGAGAGGGAGGAGGGAGCAGTCGCAACTTCAAAACATCATTCTAAGCAACACATCATGGCATCAAATTTGAAGAGAATAAAGTGCTAACCTCTCTCTCCCTTCCCCATCCTCTCTCTCTCTCCCCCCTCTCTCTGCCTTTTTTACCTCAAATCCGAGGAACAGAGCATTGGATATATAAAAATCATTTGAAAATCTAATTACTAATTTTATTTAAAGAAAAGGAGAGAGAAAAGGCCATGGAGTTGGGGGTCAGTTAGTTGAATAGTTGTACCCTCCTGAAACTCCACACTCTTGGTCGTCCCCTGGGGCAGCAGAACTGAGAGAAGGGAAAAAACAAAAAAAGCAGTTAAAGAAAAAGATACAGAGGGGGGAAGCGAGGGAGAGGGTTAGATTCTCTCTCTTCTTTCAAAGAAAATTTCTTGCGTTTTGCGAGGTTTGCTCTGCTTTTCTTTATTGCTGTGTCTCTTCTTGCTTTTCTTTTTAACAGTAAGGTTATTTTTCATAAGTTTATTTTATCTCTTCAACTAGGAATAACACAAGAACATGTTGCACATGGAAAACAAAAAAAAAAATCCACTCACAGAATGCAGGACCCACGAACATGGGTAACGTAGAAAGAAGAATATGTGTAACTGTGGGGATTGTTGGGGATAGAAGGGTAAAAATCTCAATGACGAATACGTGGGGAGGGGGGGGGGGGGGGGGGGGGGGGGGTCAAAGTGGAAAAAATGCCAATGGTAACCATGTAAATAGAGGGGGACCAAGGGGAAAATGTTTGGCGGGAGTTGATGTGACATTGACAAATAGGACAAAGTCACATCAACCTCCCACTTTTGTATAGAGGACGACTGTATACATCGGTGACTTCGATGTAGGGATATGACTTTTTTCCTTCAAAAAAGCAAATGAGAGAGAGGGTATGATGTGATTTTTAATTTGATTGCTTTTTTGTCAAATTTGGAAGGTTGTCACCTTCCTACACCGGATTTTTGATGTATATAGCAATTCTCTTTGTATAAAGGATTTCTTAAAATACAGTACTCCATTTTTTTCGAGCACTCCCAATGGAAGGCTGAACTAATCAGCCCCAACAGGGGCTGAATCTGTGCCATGTCAGCTTCAGCCTATGTTCTCTCCCAATGGAGGGCTTAACAGGGGCTAAATGGTTGCCACATCAGCCTCCAACGATTGGATTATCAGACATCTGTTGTCACGACATTAGACGTTTGGTAATCCAGCCGTAATTTTTTTTTCAAATCTGAAGTAGATTAGATGACTGGACGATACCCACCAGGTGTCTGATCTACTATTAGTGCACCAAACAAGTGTATTTTCAAGCCTATAAGACGTCTGATGTTTCGTCACCAGACATCTGATATGCCTGAAATATTTTTTGCTTCCAGGAAATCAGATGTCTGACAAGTTTACAAAACAGACGTGTCAGTTCATGATCAGACGTCAGATTCTTGGCATAAAATGTTAATTTTGATATTTTTAAAATTGGAACCCTATTGGTTGGAAATAGATTGCAATATCCATAAATAAGTATTGCTCAATTTGAAATACAAAATGCATAAAAGTGAAATACTATCTATAAATTGTACCAATAAAATTACATTACCATGCATAGATTGAAATACAAATTAAATTAAATTGCCTTCCAATGACCAGATATGCTCCATTAAGTCATTTTTCAATTAGGAGTGTCATTGTTTGTCACGAGTTCGACCTCTATTCTGAATATATCTCACCAAGTCCGCGGTTGCCCCAGAAGAATATTTCCATTTTATAATGGCATTCCCAAGTTGATCGTATTGTTGCAACACATATTGTGTAGCGTACATATGTCTTTCATCCTCCACAATCATATTGTGCAAAATGATACAAGCCCGCATTATTTTTCCAAGTAGGTTTACTTGGTAATTCAAGCTGGACCTTTAATAATTACGAATTCTGACTGTAAAATGCCGAATGCACGCTCTACATCCTTTCTTGCGGCCTCTTGTCTAGCGGCAAACAATTGAGCCTTTGTAAACTGTGGTAGACAAATAGATTGGACCTGTAGCATATGGTGGATAGTTACCATCTACCAAGTAATATCTAAGGTCATATTGGTTATCGTTAACCGTAAATTGAACATGAGTAACTCGATCTTCATAAACATCGTTAAATAATGTTGAATGAAACAATACATTATTTATATCATTGCACTTACCTGGTGTAACGACTGGTTTTCTTGTATCTGGATTTATTATATTATATTATGTGTTTTGGCGGATTTTCTCCTCATGCGTGGTTTTCGTCTCTGTAACTTTCATTTTCGATCGTTTCGTCGTGTTTTCTTAGCTTCTTCCTTAGAATCGTCGATTTTGGAGCAAGTCATTCATGACGGGCTCCGTATCGGTCATATCTTATTGTTAGATCAAGCCTAGGAGTCTTAGGAATCGATCCCGGAGCTCCGCGCTCCATATCGGAACTTTTGGTGCTCATTAGCCGGTGTAAGAAGGGGCACCGACCGACTGATGACGATCCAGTCGGTCGGCAAACCTTCTTGAACCGACTAGTTGGCTTTGTAAATTTCTCAGGAGTTACTGTTTGTCGTTAGTCGGTCTAAGAACGTTGGTTGACCGACTAGGTTGCAAACTAGTCGGTCGGCAATACTTCTTCAACCGACTAACTCATCAACTATTCTTGGTACCAGTTACAGTTCGTTCTTAGTCGGTCTAAGTTCATCTTTCGACCGACTAGATGCTAAACTAGTCGGTCAGTAGTTGTTATTTGACCGACTAAATCTAGATCCTATTTCTGTGCAGGAGTTACTGTTTGGACTTAGTCGGTCTGCGTTGGTCAACCGACCGACTAGTTCCCAAACTAGTCGGTCAGTGGTTGTTCTCTGACCGACTAATCTGTGCCAAAACCCTAATTTTTGGGCAGCCGCCAGCCCTTCCTATTTAAACCCCTCCCAAACGTTTTCTTCTCCTCCCTCACGACCCAAAAACCCTAGTTTCTCCCCCATTGAGCCCCCTACTACCTCAAACCATTATTCCTTCATCCCGAGCCCAAAGTCCATCATCCAAACTCTCCCCTAACACATTCTAACCCTCATCTTCCTCAAAATCTCATCAAACCCCCAAAATCCCCCAAAACCCTATTTCTCCAAACTTCTCCAATCATTTCCAGATCTGAACCCTAGGTTCCCCGGAGCGTTTCTTCCGTCGCCGTGATTGCTCGGTGTTATTCTCCCGTTTCCTATACGGTAATAACCGATCTCTTAATGTTTTCATAACCTGTTGTGTTTTTGTGAAACCCTAATGAAATGGATGTTGTTTTGATGATTGTTTCTCCATAACAGCGACTTCCCCGTAGATTAGCCTCCGTGGGACGAACCCTCGTTGATCGTCATCCTCGGTGCTAGGCAAGTGAAACTTGCCACTTAGGGTTTAGGCCATGTCTTAGGCCATTTGCTTGTTGTAGGCGTAAAAGAGACTAGGCGACGAAATGATACTCGCCTAGGCGAAATTTCAGGATCTAGATTGACAACGAAGCTAGATCCGTCATTTATCATGTTGCATAAAACTACCATGCCATGTTTAATTCCAATTACCGGTACGCGAATTAATTGTCATGTCATTGCATTCTTTAAATGTTCCCGTGATTGCGTAGCACACGCTACAATACTTGTACTTCCTGGCTCGTGACCAGAAGCGAGCATAATGAGTTGCTAACCCCAACGCTCGATATTGAGGCTAGGTGTCCCCTACGCCAAATACTTCCTGATTCGTGATATAGAAAACAAGCTCCCGTGTGGGGCAACCCTGGCTCATTTACTGGACTCATGTACAGGGACCCTGGCTTGTTTATGTGTGGGATGGGGTAAGAGTTAAGCGGTCATTCAACTGGGAGTCTGCCCGATCAGCAACTGCAGTTGTAAGGCGTAAACTCTGGGTTCTGGGGTAGTGTTAAGCGGCCAATCAGCGTGAATGCCAAACCATTCAGCTGTAAGGCGTAAACATCTACAAACAACTTGAAACGTGACTAGTGAAATGATTGAGATTGTTAGTAGCTTGGCTACTCTTGACTTGTCCCGATAATTGTTCTCTTGTACTTATTGTTTCATCATGTCTTGCTTGTGCACTCATGTTATAACTGCCATGTCACGCATACTAAAACTGCTAGGTTGTTAGTTTGCCTACTTTCAGTTTCCTTGCCCAAGTCTTTTAGACTTGCTGACATGTGCCCCTTTACTCTTTTGGGTGACACATGTTAGATCCTGAGCCTGAGTACCTTGTTGAGGACGAGGTGTTTGCTGACGCCGAGCCCGAGCTTGTGTTTGACGGGGAGTACGTGGACACTGGGGACCAGTCCTAGTGTCTTCGTCGAGCTTTTCCTTTGTTTAGACTGCTGTTTTGTTGTCGGTGCGTAGCACCTATACTTTGTTGCGTTATTGCTTTTGTTGGCCTTGTTCTGGGCCTTTAGACTCCTTCTTTTAGCCTGGTGGCTTTTCTGGATGTTGAACTTAATTTTCATGTTGGACAAATTATGAGATATGAGATTTTATTTCTGTCTCTCCTTGTGTTATTATTGTTGTTCCGTTTGTGGTTACAGGGACCTGCTTATGTCTTATTGACGCTTATCGGGTTTGGGGCTTCACAACTCCACTCTCGTGCGGACCTTCTCACGTCTCGCCTCCATTTTAGGGAAGCGGGGCGTGACAGGTTTTGTTGGTGGCCCATGCAGGTCCTCTTCTGTAACTGCGATTATCGGAATAACGATAATAATATTAGAATGTCCAATAAACTGAGTTCGACGTTCGAGTCATAAGCTATGAGTCTAATCTGCTTCGTTTTCTGTGTCATTAGATGGCGGGAAGGCGATTCACCCGTGGTGGGGGTAGTGGTGCGCTCCATCATGATGAGGAGCCTGAGCGGGAACCCACCAACGGAGAGATGATGCGGATGATGCTTCAGATGATGCAAGTGCAGCAGGGCGTGCTCCTGCAAGTCCAGAATGCTCCACTTGCTCGAGCTGCCCGGGCACTTCCGGATGTCCCTCGCTCCGAGCCAGGAGCGAAGCAATTTCGGGAGCTGGGTCCCGTAAATTTTGATGGGTCTGAGGGTCCTCTGGCTGCCGATGAGTGGATTCGGAACATTGAGGATAACTTGAAGATGGCCAAGATCAACCCGGCTGGATGGGTTGATTTGGCGAAGAGGCAACTTAAGGATAATGCTCGGAACTGGTGGGATGTGGAAGAGAAGATGTTGGTGGAGCCGATAGCTTGGACTACCTTCAAGTCCAGGTTTGATGAGGAGTTCTTTCCGAAGGCTGCTAGGAAGGAGATGCTGCAGCGCTTTATTGATCTGAAGCAAGGGAGCTTGACGGTGGACCTGTACCACCAAGAGTTCACTAGGCTGAGTCGGTTCGCACCGAAGATGGTGCAGGATGCTGACGAGAGGGCTCAGAGGTTCCTGCAGGGACTTGCTTTGGAGCTTCAGAGTTTTGTGTCTTCCTCTGATCTGGACTCTTATCAGAAGGTTCTGGTCGCTGCGAGAAGGCAGGAGCTGAACCTGAGTCAGAGGAGAGGACATGTTTCTGGTGCTGGGAAGAGGCCTATGGAGCAGGCCAGGGCGGTGGTTAGGCCTGGTTTCAAGCCTAATCAGCCAGCTCAGTTTAAGAGGCCAGGAGGGCCTATTTTGAAGACTTTCCATTTCTGCGGCAAGCCTGGCCACATCAAGGATCAGTGTAGGAAGTTTCTGGGCCAGTGTTTGGTTTGTGGTGATGCTTCTCATGTCGCGAAGGATTGTCGGCATGCGAATCCGCTGCGGAGGGCACCTGTTGCAGCACAGCCGTTGCAGCAGCGAGCGTCTGTTCCTGCTGGACGTGGAGCAGCTCTTGTTCCACAGAGGCAGGCTTTTCAGCAGGCTATTCCGCCGAGGAGGCAGGCCTTCCTGATGACCGCTGTGGAGAGCGAGGCTGTGGATGAGGTTATCGCTGGTAATCCTCAATCTAGCTGTTACTTTCCTAGCTAGTTTGATTGTTAGATTGTGTTGTTTGCTTGAACATGATTGTTTGCTAGACTAGGGTTTGATTGTTAATTGCTTGTTAGGTGTGGTCTTGGTGTGCACATTTCCTGCACGAGTCCTCTTTGACTCTGGTGCATCGATGTGCATTATTTCTCGGAGCTTCGTGGAGAAGCATTCCTTGTCGACGTCCCCTCTTTCCAAGAGTTGGAATATCGTTACAGGGAACGGCGTGGTCTCGGTGCATCTTGGTTGCAATTCTTGCCCGTTGGTGGTCTGTGGACATGAGCTTTATGCTGATTTCATTGTCCACGACATCATCAATTATGATGCAGTTCTTGGGATGGACTGGCTTGCGAGCTTCTATGCTACGATCGACTGTCGGAGGAAGAAGGTGGTGTTCGAGATTCCCAGACATCCAGTATTTGAGTTCGGCTGTGGTAGCAGCTCGCTTGGTCCTGTCAGGTTTCGAGCCAGACCGGTGGAGGTTGTGGCTTTGCAGATGGAGTTGGAGAGGCCAGCTGTGGTGTGGGATTTTGATGACGTCTTCCCCGAGGAGATGTTTGGTTTGCCACCGGATCGAGCTCTAGAATTTTCTATTGATCTTGTTCCGGGAGCGCAGCCGATTTCGAAGGCGCCGTATCGTATGGCACCCGCTGAGTTGGAGGAATTGCAGAAGCAGCTGGATGAGCTTTTGCAGAAGGGTTATATCAACCCTAGTGTGTCTCCGTGGGGAGCACCGGTGCTGCTGGTGAAGAAGAAGGATGGTTCGCGTCACATGTGTGTGGACTATCGGGTGTTGAATGAGGTAACCATCAAGAATAAATACTTGTTGCCTCACATCGATGATATCTTTGATCAGCTTGGAGGTTCGAGGGTGTTTTATAAATTGGATTTGAGGAGTGGTTACCATCAGTTGAAGGTGAAGAAGGGAGATGTTCCGAAGACAGCGTTAAGGACGAAGTATGGACACTACGAGTTTGTGGTTATGCCTTTCGGTGTAACCAATGCACCCGCAGTTTTCATGAATCTGATGAACCTGATTTTCTACGACTTTTTGGATAAGTTTGTCGTTATCTTTATTGACGACATTCTGATCTATTCAAAGTCAGAGGAGGAGCATGCCTCGCACTTGAGGACGATATTGGAGATTTTGAGGAAGCATCGTTTGTATGCTAAATTTTCGAAGTGCGAGTTTTGGATGGATAGAGTTGCTTTTCTCGGGCATGTGGTGACTGGAGATGGTATTTCAGTGGATCCCGAGAAGATTAGGGCCATCAGAGAGTGGCCTGTTCCGTCGTCTGCGTCTGAGATTCGGAGTTTCCTTGGACTTGCTGGTTACTATCGGCGTTTCATTAAGGACTTTTCCCGTGTTGTTGAGCCGATGACCAGGTTGACGCGGAAGGATGTACCTTTTGTTTGGTCGGGTGATTGTGAAAGTGCTTTTGGTGTTCTGAGGGAGAGATTGACGACTGCCCCTATTCTTGTTGTGCCTGATCGCAGCGGTGGATTTGAGATCTTTTGCGATGCCTTTGGCAAGGGTCTCGGTTGTGTGTTGCATCAGCACGGGCATGTTGTGGCGTATGCGTCTCGTCAGCTTAAGGTTCATGAGAAGAATTACCCGACGCATGATTTGGAGTTGGCTGATGTTGTGTTTGCTCTTAAGATTTGGAGGCACTTCTTGCTGAGTGAGAAAGTGAAGATTTTCACCGATCACAAAAGCTTGAAGTATATTTTTACTCAGAAGGAGCTCAACATGCGACAACGTCGATGGTTGGAGCTCATGGCGGATTATGAGATTGATTTGCAGTATCACCCTGGCAAGGTGAATGTGGTCCCTGATGCACTGAGTAGGCTTCCAGCGGTGATGATTTTGACCCCGCAGTGGAGATTGCAGCAGGATTTTTGCGAGTCTGGTGTTGAGATTGTTCTTCCTGGGGAGGCTTCTTCGTTGATGTGTATGCAGATACAGTCGACGATTGTGGATTGGGTCAAGGCTGGCCAGGCTGAGGATCCGAAGCTGGTGAAGATTTGGGAGCAGGTGGAAGCCGGTCTGCGGACTGACTTTTTGATTCATGAGGATGGCTCGCTGAGGTTTGGAGCCAGGTTGTGTGTGCCAGCTGGGGATATTAGAGAGGAGTTGATGGTGGAGGCACACAGTTCGCCGTATTCTGTGCATCCTGGTGGCACCAAGATGTACCAGGATCTTCGTCTGAACTATTGGTGGCATGGCATGAAGAGGAGTGTGGCTCGGAGTGTAGCCAAGTGCTTGGTTTGTCAGCAAGTGAAGGCGGAGCATCAGCGTACGGCCGGGTTGCTACAACCGTTTCCAATTCCGGAGTGGAAATGGCAACACATCACTATGGATTTCGTGACTGGACTACCTCGGAGTCCGAAGCAGAATGACGCGATTTGGGTGATCGTAGATCGATTGACCAAATCCGCGCACTTTATTCCGTTCTGAGTGGGACAGTCCACTGAGGCGCTAGCGAGGAGATATATGGAGGTAAATTCTTTTACTCTCCGTTTTATTTCCTTTTTCATAGTTTGGATGGTGATGTAACGTGGATCGTACAGGAGGTCGTGCGACTTCACGGAGTCCCCGTGAGTATCGTGTCAGACAGAGACACGAGATTCACATCTCAGTTCTGGCAGAGTTTGCAGAAGAGTTTGGGTACGCGTCTGAGTTTCAGCACGGTGTACCATCCGCAGACGGATGGCCAGTCCGAGAGGACGATTCAGATTTTGGAAGACATGCTGAGGGCGTGCATGTTGGATTTCAAGGGTTCGTAGGAGGACCATCTACATCTGGTAGAGTTCTCTTACAACAACAGCTTCCAGGCGTCTATTGGCATGGCGCCTTTCACCGCTTTGTATGGGAGGAAATGTCGATCGCCATTGAGTTGGGATGACGTTGGTGATCGGGAGTTGTTGGGACCTGAGATGATCGTGGAAGCCGTGGATATCGTCAGGAACATTCGGGAGAGGTTGAGGATTGCTCAAGACCGTTTTAAGCATTGGGCGGATGCTAAACGTCGTCCTTTGGAGTTTCAGCCTGGAGATCATGTGTTTCTGAAGATTTCCCCGAATCGTGGTGTGATTCGTTTTGGGAAGCGAGGGAAGTTGAGCCCGCGATACATTGGACCATTTGACATTCTGGAGAAAGTTGGCGAGGTAGCTTATCGCTTAGCCTTGTCGCCATCTTTGGAGGGAGTTCACAATGTTTTCCATGTGTCGCAGCTTCGTCGATACATTAGCGATCCATCTCATGCTGTGGATTTCTCGGAGATTACCGTTCGCCCCGATATGACGTATGACCAGCAGCCAGTGCAGATTCTGGATAGGCGTCAGAAGTCACTTCGGAACAAGGTTGTCAATCTTGTGAGGGTGATGTGGCGACACGACTCGCCTGGAGAGTCTACTTGGGAGAATGAGGATGAGATGCGAGAGCGTTTCCCACTTTTGTTCCCGGACACGTGAGTGTTGGGAAATTCCGAGGACGGAATTTTTCTTAAGTTGGGGAGGATGTAACGACTGGTTTTCTTGTATCTGGATTTATTATATTATATTATGTGTTTTGGCGGATTTTCTCCTCATGCGTGGTTTTCGTCTCCGTAACTTTCATTTTCGATCGTTTCGTCGTGTTTTCTTAGCTTCTTCCTTAGAATCGTCGATTTTGGAGCAAGTCATTCATGACGGGCTCCGTATCGGTCATATCTTATTGTTAGATCAAGCCTAGGAGTCTTAGGAATCGATCCCGGAGCTCCGCGCTCCATATCGGAACTTTTGGTGCTCATTAGCCGGTGTAAGAAGGGGCACCGACCGACTAGATGACGATCCAGTCGGTCGGCAAACCTTCTTGAACCGACTAGTTGACTTTGTAAATTTCTCAGGAGTTACTGTTTGTCGTTAGTCGGTCTAAGAACGTTGGTTGACCGACTAGGTTGCAAACTAGTCGGTCGGCAATACTTCTTCAACCGACTAACTCATCAACTATTCTTGGTACCAGTTACAGTTCGTTCTTAGTCGGTCTAAGTTCATCTTTCGACCGACTAGATGCTAAACTAGTCGGTCAGTAGTTGTTCTTTGACCGACTAAATCTAGATCCTATTTCTGTGCAGGAGTTACTGTTTGGACTTAGTCTGTCTGCATTGGTCAACCGACCGACTAGTTCCCAAACTAGTCGGTCAGTGGTTGTTCTCTGACCGACTAATCTGTGCCAAAACCCTAATTTTTGGGCAGCCGCCAGCCCTTCCTATTTAAACCCCTCCCAAACGTTTTCTTCTCCTCCCTCACGACCCCAAAACCCTAGTTTCTCCCCCATTGAGCCCCCTACTACCTCAAACCATTATTCCTTCATCCTGAGCCCAAAATCCATCATCCAAACTCTCCCCTAACACATTCTAACCCTCATCTTCCTCAAAATCTCATCAAACCCCCAAAATCCCCCAAAACCCTATTTCTCCAAACTTCTCCAATCATTTCCAGATCTGAACCCTAGGTTCCCCGGAGCGTTTCTTCCGTCGTCGTGGTTGCTCGGTGTTATTCTCCCGTTTCCTATACGGTAATAACCGATCTCTTAATGTTTTCATAACCCGTTGTGTTTTTGTGAAACCCTAATGAAATGGATGTTGTTTTGATGATTGTTTCTCCATAACAGCGACTTTCCCGTAGATTAGCCTCCGTGGGACGAACCCTCGTTGATCGCCATCCTCGGTGCTAGGCAAGTGAAACTTGCCACTTAGGGTTTAGGCCATGTCTTAGGCCATTTGCTTGTTGTAGACGTAAAAGAGACTAGGCGACGAAATGATACTCGCCTAGGCGAAATTTCAGGATCTAGATTGACAACGAAGCTAGATCCGTCATTTATCATGTTGCATAAAACTACCATGCCATGTTTAATTTCAATTACCGGTACGCGAATTAATTGTCATGTCATTGCATTCTTTATATGTTCCAGTGATTGCGTAGCACACGCTACAATACTTGTACTTCCTGGCTCGTGACCAGAAGCGAGCATAATGAGTTGCTAACCCCAACGCTCGATATTGAGGCTAGGTGTCCCCTACGCCAAATACTTCCTGATTCGTGATATAGAAAACAAGCTCCCGTACGGGGCAACCCTGGCTCATTTACTGGGCTCATGTACAGGGACCCTGGCTTGTTTACGTGTGGGATGGGGTAAGAGTTAAGCGGTCATTCAACTGGGAGTCTGCCCGATCAGCAACTGCAGTTGTAAGGCGTAAACTCTGGGTTCTGGGGTAGTGTTAAGCGGCCAATCAGCGTGAATGCCAAACCATTCAGCTGTAAGGCGTAAACATCTACAAACAACTTGAAACGTGACTAGTGAAATGATTGAGATTGTTAGTAGCTTGGCTACTCTTGACTTGTCCCGATAATTGTTCTCTTGTACTTATTGTTTCATCATGTCTTGCTTGTGCACTCATGTTATAACAGCCATGTCATGCATACTAAAACTGCTAGGTTGTTAGTTTGCCTACTTTCAGTTTCCTTGCCCAAGTCTTTTAGACTTGATGACATGTGCCCCTTTACTCTTTTGGGTGACACATGTTAGATCCTGAGCCTGAGTACCTTGTTGAGGACGAGGTGTTTGCTGACACCGAGCCCGAGCTTGTGTTTGACGGGGAGTATGTGGACACTGGGGACCAGTCCTAGTGTCTTCGTCGAGCTTTTCCTTTGTTTAGACTGCTGCTTTGTTGTCGGTGCATAGCACCTATACTTTGTTGCGTTGTTGCTTTTGTTGGCCTTGTTCTGGGCCTTTAGACTCCTTCTTTTAGCCTGGTGGCTTTTCTGGATGTTGAACTTAATTTTCATGTTGGACAAATTATGAGATATGAGATTTTATTTCTGTCTCTCCTTGTGTTATTATTATTGTTCCGTTTGTGGTTACAGGGACCTGCTTATGTCTTATTGACGCTTATCGGGTTTGTGGCTTCACAGCTCCACTCTCGTGCGGACCTTCTCACGTCTCGCCTCCATTTTAGGGAAGCGGGGCGTGACACCTGGAGTGCCGAAAAATACATGCATATCCATGTATCATACGATGCGACTGATTCAAGTACGATTGTAGGCGATACATGATCTCCCAGTGAGTATTGTCCTTTTCATGCAGATAGACAATTTTTTCATTCCCAATACATGCAATCGATACTGCCAAACATTCGTGGGAAGCCACACACACTTCTCATACACCTAGAAGCCGGTGAGTATCAGCAGTGTTTGGCCTTCTCGTATACTTTTCTTCACAAACTGCAACAACACAATGACAAAATTATTAAGACATTCTGGAGCAGTGGTTTTGCATATTCACGCATAATCGTCAACTGCATTAACCGATATTCCATATGCCAACATCCACATAGCTGTAGTACATTTTTGTTAAGGTGAAAGACCGATACGACCCCAAGGATCAACACATTGTTAGAAGTATGAGAATTGGCTACTAAGGACATCAACTATGCGAAGAAATACATGCCTCCTCTTTCGAAATTTACCCTGAAATTTACGATCGTTGTAAATTGGGGGGGGGGGGTCAGAGAAGTAGTCTCTGTAAAGACGATAATGACCCGATCATCCAACCTCTATCTATAGTTGCTCTACAATGTGGAGGCTCTTCCATGTTTGGAGAAAATTCTTGGATTGCTTAGGAACTCATGGAGCACAAAATTGCTCATGGCAACTATTTCCGCAACACCAACTTAATTTGACTCGGGTTGAAGAAGAAGAAGTATTCGAAGACATTGAAATATGTTAATCAAAGTTTAGTTTTGTATGTAGTAAAGTGTTATGTTGGTGGTTATATATAGGATTCCATACGACAATGGTGAGTTTTTAACGGCTAGTTTGCAACGGCTTGTTTTTAACGGATAATTTGCAACGGCTAGTTTTTTTACGGCTAATTTGCAATTAAAGCCACAATATATTATTTCTAATAACATACATAAGTTACAATAAGCAGGAACAATTGGAAATTAAAATACAACAACGACTAAGTTTATAATGTTGAGTATTGGTGTTTCATACCAATGTTATTTTGATGATGATCACAACATTATGTTGTTGCTAATGACTCTCTTGTTTTAGTCTCATCGTTAACATTTCAAGAATATCATTTTTGGAGACTAAACACTTGATGCAGGGATGGACATCGAGAGGAGCTATGCCATAGTTTGGACTCAAGGGGTGCCAAAGCTTGGAGATGATGGAGAGTTTGAAGCCATAGACTCTAAGGGAAGCAATGTAATCCATGTATTATTTCATTTATTGCTTTTCTCTTTTTGAGTCTAGGTTTAATGTAATGCCTTGATAGATAGTCTACTCATTCATGCATATGCATTTAACCATCTTTGTGAGCCTTAAGATTATCATAAAATCCAATCCAATAGGTTCAACTTGCCCAAAGACTCAATTGGAGTCTCTGGCTCTCCAACAGTCGCCTGATGAAGGTTTTACAGGCGACTGGTTGATTCCAGGCACCTGTCGAGCCTTCTACAGTCGACTGTAGTGCACTGCTCAAGTCAACCTTTTATTGACTCTTACTTGAGCTTATGGAACAGTCGACTGAAGGTCAATTTACAGTCGCATGTCTTCCAACAGTCACCTGTGAATTGTTCTACAGTCGTCTGTGCACACCTTGCATTTGCTGGGCTTCATCCCAATTTGCAAGTCAGTCGACTGTTGCAGTATTTACAGTCGCCTGTCTATTTTACAGTCGCCTGTACTCTGGCCATCAGTCGTCTGTAAGAATATAGTGCATAAGTTGCATCTCTCTGTTTTATTTCCATCCCCTGCAGCAGTCGACTGCTGAAGGATATACAGTCGACTGTTTATTACACAGTCGACTGTGTAGTCTTCTACAGTCGCCTGTCCTGGCTCAGATTATAGCCGTTGAGATTTATTTAGCCGTTGGTCAGTCGACTGTCAGATGATCATCAGTCGACTGTCGATGACGTTTCAGCCCAGATTCTAGCCGTTACAGCTTTTTGATTTTGGCTTTTTCCTTGGGGTTTGAGAGTTCATATAGTGTTCCTATATATATGAGAGGGCTGAGTTTATTAGAACTTCTTGATGCTATTGCAAATCATTAGAGATTGATTAAGCCACTCTCAAACCCTCTCATTTTCCTCTTAGAGCTCATTCTCTTCTTCATGCATTGAATTCAAGCTCAAGGGAAATCATCCAAGTGCTTTCAAACTAATCTCATCACTTGGAGATCCTCTTCCATTCCTTGCATTCATTTATGAGTAAGTTCATCTCAAGGCATAGGTTAGAGTTTTGTTTTACTTTGTTATTTATTTGTAACCCTAGCTTTCTGTGTGTGAGCTAGTTACTCTCTGTGTGAGAGTATAACCTTATGTGTGAGGGTTGGTTGTGATCTCTCGGTGTGAGAGGTTGAGTCTCTCTGTGTGAGAGCATAAGTTTTTCTGTGTGAAAGCAAGGATTTCTCTGTGTGAGGATCCAAATTCTCTGTGTGAGGTATCTCTGTATTAGATTGTATTCACTTCTCTGTATGAGAATTATAGTGGATATTGGTGTGGCTGGACGTACCCAAGTTTGGGGAACCATGGTAACATAGTTTGGATTTTTGTAGTGTTTAAATTCCTCTTGCATTTATAATTCCGCATTTGCAAGTTTAATTTTTAAATACGCAATTTGTGCCATTACACTATTCACCCCCCCCCCCCCCTAGTGTGTTGTTGTTTGTATTTCAAGGGTAATACGATCCTTACAATTGGTATCAGAGCGAGGTTATAGCATACTGCAACGATGGAATTCAGCGCTATATCCGCGTCTTATGAAGAAGGTCTATCAACCGTTCGACCCAACGGAACCAACTACCCAAGTTGGAAGATCAAGATGATGATCTGCTTGGAGAGTCAAGACCAATGAGACATAACGGAGTCACCATTTGAGAAGCCTACTAAACCCGCGGCTTCAAGAACAAAAGCAGAGAAGGACTCGATCAAATTCAATGCGAGTGCTATGAATCCATTCCATTATGCCCTCACTCACAATGAGTCCAACTGTATTTCCACGTGCAAAACAGCCATCAAAATTTGGCATACATTGGAGATTTCTCATGAAGGGAATTCGAAGGTAAAGAAATCTAAACAATGTGTATTTAGAACTAAATATGAGTTGTTTAAAATGTAGGAAGGTGAAAACATCTCGGAAATATTCACAAGGTTCACAGATATCGTGAACACTTTGGAAGGACTTGGGAAGGTGATTTCCCAAGAAGATCGAGTGGAGAGGGTCCTTGACTCGCTCACATCTCAATGGGAGTCAAAGGCCAACGGTATTTTGGAGTCTAACGACATGTCCAACTACACCGTTGAGGAGTGCATTGGGAATCTCATAGCGTATGAAGTCAAGCTTCAACATAAGAAAGAGATTCAACCAACCAAGCCCGAGAAGCAAAGGGGGTTGCATTCCATGCCGAGAAGGAGCCAATCGAGTTGAGAAAGAAGTTCCATCGGGAAGCTTCGAGTGAAGATGATGGAGAAGATGATGTTAGCGATTATGATTTCATCGAGCTTGCTAAGCAATTCAAGGCATTCCTCAAGGGCAAGCATGGTAAATATTTATCAAAGTTTGCCTCTAGGTCTAACAATTCTATTTGTTTCAATTGTAGAGGAAAAGGTCATCTTTCTACCGAATGCACTTCCAAACCCGACAAAGAAAATTACAAAGGGAAAGGGAACATGCATTAGAAAGGCAAGTCCAAATTCAAGAACCAAAAGAAGAGACTTATCGGCACATTCGATGACTCGAAAGAGGATTCATCTAGTGACGAAGAAGATGATGACAAGGAGCAAGCCCACATGTGCTTCACGGTATTGGAAGATCTTTCTTCAAGATCTAGCAATGAAGAGGTGGAGTCTTGGCTCAAGTCTAATGAAGAAGCGTGCTTCATGGCAAAAGGGTAAGAGTCTTCGTCAAGCTCTAGCGAAGATGAAAGCGATGAGAAAGTTGAGGAGGAGCCAAAGCTATCCTATGAGGAGCTCGAATACCGATACAATGTGGCTTCCAATGCAGCAAGTAAGTGCATCGACTCATATGCTAAATTGAAAGCTAAATTTAAAAATACTATGAGTAGGTTGCATGCCTTAGAATCTACTAGTGTAAATAATAATGATGCTTTGCATGTTTGTGACACTAGTGTGAGAGACACACTTCTCTCTCAAGTTAAGGATTTGAGCATAACCAATGAAAAATTAGTAGCTCAAAACCTTAGCTTAGAAACTCGCATTCAACAACTTACATTGAAATACGAAGAGGAATCCTAAAAGTTCATAAGCTTTGTTCATGCTAGGGATTCACTCCACGGTTTGCTTGAAAAACCACATCAGGCAAACCATAGAGGAGGTTTGGGATATATTCAAAATATGGTACCCAAACCCACCTCTAATTCCTCTTATGGTGCAAATACAAGAAATATTGCAAAAGCACCTAAGAAGAATCACCATGCCTTCTTGTATAACAATAACACCAACAAGAAGCATGTAAATCACAAGGTGGTGAGGAATAATGAAAATCCTTCATTTTTTGCTAAGAAGCAAAATCCTCACTTATTGCATGCTAAGAAAATATTTTCTACACCTAAGCATGCCACATCCACCCCTCTTGCAAAGGCAAAACCATTGCCTAGGAAATCCTTGAGTTTATGGATTCCCATTAAGTGTAGTGTGCAAGAGAGTGATAGTTACATCAACTCTCTAGTTAGGGATGTGATCACCTCATGTGATTACATTAGGAAATCAAACTCCTCTTGGGTTTGGTTCCCTAATGTTTAGGTTCCTCACACATATGCATATTGCATGTGTATTGTGCTTAAATGTTTATTTTAGCATACCCATTGTTTGTGTGTATTTCATGATTTTGAAAATCTTTTCAAAATTATTTTTCATGAAAATGGGGACCTTGGGGAATACATTGTCATGCATGCATTCATTGATCCTTATGTATGACATTGGGGGAGTTAATATGTTGTATGTTTAAAATATTTTTAAAAACATATTTTGACTCTCATTTCGGGGTGTTTCTGAGATTATTGTTTACTATTGGTTATTTTTGGTCTCAAACTCAACCCCTTGGTTATTGCCAACATGTTTCATGTTATATTTGTTCTGGCAATGTCATTGTGTATCAATGAAGCTTGATTTTTCCATATCTATTGCTTTGATACACTTTAGGCCCATGGCTCCAATTATAAGTAACAATTGGTATAGAAAAGTATCTATATAGATATCTCATCTCTTTCTTTACAATTGGTATTAGATTCTAGAAGTCAATTTTTTGACCATTTCTATGATCTAGGGGGAGCATGGGACAGTGATTGATACCCACTAAATTTAACAAATTTGGTATCATACATCTCTTTAACTCTTGCATATTGTCACATCTTTAATTAGGATGTCAAGGGGGATATTATTGATGTCCACCTTTTTGACAATGACAAGGGGGAGAGATATATGCATTATGTAAATCTTGTATTTCATAGATATGCATTTGGGGAGAGAGATATATCTATGGGGTGAGATATATGGGATTATGTAAACCATTCATGTGTGCATGTTATATACTTATTGTAATTGGTTTATGTAATCCATGCCTATTATATGTCACCTTTGTTTCTCTTTATTTCTATGGGTATAATGAGTATTTACAATTGTGTAGCTCGTCTTACGATTGGTGCATATAAGTAGGGGGAGCTCATTAGCATTGTGCATTATTTCTTTATGTTTTACATAATGTGTGTCATCATCAAAAAGGGGGAGATTGTTGAGTATTGGTGTTTCATACCAATGTTATTTTGATGATGATCACAACATTATGTTGTTGCTAATGACTCTCTTGTGTTAGTCTCATAATTAACATTTCAAGAATATCATTTTTGGAGACTAAACACTAGGTGCAAGGATGGACATCGAGAGGAGCTATGCCATATTTTGGACTCAAGGGGTGCCAAAGCTTGGAGATGATGGAGAGTATCAAGGTTGAAGCCATAAACTCTAAGGGAAGCAATGTAATCCATGTATTATTTCATTTATTACTTTTCTCTTTTTGAGTCTATGTTTAATGTAATGCCTTGATAGATGGTCTACTCATTCATGCATATGCATTTAACCATCTTTGTGACCCTTAAGATTATCATAAAATCCAACCCAATAGGTTCATCTTGCCAAAGAATCAATTGGAATCTCTGGCTCTCCAGATGAAGGTTTTACAGGCGACTGGGTAATTCTAGGCGCCTGTCGAGCCTTCTACAGTCGACTGTAGTACACTGTTCAAGTCAACCTTTTATTGACTCTTACTTGAGCTTATGGAACAGTCGACTTAAGGTCAATTTACAGTCGAATGTCTTCCAACAGTCGCCTGTGAATTGTTCTACAGTCGTCTGTGCGCACCGTGCATTTTCTGGGCTTTATCCCAATTTACAAGTCAGTCGACTGTTGCAGTATTTACAGTCGCATGTCTTTTTACAATCGCATGTACTCTGGCCATCAGTCGTCTGTAAGCATATAGCGTAAGTTACATCTCTCTATTTTATTTCCATCCCCTGCAGTAGTCGCCTGCTGAAGGATATACAATCGACTGTCTATTATATAGTCGCCTGTGTAGTCTACTACAGTCGCCTGTCCTGGCTCAGATTATAGCCGTTGGGATTTATTTAGCCATTGGTCAGTCGACTGTCGATGACGTTTCAACACAGATTCTAACCGTTACAGCTTTTTGTTTTTGGCTTTTTCCTTGGGGTTTGAGAGTTCATATTGGGTTCCTATATATATGAGAGGGCTGAGTTTATTAGAACTTCTTGATGCTATTGCAAATCATTAGAGATTTATTAAGCCACTCTCAAACTCTCTCATTCCCTCTTAGAGCTCATTCTCTTCTTCATGCATTGAAGTCAAGCTCAAGGGAAATCATCCAAGTGCTTTCAAGCTAATCTCATCACTTGGAGATCCTCTTCCATGCCTTTCATTCATTTATGAGTAAGTTCATCTCAAGGCATATGTAAGAGTATTTGTTTTACTTTGTTATTTCTTTGTAATCCTAGCTTTCTGTGTGAGAGCTAGTTACTCTCTGTGTGAGAGTATAACATTCTGTATGAGGGTTGGTTGTGATCTATCTGTGTGAGAGGTTGAGTCTCCCTCTGTGTGAGCATAAGCCTTTTTGTGTAAAAGCAAGGATTTCTCTGTGTGAGAATCCAAATCCTCTTTGTGAGGTATCTCTGTGTGAGATTGTATTCACTTCTCTGTGGGAGAATTATATTGGATATTGGTGTGGCTGGAGGTAACCAAGTTTTGGGAACCAGTGTAACATCTCGTGTTTGCGTTTGGATGTTTTTGGTGTTTAAATTCCTCTTGCATTTATAATTCCGCATTTGCAAGTTTAATTTTTAAATACGCAATTTGTGCCATTAAACTATTCACCCTCCCTCTAGTGTGTTGTTATTAGTATTTCAAGGGTAAGACGATCCTTACTTATAACTAGGACAAGACTATTTTGGAAATAACCCAGCCTTCAATCGTTCTAAAAAAGTTCTTCTCGAGCTGATAGCTTTTCCGTCCCCAATAGCTTCGAATACATTCCTAACTTCTTCGTGCGGACAGTGTTATCAATTGCATTTACCAGCCTGCATTATGTATCGATGAATTCCTGTAACAGACGCCTCTTTTGGGCATCACCTTCCATAATTTTTGAGAATGTATCGAACATTCCTTCTGCCACCGTAGGCATTGCCTTTGCCTTTCTTTTTGCAGCTTTCTTCCCAATGGGACAAATAACAACATTCACATCTTCAGTGCTATCATAAATATAAGTAGGTATATTCAGCTCTATAGGTATATTCGGCTCAGTAGGTGTATTCGGCTCAGACGGTGTACCTAGCTCTGAAGATGATGAATAATTTTCATGTTAATTCATCTTCGTTCTTTTGGATGAGCTCTCTTGGCCTACCATCATCCACTTTGGATCATCATTCAACATGTACCATACATGCTCCAAGTTGAACTTCTTCGTCGTATCACTTTCATTAGTTTTATGGACATTGAATAGAATGTCATTTTCGGATTCACCACTCTTCTTTCGTGCCTTTGCTTGATTGTAAGCTCCTACAAACTTGGAAACGTGCGCATTCAAATAGTGCCAACGATTTTTGCAAGACTTGTAATGTCGAATGGCTCCACCAGTTTGGATCTCAGGGACGTACTTTGTCACATTGTTTCAGAATTTTGTGCCCGATTGATCAGTACCAATAATGGAATCTTTGTTGATATTTAGATAAGCACTAATCAGAACCTTGTCTTCCTCGGTTGTCTAGAATATATTTCTTTTGTTGGCCGCAACTACCGTAGGTGGAAAATCCTTCTGTTTTTGATAGGTGTCTTGTCTTGTGGTGGTCGTAGACTACCCCATGCTCTTCTTTTCCATACTACATGGAAAATTCGGGATACGTTGAGTTATATTGGAAATGTAGATTGTATAGGAAATGTTGTTTATATGGGAAATTTGGATTGTGTGGAAAAGTTGGATTCGGATGAATAGATGTGTTATATTCTAAGTTGGTTTCAAGTGTTGAAATTTGCGGAGAATTTGGATTACTAGATGAACTTGAAGAATTTATGAAATGTTAGAAGTAATTGGTGTGATGTAAAACCACGACAAATAGTATTTAATAATAAATTAGATAACTAAAAGAAAAATAAGGTTTTAAATGCGTGAAAAAAATGATTGGGGAGTATCATTTATATAGAAGAGAAAAGGCCAAAATACTGAACCAAAACATGCACAAAGTTCAAGAAATAAACCCAAAAATACAAGTCTCAACGGCTCTTTAACTGCTATTTCCCCCTGAATCAGACGTCTGACGTTCATTAATCAATGTCTACAAAGGGAAAGTCAGACATCTGGTTCATATTCAATGAAGAAAAAAAATATCCTCCCATGATCAGGCGTCTGGTGAGCATATGTCGCCTAATCACCAAACGTCTGGTCCTGGCATGGTTTTAAAAAATTGAAGTCCCCACAGAATCAGACGTATAATTTGTAACAACCAGACGTCAGATCTTGGCAGGTTTTGAAAAAAATAATAATGCGCATGCTGAGTCAGTGGCTAAATGGAGGGTTGAACATGTACTTAAATTCTTAAGCCATGTTCAGCCATCTCTCTCCATTTTTTTTTTGAAAAAACCCCCTTCACCTAGGATTAAGTCCCTCGTTCAGCTCACATTCAGCCCTCCATTGGGAGTGCTCTTATGTTTCACATTTAGAGGATCAAATTGGGAAAGAGAGTTCATTTGTGAACCCACCGTTTTACTCTGTGTACATACCACTCATTGACAAGTTTGACATTCAAACTTTCTCAAATGTTTTCATCTTTTACCATCATCTGCTACCACCGTCCCCCATCACCACAGCCTCCCTGCCACCACCCCTTCAAACTTTCTCAAATAGTTTCCTATTTTACCCTCTTCCACCCCCTCACCCCCGGCCGACGACGAGGACTTAGACAATGACAATTAACTCTGATGCCCAAAATCAACGTCATTCCATTAATCTCGTTGATTGCTTCTTCACTCACTCCCCCTTCGATTCCCACCAAAACACAATCAAATCATAGCAAGATCAAACAAAATCGCTCAAAATCAAAGAAATTCAACACAAAATCTATCCTCAAAACCACTAGCTCGAGAAAAAAAACTAGCTTCTGCTAGGGCTTTCTTATGCAATGACCCCCATCATCAACTACGAGCTCCACGCCTAGCGACTTGTCGAGCCTGACCTTTGTAAGTTCATAACTCTTATTCTTTCTCTAGATTCTATGTCTATTTATCTTTCATCACAATTCTTCTCCTCTTTCGCGCAGCTGTTCATGCAAGAGGGGGGTCGGATGGGCTCCCTAGCAGTGGGGGCAGGGGCTGTGGAGGGGGCTGGGGAAGAGGGAGAGGTGGGCTGGGGAAGTCGGATCTTAGGGTTTTCTTCAAGCCGAGAAGACGACAGAGGCATTTTCTAAGATCGAAGAAAACCATTCGAGCGGCCGATCTCCACCTCCCTCCGTTATTTTCGTTTCTTTCCGGCGGCGGGGACGACGACGGGGAGCAATGGCAACTTGTAAATAAACTTAAGGGCTTTTCTGAAATAAACGGCTCAGAATGTATGCAAGAGTAATTTTAATTGCAAACTTGTCAATAAACAGTATTTGCGCGGGAGTTATGGCAAACTTGTAAATAAGTGCTAGGTTTGCAGAGTAAAACGGTGGGTTCGCAAAACAATTCCCATTTGGAAAACGTAATATTTTGTAGTTTAAGACGTTGTATTGCAGTAAAACCAGGAAAAATAAAGGTAGTTTTGCAAAAATTAGCCTAAAGAAAATATAGATATATTTTGCATATATTTTCAGGGTGTGAGAGATTTGTTGGGTAATCAGGTCATCGATCAAAAGCAATGGGAATGGGGATGGTTTCCTAGGTTTTATGTGTTCGAGGCTACTACTAGAGAGCACTACATTGGGCATTCCTTTTGAGTGTGTTGCAGCTCATTGGATGGGGGATTAGACCCTTCTTTATGGAATTATGGGCAGTTAGGGTTTGGCTCTAGGTTGAAGGAACATAAAGGCTCCCTTTGGAGGCTTTGTGTCTCGTTGGGTTTTGCTGGCATATAGTGATTTTCAAAGCTTGTGCTAATGAATGTCTAGGGTGGTCCACCAGAACAATTTAGATACTTATTACCTCTCTCTTCTTTGTGATGTGATCAAATGAATTTAGAGCCGGATGTTTCAAATTGAATTTATCATCTTTCTTTCCCTACTTGAAAACGACATGCAGGACAAATGAGCCAACAGTTTGGATACTTTTTAAGCTCAATAGGATTACAGAATGAGAGTGAAGCATGCACAAGACATAGAACAAACAGGATAAAGCTCTACAAGCAATCGAAATACGAGTTGGTTGAACCATTGGATGGGTCACTGCCGGTGCCCACAGTTACAACAGTGTGGGCTCTCAAACTTGATCAGTTCTTTCTTAATTTGAAGGAAAGCTCATTGTTTAGGTTCCCAACTTTCAAGGCCTATTCCCTTCAAAAAAATCCTTGACTGTCATTGGAGGCTGTGTCTAACCCCCCCGTGCTACAATTTTTAATTAAGAGGCAATCGATGGTTCAGCCTGCAATCGAGTGTCACTGCAAACTAGAAGATTAGTTCCGAGCATGACGAAGTAATAAACGTATAATTTAGAGTATATATCTTCTTCTTCGAACGAGGAGTAATTATATATGCTTCGATTGAAGTATCACTTTCGGCTGGTTAGCGCATACCATCAGGTGACGTGGCAAATATAAGAAATATTATCTATTTTCATGCCAAACGGACAAAAGAGATTTCAGTCACTGGGCAATAGCTAGCTTGATTTTATCAAGGGGCAAATCCACCGATCTAATCAAACTCCCCAAACCACATACATACATGCATAAGCTCCCAAGACTGAAAACATGGGGGATGGCTTTTTGCATAGTCTTAGCTATTAATCTGCCTTTGATGTAGATGTCCAAAGTTTGCGTTACTTGTACCTAGGTTCCAGTTCAAATATAAGGAGGGCCTGCATGTCAGTGAGTGGGTGATCCTTGCAGAAGAAATGGAGGTGGTAAAAGTGAGATCAGCGAGGATGGGGGGAGATTTTTGGGACCTACTGCTACAAAATGTGCACTTGTGAGGTGGGATGAGGAGGAGATCCGTTCTTCTATCCAATCCCATTCTTTTGTGTGGCCAGTTGATGATCCTCATTCCTCACTCATGGGGCCTTGATGTGTATCTAAAGGGACAACTTGGGGCTTGGTTTCAACTATGGCATCATGGTTTCATGATTCAAGTTCCCTCTAGTCATGACATATGATCTTATCCGGTACCGACCGCTTGGCGAGCCGATTCGATCTTGGCCGTCCGATCGATGGGTCAACCGGTTCCAGGAATGTTGACGACATCAAATCCACCACCTCCGTGCACCAGGGAATGAATCCATCATGGCACTCAAACTATGTACAGTCAATTAGAGATCCTTGTTCCTTGACCTCGATAATATTTTTTCCCCCACAACTCATGATGATGGTCAACATGTTGCATAAGTTTGTTGGCCAACACCTCAGTTGGAATGAAAGCATATACTGTTACATTGACGCTGCAATTTTTAACTCCACTCACAACTTGCCCAAATGCAACTCTACTAAAAAAAAATGAGTTAGGCGTACGTTAGTGGCTATCGTACGCTGGTATAGAGGCGAATATTAGGGCGATTTTTTTCTCGTGTTTTTGGGATGCTAGGGCTTGTGATCGAGGGAGATGGTGACCTGGTGGAGGAGGGCGATGGGCGAGCGACCGGAGAGGTGGTGTTGTCCCAGCGCAGCTCCAAGAAATTCAAGGGATTGCCGGTGTTTGTGTCTCCGCTGGGGGAGACTTCGAAGACGGGGATGAGCGGTGGATCGGGTGGTTCCGGAGGTTTCCAGGCGATTGGCGAGAAGTCTTTTAAGGAGGTTTGTATGGGCGATGTGGGTTTTCAAGATCGGAGCTCGGCCATGGAGGAGGAGGATTCTGAGATGGATGATGAGGTGCTGGTCTCGAAGCAGGGTGATTGGGATAGTATTTCTCTCTCTCCAGCTTTCAAGGATAGGCTCCGCCGGAGATGTGTGAGGGCGGTAATTATTAAACTCTTAGGGAGATTTGTGTCGATCTCCTTCCTTGAAGCTAAGCTCAGAGTGCTATGGAAGCCTAAGGGTAATCTGGACTTCATTGAATTGGGGGAGGGCTACGTGATGGTGAAGTTCAGTTGTGAAGAAGACAGAAGGTTTGCGATTGAGGAAGGGCCATGGATGATCCTGGGTAGATATCTGACGATTCGGAATTGGGTGCCGGATTTCTCGCCTTCGGAGGCGGAGGTGGGATCGACGGCTGTGTGGATCAGATTTCCATTCTTACCAGTGGAGTATTATGATCAGAAGGTACTGAAGATGATGGGGAATTGCATTGGGAAGATAGTGAAGATAGACCTGAACACTAAATTGGTCATGAAGGCTAGATTTGCAAGAGTGTGTGTGGAAATAGATCTAAGCAAGCCGTTGAAGACGAAGATCTTGGTTGAGGACCGCTGGCAAGAAGTCCAGTATGAAGGGCTTGGTTTGATTTGCTTCAGGTGTGGCAGGGTGGGTCATAAGGAGCCATGTCCGTTCAAGTGTCCTACTGGTCAGGAGCAGGATGGAGGAGGGAGGGAGTTTGTTGGTGAAAAGTATACGGAGGTCTCGAAGGGTGAGAATGTTAATCAGGATGAGGGGAGTAAACCTGAGTATGGGCCTTAGTTGTTGGCTAGCGATAGGCGGGTGCGCAAAAATGTGGGGAAGCTGAAGAGTTTTGGCCCTGATGGGAGGGGACTTAGCTCTGAGCTTGGTTCTCGTTTTTCCATTCTTAATCAGAATCTGGAGGGTGTGGACAAAGGGGATGTAACTCCTGTCGAGGGGGGAGAAGGATCGAAGGCTATTGTCTTGTCGGAGATAGCAAAGGAAAGGAGTCAGGGGAGTTTGGTGACTAGAAAGAACCAGGGGTTGGATTTTTCTTTTAGCAGTCAATTGGATGGTCCGGGGGTGAATGGGAGGAAAGCTAAGCAGAGCTTTGCCCTGCATTCTTCTGTTAAGAGTAAAGTTTCATTAAACGGGGGGCATGGGAAAGTTAAGATTGGGAATGGGGTTTTGTCTCAGCTTCATACTAAAGATACTTTTGTTGCAGATTCTGCTGAATGTCTTGGATTGGCAAGGTCTGATCAGGACTATAGAGTTACTGGTGGGAAGAGAAAACCCTTGGGAGATATCTCTAATGCTGCAGGGAGTTCTTTTCTTTCTCTGTCAGGAGAAGACCCTTTGTTGGAAGGGGTGGAGAAAGATACTGTAATGGATCAGAGTAGCTTGGGGTTGGGAGTGGAGTCTAATTCCCTCTGAGATTTTCCATGCTTGTTGGGGGCTGTGTTAGAATCCTTTGTTTGTTGTTAATGGATATTTTATTTTGGAACTGTAGGGGGGCGGCAAAGAAGTCTTTCTATTTGGAAGTTAAGGAGTTGATTCTGGGACACAAGCCTGAGATATTGGTTATAGCTGAACCACGTATCTCAGGTGAGGATGCCAGGAAAGTAATCAGGAGATTGAAGTTTGAGGGCTCTTTTGTGGTGGAGGCTGTTGGCTACTCTGGGGGTATCTGGCTTTTGTGGAACAAGGAAGTTTTGGATATACAAGTTTTGTGCTCTTCGGAACATTTCATTCATGGTATTGTCAAGAGACAGGATTATGTGGACGTGGCATTATCAGTTGTTTATGCTAGTCCTCACAGAGCTTTAAGATGGAGGATGTATGATGAACTGGAGAGCCTGTGTGCTTCTATGAATTTAGCTTGGGTATTGATGGGGGATTTTAATGATTATACTGGGCCAAAGGAAAAGGCTGGTGGTGCTCTCCCATCCATGAGTAGATGTAAGAGGTTTAGGGATTTCCTGTCTGCTTGTGGGATGTTGGATATTGGGTTTAATGGAGGGCCTTTCACATGGTGTAACCAGAGATCTGGGAAGGCCAGGGTTCTTGAGAGGGTGGATAGAGCTGTGGCTAATGCTGATTGGTGTACATTATTTGCTGAAGCTAATCTTCATCATTTGCCCAGAATATGTTCAGATCATTGCCCTATTCTTTTAAAAGGTAAGCCTGCTGTTAAGTCATTACTTTCCTCTCGTCCCTTCAGATTCCAGGCCATGTGGTTGCAGGAGGAGGGTTTTGAGGTGTTTGTGGAGAAGGCCTGGGATGGTAAGGAAGAGGATTTTGTTGGTAAGTCTGAGGCTTTTGTTGCTAAAGCTAAGGAGTGGAATAGAAATGTTTTTGGCAATTTGTTTAAGAGAAAGAGGTGGCTTAAGAACAGGATTGCTGGGGTGCAGAGGGAGCTAATGAAGAGGGATACTCACTACCTCAGATTGGTGGAGAGGGATCTTATTTGTAATTATGAGAGGGTGATTGCACAGGAAGAGATGTTCTGGTTTCAGAAATCCAGATGCAGATGGCTGGCTCAGGGTGATAGGAATACTAGGTTCTTTCACCTTTCTACTCTCTGCAAGAGGAAGAAGCTGAAGGTCTTGAGGTTGAAGGATGAAGAGGGTAGATGGTTTTCTAATGCTGATGACATTCTCTCTTTATGTAAAAATTTTGTGAGGAAACTATTTAGTGAGGATCTTGGGTCTGTTGAGAAGCTTACTCATGTTGTGTGTATGAGGATTTCTGAGGAGGAGTCTGCTGAGTTAGTAGAGGAGGTTGGTGAAGGGGAGGTTCAGAAGGCTCTCTTTCTTATGAAGCCTTGGAAAGCCCCTGGGGTGGATGGCCTTCATGCAGGATTTTTTCAACATTTTTGGCCCAAGATGAAGGAGGATTTGACCAAGTTAGTTAGAGATGCTTTTGAATATGGGAAGTTTAATACTACTCTTAACAGGACTCTTATTGTGCTTATTCCTAAGGTCAACCATCCTGAATTGCTGATGCAGTTTAGACCTATTAGTTTGATTCCAGTGGCTTACAAGGTCATTGCTAAGGTGATGGTGGGAAGGCTTCGTGGAGTGTTGCAGAAGTTAATAAGTCCTGATCAGTCTAGCTTTGTGCCTGGGAGACAGATCATGGATAATACTATAATAGCACAAGAATTAATCCATTCTATTAGAAGATCTAAGAGGTCTGAAGGATTATTAGCTGTGAAGATAGATCTGGAGAAGGCGTATGATAAGATTAGCTGGAGCTTCTTGGAGGAAACACTGATTTTGTTTGGGTTCCCTGTTCAATGCTTAAAACTTATCATGTTTTGTGTCTCCAGCCCCCAGCTATCAGTGTTGTGGGAGGGTGGAGCTACGGAATGGATTAGTCCGCAGAGGGGCTTAAGGCAGGGAGATCCCCTTAGCCCATTTCTATTTGTTTTGTGTATGGAAAGGCTGAGTATGCTCATTCAGGATTCTACTAACAATGGAAGATGGAAACCCATAGGAGTAAAGGTGAGAGGACCAGGAGTTTCACACTTGCTTTTTGCAGATGATCTGCTGTTGTTTGGGAGAGCCTCTGAGAAGAATGCACTTGAGATGAGGAGGGTACTTGAGGGTTTTTGCAAAGCATCAGGTTCTAGTATTAGCTTTGAGAAGTCGAAATGTTTCATATCTCCTGTGGCAGGTAGGAAACATATAAGGAAGATTGGGAGACTCCTTGGCATTGCTTCTACAGGAGATTTGGGTAGGTATCTTGGGGTTCCTGTTGTGCACAAGAGGGTGTCTAAAATCACTTATAATAGCATTGTTGAGAAGGTCAGCAGCAGATTGTCTGGTTGGAAGGCCAAGATGCTTAGTTTGGCTGGCAGAGCCACTCTGGTACAGTCAGTTACTTCTGCTATCCCCACTTATTTGATGATGACTGCTAAGTTTCCTGCTCATACGTGCAATTCAATTGATAGGCTGAATAAACAGTTCCTGTGGGGTGGTTGTAGTGAAGTCAGGAAAATTCATTTGATAAAATGGGATGTTGTTTGCACCCCTAAGAGGGTGGGAGGATTGGGGCTAAGGAGAATGAAGCTGCATAACAATGTCATGCTACAAAGACTGGCATGGAAATTTTTCTCGGAGCCAGATACTCTGTGGGCTAAGTTTATCAAGGCGAAATATAAAGTGGATGATGATGTGTTTGGATGGTTAAAGAAGAATGCTGCCAACAAAGGTAACTGGTCTTCCCAGTTCAAGTCTATTGTTTTTGGCCTCAAAGCTCTTGGGAGAGGAATGGTTTGCAGAATTGGGATGGGAGAAACTGTGCTTTTTTGGACAGATCCGTGGATAGGAAAGCCTTTGGTGGATTTGGGAGTTTTTGATCCAGAGAAGAACTCCATTTTGGATAGAGTCAGTGATTATATTTCCAAGGGTAAATGGAATCTGAATAAACTTTTCCTAGCGGTGCCGGATTATATAGCTTTCAAGATCATGGCGTATCCGTTGCAGAGTGTGGACGGGAAGAGGGATGCTTTCATTTGGAAGGGGACTGCTAATGGGGTGTTTTCAACTAGCTCTGCTTATGTTGAAATGCTGGAGGAGCAGAGTTTGGATGATATGGCTTGGATTTGGAAAGTGCAAATGCCTGCGAGATGGAGTCACTTTCTCTGGTTGGCCGCTAAAGACAGATTGGGGCAGCTCAACTGAGATTTCGTAGGGGGATTGCTAATTGTGAGGAATGCAGTTTGTGTGGGGCTTTGGTGGAAGACGTGTTGCATGCGGTCAGAGATTGTATTAGGGCAAGAGAAATTTGGAAGAGGATTGTTCCGCTTCAGGATCAGATGGTTTTTTTTGAGGCTGACCTTAAGGGATGGCTAAAATCAGGTCTCAAGGGGGTTAAAGAAGTTGGCCAAATGGGAAGCATGTTATTTGCTGCGGCAGTGTGGAGAATTTGGACGGATAGGTGTAACGCTGTTTTTAACCCGACTGCGGGTAGAAGGGAGGTCGATAGCATAGTATGTAATATCTGGGCCCTTGCTGCGGAAACTTGCCAAGCCTTCAAGGCACAGTCCAAGGTGCGGATGAATGAGGGACTTATATGTTGGTCTCCACCTTTGGAGGGTTGGGTTAAGTTGAATGTAGATGGTGCGGTGAAGGGCGACTCGGGGTTGGCTGGAGCTGGAGGATCAATCAGGTGTAGCGCAGGTAATTGGTTGGGGGGCTTCTCTGCTTTTCTAGGTATCAGCTCTCCTATCAGGGCAGAGCTGCATTCTATTCTTCTTGGACTCAGATGGGTTTGGAGTAGGGGTTTCAGGAAGATCATTTGTGAGACTGATGCTATGGAAGCTGTCAAGTTGCTCGAGGAAGGGGATGTAACATTTCATCCTCTAGCAGCGTTAGTGTTGGAGATTAGAGAACTGAAGGCGTATCAATGGAGTATTCGCGTAATTCACACCAGAAGGGAATCCAATTTTGTGGCGGATGGTTTAGCGAAAATGGGTATTCAGCAGGAAGTTGCTTTTAGGGAGTATCCGAGCCCACCGGAGCGCATTTTGAAGGAGTTGGAGGCGGATGCAATGGGGAAGGGAGTTAAGAGAGGATACAGAGGGCCGTAGCCTGTAGGCTTTTTGTTTCGTTTTAATCAAAAAAAAAAAAATGCAACTCTACTGGCATCATACATGCACTGATCTTACTTACATGTCATTGACCATATACCAACAGTCTAAGCTTAGAGAGGGGGGGAGGGGGGGAGAGAGGAAAGAAAATTCTCTTGTTCCTGAAAACCAAGCCCATGGGAGGCTGAAGGGCAGTCAAAGCTGAGTCTTGGGTCTGTCCTTTGGGCAAAGTATATGCCCATTCTTTTGCTTTACAGCTTTAAAACCTTCTCACACTCAAATCTCTGCTTGTTTGCATTTGTTCTTTTAACGGTTTGCTATCAAAGAAACGCATTGGCATTGGGATGGCTTCATGTCCCCACTTGAATTTTTGCTCATGTCACTGTCTCAGTCTCTTTTCACATAGAAAGAATTCTACATGTTGGATCTCATGCCTTTGTATATCGCAAGAATGCCTTTCTCGTTTATCCTGTACATCATTTCGTCACACAACATGAGGGAAGGTAGGAATCATTCCGCCTATGTGTTTAATTTTACACAAGCATGCATGAGTCCATGAGTTTGAGTTTCAACTAGTAGTGGGTTTGATGTGTTTAATTTGAATCCGATTTGAATTCAATCAACAGCTTGCGGTTTCAGATTTTGGTTGGATCCGGGCGCTCTCGAGTTTCAAATTGATTCGGACTCCTTTCTTGTGTGTTTTCGGTTTCCAATTAATATTGTGGCAGGCCTTGTAGTAATAGCCAGTGCCGGTCCTAAAGATAATGGGGCCCGGGGCGAATAAAAAATTTGGGCCCTTAAAAGAAAGAAAATTTACAGAATTAGAAGAGGGAGAACCATGTTCCTAACCTAAGAAGAAGATCAAAATTTAAAAGTCAATTTTCTTGAGGTTGTTCCTTTGGTCTAAGTGATGTCACAATAAGGGCTTATGCAATCATGATTATCTAAATCAAGGAATAAAATGATATAGAACATCATCAGTTTGAACTAAATATTTGAAGGAGATAGGCTACGAAGTCTCCTGTATCCGAACTTCATATATGAGAGAAAACCAAAAATGAACAAAAAAAATCTATTTTTTTGTTAGAATGGTTCTATAATGCAGATTGACATTATGTGAGAGACAATCTAATAAAGAGAGCAGGGATTCAGAGATTATGTGAAGCACGATGAGACGAGATTACACGAGAAAAAAATCTCAAATTTAATATAAAAAAATCTGCAGAAGGCAGATTGACATGAAAACTATCTCAAAAAAACAATCTCTTCCTTTTTTTGAGATTTACAACAAAAACAAAAAATCCACTGAACGAGATTATCTAAGAGAGGGAGAGAGAATACCTGATAGTCGATAGAATGTAGATTGACACAGAGAATCCAATGAACAAAAATCTGCAAGTTTGCTATCTAATTTATCTCTTCAGAATCTTATAAAATCAAAAAATAAAAAATAAAACCCAGATAAATAGAGACTTGCCTATTCTGTTGTTCGCCCAATAGCCATCGACGCTTCGTTTCTTGTTCCATTCTTCGGTTGCTGTGAAGAGATTGGAATAATGTATCAGTTAGAAATAATGTATCAGAGTTAAGCCATTAAATAAAGACCCAAATAATTTATCAGACCAAAAAAAATTTTAAATAATGTATTAGAGCTAATAAAGAGACCCAAATACCCAGTTAGAAATTTATAAGAGCTAATAAATGTATCAGAGTTCGGTTATTGTGAAGAGATTCGAAGAGGAGTTCAGGGGGTCATTCCTCAGTTGACTCGTTTTTTAAAAATAATGTATCAAACCTACTGAAAAAATATCAAACCTGGGCCCCTCCTGGCCTTGGGCCCTAGGCGGCTGCCCTGCCTGCCCTGGGTCAGGGCCGGGCCTGGTAATAGTGTGTGTGTGTGTGTGTGTGTGTGTGTGTGTGTGTGTGTGTGTGTGTGTGTGTGTGTGTGTAAGTTGATCTTTTGGGTGGATCAAACATGTAGATCTCTGATGGTGCTATTTCTAAATTGTTCTACGCAAGACCATGCTAAACAATATAGATATATCATATCACATCTACGAGAAATTAAACTGAAACTTTATGCAGTAGCATACCTGAATCCACACCGCCATGTAACTGTGATCCGTGTGATTGGCCTTTCAGATCTACACGAGTCACCGAGAGAAATCCTTTAGCTTTTCTCCAGCTCGAATCTGTCGATGGGATGCAGAAAAGACAGCTCTTCATTCGTGTGATCTGGGGACCATGACCACATATTTATAGGCAAAAGCCCTAACGCCTATTGGATTTCTCGTTTAGCCCATCATTAGACAAAAAAGCCCACAAGTCTCTACACATTAAATGCACACACCCTAACAGATACATTAAAGCCCGTTCAACTGATTATATCATTTTATTGGGTTTAACTTAATTTGACAGCCCGCATTACATAATTAGTTTACATATAAGCCCAACGTTGGATTAGCGATCCAACAATCTCCCACTTGGGCTATAAGTCAAACCTTATAATTATGTTATGCACAATTAACCAAATGATTACTCAATATGATGTCATTACTAGAATGTATCTAAAACCAATTTGGTCCATCAATCATTTTAACATAGAATCAAAGCGGCATTTGTCACATTTAATCGTGACTTGACCCATCAATGGTCACATAAGCTAAAATAGTTGAATGACATGAATTATGATGCTGATGTATAGCATGGAAATTTTATGTAATGTGATCTTAACATGCCTATTTCTAACCGGTCCTCCCTTAAACTTTAGCGAGATCAAATCATACCAAAATCGGAGTGTAACCAAACCAAATCTTTATTTCTGCAGAAAATAACTTTAAACTGAAAACTGAAAATGTATATATTATATGAGCACCCAAAAGAACAAACTCACACTAGAAACAGAATATCTTTAACTGACATAACGCCCATAAGAGCAAAGTGCGCATGAAACCTTTTGGGTGACAATCCCATAGTAAGTGGATTCACAACTATATAGTTTGTTCTGATGTGCTCTGTAGACACTGTTCACTCCAAACTTTTTAGTTAATAACCAGAAACTTGATCTCCGAATACATTAATTTGTCGATTTTCTGTTGTTGTTGGAATAAGACTGCAGCCTTATTGTCACAAATGATATATGTGGTTTTAAATACCATCTCTAATTTAATTTGCAGCCATGTGACAAAATTATACAGTCGTATTTAATGATTGGATGTTACATGATTTGGGGTAAATATTGCATATTTAACACCTCACTTAGACCCATTTGTGCTTATATGGTATGCATTTGGTCTCTAATACAAGCGTGTTTTGAATATTGTCATTTATTAAAGCAATCATTTGATTTAAGCATAAAACATGACTTTATTGAGTATTTCGACATTCTCATATTTTTCATGCGAAGATCTCGATCTCACGATTCCAACGACTATTTATTCATATTTTTCTGAGATCTGTGCTAATTACTATGAATTTTTGAATGCATGGTACCATTTTAAATGAAGAAATACGAATAAAATACAACAAAATACGGCGTAAATACGTTTTTGAATACGCACCTCATTCAGCGATCTCTACGTGGTGCGATCTCACCTAATTCCTGCTCAATTGAGTGGCTCACAACTTTTGGAGACGCGGCAGCATCTCGTTCATTGGATGATCATCTAACGGTAGATAGAGACTCCGCATCACACTCGGATTCAGCAAAGCCCGTGCCACGTGGCGAGATCGGGGCCACTCCTCGCTGGATCGAATGGCATGCAAATGATCGGATTGAAGCGAATGAGGACTTCATCATACGAGAGACGTGGCCAAATCAGCGGCGTCCGATCTCTAATCGAACTGACGATATCGAATACGATATGCATTCGGATACGAAGCGTATTTAATCAAGCGAAGCGGGCTAGAACCGATACGAGGTGCCACGTGGCGAGACATTGGCAGATCCCGACTGATTGAATGGTTGTAATTTGCATCGGCCTGCGCGTTTGGGTTTTAGTGGTTTTGGAAGCGGGTTTAAAACCCGCAAGGCCATTATATAAGCATATTTAAGGGTTTTTGGATGGCTTCTGAGACGTATTTGGCTTGAGATTTGGAGGCCTTGGAGACAGAGGCAGGATCTATCATTTGAAGGAGATTTAGGGTCTATTTGAAGAGATTTGGTGATAAATTCCCTATCTTTGCCTTGTATTTTGCGTATTTGGCTTGTATTTGAAGTATTATTCACGTATTTTGAGTGTTTGGTGATGTATTTGTCTATGAATACTGAATCTTTTCTCTTCATGCGTGGTTAATCTTCATATGTGTTGGTTTTGATGTAGTTAGGGTGTCGTATTCTTTGATTTTGATATCTTTTCGCCTTATTTGCATGTTATAATCACGTATTTTGTCAATTTCTACATATATCTTGTTTGGGTATGTTATACGAAGATGTGGGCATGCTTGAATCGAATCTGATCTGAGTAAGACTTATTCATGATGCGATCTGAGAGGACGTGTCGTGACCCGAGAGGGCACTTGTGCATATTTTCTGCATGAAATCGTTATTATACATGGTTACTTTTTGGCACTATTTTACGTGCTTTATCGCCATACTTTCCGACGTTCTCATGCCCTAGCCGGATGAAATGTTTAGTTATAGAAAAGATATTGATAATCATTGATTGCATATACCCTAACAAAATCACAACCAACGCATACTCTCCACATTAGTACACGAGTATCGAATTCACCGTAGTTATCATAGGACTTTTTTTCTTATTTTAAACCATCGACACCATATCTTTTATATCTGAAAGGTGGTTGTTTCTCGTCGTTTTATTATTCTTTATAAACTGTAATTCGTGGTTTTGCAAGTCGGTTGTCCTGTGGATACGATACCTGGACTCACCAGGATTATTACTTGTTCGATCTCCTACACTTGGGAGTAGCGCTCACACAGTTTGAGACGAGTCATCACACAACTTGAGATGAAATCTGCAGCCATGTTAGAAGAGTCTATATAAAAGACTATTTAGCTCTCTTCTAGTAGATGGCACCTCATAACACAGATTTCATACCTTCCTTGCATCCAATAAAAATCAGAGTCAGTATACCAAATGATCTCAAACTTTTCTGACCTCTGATTCATGAGCATGTAGCACTTTGTACTCTATATGTACCGTAAGACTCATTTGGCTGCTATCAAAAAAAATCTACACCTAAATTTAGAATCTGCCCAGCATACCTGAAGTGTTTGCAATAACCAATTGCGTACAAACTTGAGCATACTATAGACTCCCTACTGCTGATGCATAATGAATCCCTTGTATTTTCTACCTTTCAAAGTCACTTTAAGGCACGGATTGAGACTAAACTTGTCTCCCTTAGATACAGGGGCATCACCTAGTTTACAGTATTGCACGTCATATCTTTGAAGAAACTTTTCGATGTAGGCTTTTGTGATAATCAAAGAATACCCCAAGAATGATATCGCTGAATCTGGATCCCTAACATAAAAGATGCATTACCAAGAAAGTTCATCTCAAAGTTCTTAGCTAGAAATCTCTTGGTTTCATGCAATGAACATACACCATTACTGGTAAGTAACATGGCATCGACATATAAAACCAGGAAAGACATTTACTCCCACAGAACATATGGTATATACATTAACTAAATTCATCTCAAAACCAAACAAGATGATTACTTAATGAAATTTAAATACCATTATCGAGACTGAAATGTGCCATTAATGCCATTGTTATCCTAAAGAGTCTTTCAAGGAACCCAAGGAGAGAGTCTCTTTACTTTTAATGCCTTATTTCTGTATAAAATCTTTTATGACAAGACAAGCCTTATATTTTTCCACATTGCCATTTGAATCTGAATTGGTTATAAAAATCCATTTACAACCAATGGGTTTCGTACCTTATTACAATGAGACAAGATTATGAATTTCACGGTCCTTCATAGACTTAACTTTCTTACTTAAGGCTTTAGACCACTTCAGAGAGTTAGAACAATCCAGGGCTTAATAAAAATTGATCTAATCATTTTCCGCCATTCCAATGTTAACCCCATGTTCTTGGAGAAATACAATGTAAATAACTGGGCACTTCTCCTCTCTCTAATGAATCTGCTTAATGGCACAAGTTCTTAATGTGCTAGAGTTCTTTCTTCTTGAACAATTTCCTAAGTAGGGGGATGTCTGATATTATTTTGTGAATTCATTTCTCGCATTGTCTTGATTTATTGTGTTTTGAACAAGGTCAGGAATGAGATCCTAATCAATGCCAATAACACCTGTGGGAATATCAACGTATTCCTTTCCAAAAGACAATGTCCTTAACTATATTTCCAAAAACAATATTCTTAACTGTATCCCCCCCCCCCCCCGCAAACTCTGCATCTTCAAAGAACTGGGCATTTCTAGGCTCGTATATTTACTTAATTGCGAGACTTAAAATGTAACATAGGGATCCTTTTCTAAAGTATTCAACAAAGTAGCAAATCACTATCCTTGTATCTAGTTTCCTTTTATTAGGCTTGTAATGCCTTATCTTAGATGGACATCTCAAACATGTAGTGATTTATATGATTTAGTTGAAACTCTGTAAAGAATATAGGCTGCAATCTTAAATGCTTTTATGATATATACGTAGCCATATTTGAAAAGTCATCTATGAACTTTATGAAATATTATTGACCACTCCAAGACAAAGTATAGGATGGCCCACAAATATTCTCAATATATAAGTTCAAATATGCCCAAAGTCTTATTGCCTTCATAATAACCTTTTATTGATTTGTTTGCCCTTTATCTATTCACAAACTTCAAAGTCTGCAAAATTTAAGGGATCAAGAATTTCGTTTGACATAAGTCTATCTGTTTCTCCTTTTGGATATATATTCTAACTCTTTTATCATAATGTAACTAAATTCAGGTAATCAAATGTAGGTATTACTTAAATGAAGAAATAAAATAATTATAAACTGATAAAGAACTAGAACCAACTCATTTTGAATCATGAGACAAACCAACTTTTCCATTTCCAAATGAAGAATGATAACCATTTTTGTCCAAAATAGAAATAGAAATCAAATTTCGGTAAAAACGGTACAATAAATATCTCATCAAGATCCAAATACAATCTAGTCTGTAACAATAATCTAAAATTTCAATTGCTTCAGTTTGAACCATCTTGTCATCACCTACATGGATGTATCTTTCACCATCATTTGGCTTTTGGCATCTTAAGCAATCCTGCATAGACACAATGATGTGAGCAGTTGAACCAGGATCTTTCCATCATATGTCTATAAGTACCGAAGTTAAATAAACTCCAAAACAAACCAAATTATGTAGCATACCTTTCTTATCTTTAGAGGTAGAGGTCATATGATCACTTTCTGTCTTCATTGCTCAAGCCTTTTCTCTTCCTGAACACAGTGCAAGATGAGTCATTCAGAGATCAAATCTCTTTCTAGAAATTGTAGCTCACCTTGAACTGACTAAACTGAGTAGGAAGAGATATCAGAACCAAATGCACTAGCAAGTCCTCAGAGAGTTCAAGCTTAAGTGCTTTCAACTTAGTAGCAAAATGAGATATTTCCATAATGTACTCCATGATGTTCCCTTTACCCTTGTATCTCATTGAAAATAATTTTGTCAAGAGTGTACCAATTTCATCCTTTTCATTCTTGACAAATCTCTTTTCAATATCAGAAAGGAACCATTTAGATGTAGTGACTTTATCGGACATTGTACCCCAGAATGTTTCTGGAATGGCATTCTTCATAATCATCATGCATATGCAATTTGACCTCTCCCAGCTTTCCATCACCCTCTTTTTGTCAAAGGCATTCTTTTCTGTAAGAGGTGGGGGAGAGTCAGTGCTAATCGCTAGGTCAAGATCCATGACCCCAAGAACTATCAGCAAGTTCTCCTTCCATGACTTGAAGCTAGAGCCATTCAGAACTGGAATTGAATTAATGCTGGCATTAATATTAGCAGGAGTTAAAGTTGAAATGAGAACAACAACAAATATGCCACAAGCTCACATAAGTAAACTGAAAAACTACAATAAATTGAAATTAAATGCAATTCCCATCTTTTAAGATATCAGGCACTGCGTTAATATTTATCTTTGGACAACATATTAATTTGTAATTGATATATTGGTGTAGTAATCAAATACTGATAATAAGTAACATGTCAAATAATAACCTTCCTTTGGGCTAATTTATAATTTACATGTAAAATTAAATAATTATCCCTCATTTATTACCATAGAAATACATATAATTATGTCGAACATTTAACTTCCTTTGGGTCGATAAATATTAACATAAAAAGATGCACAAAACCTTTTATACTTTGCAATAAAATTAATTTCTACAAGAAAGCCCACTTTGGTGGATTGTTGTTTCAAGTAACATACTTCAATATATATTTTTTACCAAGCAAAATTTGAATTTTAATTGAAGCACCATTAATACAAAAATTTACCTTAAGGGGAAATATACGACACACCTTTTATTTCTTTTTTCATTTAAATTCAAATTTTAGGCAAAATTCTTATACAAAGTATGTCCATATCATTTTATGTTTTGAAAATAAAAATAATCTCTACAATAGAGCCCACTTTGGTAAGGTTTTGTTTTAATTAAAATTATTTCGAAACATATATCCAAATATGTCCAAAATTGAATTTAAATTAAACTAAACTTTAACATACAAAAGAGTGTCTAAGTGAAATATATATGTAAGACCATTTATTTCATCTTTCAATGAGTTTAAATCCAAATTTTAGGCAAAAATTTCAAACAAAGTATGTACATAGCTTTTTATATTTCGAAATAAAAATAATTTTTACAATAGAGCCCACTTTGGTGCAGTTTTGTTTTAATTAAAATTATTACGAAATACATATACTCCACTATGGCCAAAAATGAATTTAAATCAAAACTGGATTTTAACACAAAAAAGCCTAAGAGAAATATATATAAGTAGGCCATTTATTTCCTCTTCCGTTTGTGTTAAAATAACCCAAAAACAAGCCCCAAAAACTCCAAAACCCAAAGGCCCAAACTGAGCCCCATCCCTTTCTCTTTAAAAACGAAAAATTCCTTTTTTATTTATACAAACATGAGGGCCTAAGCCCCCGCTTTACTGTCGTAGGTTGAAGCCGAAGTTATCACGCGCTTTAGCCCGCTGGCCCGTTTAAATAAAAACAAGAGCTCTTTGAAAATATTGCATGTGGGTCAGCCTATGGGGCGGTCCACGAGGGCTACAAACAATCCGCTGGGGGTGTTAGGGTCTCTGGGGGCGGTGGTTGTGGCCATCGCCCGCCCCTGGTGCCGGAACGCTTAGGCTGTGGGGGGCGACGGCCGTGGCCACCGCCCTTTTGGGGGTCCGACGGCCATCTGCTGTCGGCCCTTTCAAAAAACTTATTTTTTAAATCTAAAAAACATGCCCTACGTGGGGTGGGCGGCGGCTATGGACATTGCCCCCCTCACCCCCCAGTTACCTCGGGGGTTCGGTGACCCGCAACCGTTGGCCTTCTAGGGGTCTGGCAGCCCGCGATCGTACCCCTCAAACCAGTTTTTTTAAACTGAGAAGAAAACCCCGGTTGGGGGAATATGCGACGGCTATGTTCGCCGTCGCACCCCAGGGTGCTACGACTTTGGGGGTCCGATGGTCGACGCCGCCGCCCCTCTATTGATTGTTTTTAATAAAGAAAATACGGAAAAATAAACCAAAAACCCCAAAAATTGACATTTTAATCTGAAAAAGATTCCGAAAAATTTCTCAAAAATAACTATCTCACAGATCGAACATGATGTGGCTCTGATACCACTAGATGAGGGCTATTTCTAAATTGTTCTACTTAAGACCATACTAAACAATATAGATATATAATATCATATCTATGAGAAATTAAATTGAAACTTTATATGAAAGCGTACTTGAATCCATAACGCGATGTAATTGTAGATCTGTGGGGTTGGCCTTCCAGATTTACATGAATCACCAAGAGAAATCCTTTAGCTTTTCTCCGGCTTTAATCTGTCGATGGGATGCAGAAAAGACGGCTCTTCATTTGTGCGATCTGGGGACCATAACACATATTTATAGGCAAAAGCCCTAACACGTATTAGGTTTCTGGTTTAGCCCATCATTAAACAAGAAAGCCCACAATTCTCTACACATTAAAGGCCCACACCCTAATAGATACATTACAGCACGTTCAACTGATTAAATCGGCTTAACTTAATTTGACAACCAACATTACATAATTATTTTACATATAAGTCCAACGTTAGATTAACGATCCAATAGATCCATCCAAATTAAATTTAAAATTGAGCAAGGTAAATGGAAACTCCATACAATTAGATGTGATTTAACATATCTAAATTACTAACAAACAAAATTTCATATGATTTTGCTATATTTTGCACATGCATTAATTGGTTATAAAATCAATGTATTAGAATAATCATAAAATCGGCAAATTTTGCAACAACTTGATGCATGGGTAAAAAATATCTAAACAATTTAAAATTTTGTTTGTATGTCGTTTAGAAATATTAGAGCACATCTAATGTAACATATTTTCCATTTAAATTGACTAATTTTAAATTTAACTTAAATAGATCCACATGTTTGATCCATCCGAATAGATCCTAGTTAACATGTGTGTGTATATGAAGAAATGGAAACCGGTGAAATATTAGGCTAAGCCATATATGTCATCCACTAAAACCCTATCTTCCCATATTTTTCCGATAGATCGGAATCGTCCATTTTGTTCTCCACATTCTAAAAACTCAAAACACCAAATATCGGTTGAACCCAAGTGATTTTGCACATATATCCACTCGTCACAGAAAATTATATTTATACGAAAAAGTTAAATTTATAATGGATGGATGAATGGGCAAACCCTGTGGGTACACCTAATATTTGGTTTTTTAGAGTTTTAGACTGTGAAGAACAAAAGGAACGTTTCGACCTTCTGAAAAAATATGGGAAAATGGAGTTTTAAATGTTGACATCTATGTGGCTTAGCCACGTATGCCATATGTTCCCACTATAATAACAACAATAATAATAACAATAACAATAATAATACTTATATGGGGGCTTTCATGTGCGAAAATTGCACACAAACCATACATTTATATATCCCAAGGAAAATAATAGATGAACCCTAAGGGGATTTGATTCTCAATCAAGGCATTACAAATTTAATGGTTTTAGAACAATATAACTTTTGAAACAATCCGATTAAGTAGGTAATAGAGGGGGTTTTCATGATTTTTTGTAGGTGTGTGTATTAACATATGCTAAACACATCCAACGATTTGGATCTTTAAAATATCATAAAAACTCTTTTTGCATGGTTTTTGCATGGAGGCCCTTTTGTACATGCACACACACGTATATACATATGTTTAGCTAAGATATGAAATTCTTATTAGCATGTGATCTATTTTCGAGGCATTGTGATATGTTGCTATGGCCTGAGATCTTACTGAATACTCTAGCACTCCCCTCCATCTTCCATTCTTTTTCTATTTTTTATTTTTATCTCCCGATGAGCCTCGTATTCGTCTTCCTCGAGGACGAGTAAGAGGTAAGCTTGGGGGATTTTGTTGTGTCAATATTTTACATGTTTTTACCGCATCATTTCATGTCATATTCGCCTCCAAACTCCATATTTTTATATATTGTCGTGCTTCTAACGCCATATTCGAGTTTTGTATAGCTTTTGGATTTTCAGCAGTTTTGGAGCGAATTGGAGCTATTTTGGGACATTGACACATCCGGCACGTTAAAGACATCATTGGCAAGGCTCTGTGAGAGTTTACTGCGGAATGGAAGAAGATCGAAGGAGAGGAGGAGAAGAGAACAAGAAATGGCAAAGTTGAGATCAGTTTCCCAGGTGACTCGACCGAGTAGCATCAGCTACTCGGCCGAGCTGACACACTGAAATCACACAGGAAACAGCTCAGACCTACTCGACCGAGCAGACATCCGACTCGACCCGTGTCGCACCAAACAGATGAATATTTTGAGCTTCTCTCCAAGGCATCCCAGCTCGACCGAGCAGCTCACCTACTCGACCCGAGTCGAAAAGAAACAGAGCAACGTTTTAGAGGAAGTTTGGATCTGATGTAGCTCGACCGAGTAGCCTGTATCAGCCAGACGTAGAAGCAGCAGCAAGAGGAGCCTGTAGCTGACTCGACCGAGCAGGCTCCTCTACTCGGTCGAGTCACACGACGCGACAGCCTAGTTTGTGGGCCCAAGTGCCCAGATTTTCTGAGATTGTTTGGGATTGTTACCCTATGTATTTAAGGACGTTTTAGCTTTATTTTCAAGGGGAACTTTTAGAGAAACTCTTAGCTTAGTTTTAATTAGGTTTTTGAGAATTTGTGTCGTCGCTATTTTGTATGAAGCAAAGCTTGGATTTTTATTATTGTTTCGCATAAGGAATCGTGTCTTCTTAATTCTCTTTGGATTGCTATTGATCTAGGATGCCTTGGTAACAATTCTCTACACTTTTCATTGTTTTTTATGTTTTCCATTGCTATAATGAATTCCATTGCATCTATTGAATCTCTTATTGTTATTTCTATGATGCGTGAGTAGTTCTATCTAGGGCTAATGGATTAGCCCATGGATTTTAGAATTGAGATGCAAAGTTAGGATTTTTAGGTTCCGTTGGTATAAAATGGAAGTATTTTGGTTGATCTTGCAAAGTTTGTGAGAGAACTAGTACTGAGATCGTGCCCACGATCGGTGGAATCGATTGGCTTAAAGATTATCCTATAGGCTTAATTAGGGAGCTAGTGGATTCAGTTGGGACTTGTGACCATGCACGGCTCGTGTCTTGATGGGATCCACCGACAAACTATATTACTAATTGACGGCTACCGCCATTATATCAATAAGAGCCACCAAAATACATCGAAGCTCTAACCCATGAGAGTGGCGTGAGCTAAGATCATTCCGTCCACGAGAGTGGCATGAATATTGTCGATTCTTAATGCATGTGTCATGTGCACCTTCGGGTTAATGCGATATGTTAGATTCATGGTGCCTAGAACCATGAATTTCACATCTTGGATGCGACAATTCCTATAAAACCAATGCAACGTAAGAATCTTAACCAAGCATCGACGTCCGACAATCCTAGTGGTGAGTCCTAAAGCCCTAGTCTTTATTAATTGTTCACAATCCTAAATAAATAATCTTTCGAAACCGACTGCTATCTACGTTCTGAGATTTAAAAATAACCCAAGACAATAACATCTCTACCTTCCATGTGGGATCGATATCTTTTATACTATTACTTGACACCGTAACCTTGCGTAAAGTGTCCGGGATTCGTATTTGGGATACATTTAGCACTTGGTGTTCGTGCCATTGCTAGGTGAGTCTAGGTGTTAGTTCGCGGGCGATCAAGTGGATTCAGTCACTCGGTCAAGTAGGCAAGGCGAACGAGAGGAGATCGTCGACACTTAGCCAATTTGAACAGCAAGAAAGCCACTCAACCAAGTAGCCTTTATAACTGCCTGTACTCGCTATTCGTAATACGGATGTGCGTATAGCAATTTCGGCTACCTGATTGGTTTTGTTGTTTTATGTGTGAGTCGTGTCGTTGAGTCGATAGGGCGTTACACCTTGGTTGCATCCTTAGCAAGCCGACCCCCGTCGAGTGCCTAACTTGAATTACTATCTCCTTTGGACCCCGTATTCTTTGTACGCTCTTACGTGCACGTATTTATTGTAGACTTTGTTTATATCCGAACCCTATAGTGTGATATGCCGTTGTGACCCTCTCGAAGAATATTAAATTGTGGATTTATTTTGGAACGTCATTTCACGGGTCGTTCTTCCACGATTTGACTTTATTTGATGAGACGTCGCGATTTTCCCCTTTTGTCGTGTTATCTTTTATTTTTAATTTCGTCCCTCGACGTCGAAATTGTGATCCGTCTTCTCTGTTTAGTTTCTCTCGTCCGTGCGGTCACCCTAGTATTTATCTTACATTTTTAGAGCCACGTTTGATCCATTTCCCCTATTTTTGCCCAACCTATTATAATTTAACCCTAAGTTTCTTTTGATTATTGTCCCCTAATATTTTTATAACAATAATATACATCCTTTAAGTTGACTTAGCCAAGCCCCACTTTCACCTTGGCCGCACACTCAGCATGAGAGAGTAAGGGTGTGTATTCTTTTATCATTTGATAATAATAAAACTCTAACCAATTAGCCCTAGCCCACGTTTCTAACCCCTATCCCACATGCTTCAGCCCATACCCGTTAAAATGAGCCCTAGGTTATTGTTTCTCACAGCAAAATTCGCAGCAACCGCCGCCTCAAATATTTCCCGCACGCCAAACCCTCGCTCCCAACCCTAACCCACGAATGGCGGCCTCCCCTCACCGTCAACCCACCTCCGACCTTGCCTCCGACCTCCCTTCGACTCTGCACCGTCGTGGGGCCCCGCTGACTGCCATAGCATCACCGGAATCCGCGCTAACCACCGCTGTTTCGCGCAGTTTTCGCAACAGCAGCAATAGCCACCACCGTCGCTGCCGCCGCTGTGCCACCCCCTGACCTCACCGTGAGTCCCCCAGGCCCCACTGCCAATTGGGTTTCCCCCTCGGGCCTCCGTTGCTTCTGAAACAGCGGTATCTCGCTGTTTTGTGTTCTCACGACGGTACAACACGTCGTATCGTCTCTCGTCGCTCACTCTCGCTGTTGGGATCTTCCGACAGTCCTCTACCTCTCCTACGGGTGTTTCCCGACGTTACGATCATCCCCTACGATGCTCAACAGCGTAGTCTCCGTGTACGTCGACCCGTTCGTCCCGGTTCGTCGTTACAGCTTCCCGTGAGACGTAAAACATCTACCGATCTCTTGCTCGCTATTATAATCTTGCTCGCTGATCTGGTTGCTGGCCAAGGATTGGAGATCGTAGGAATCTATTTTGGAATCTGGACTAGGAGCACGTTTTATTATTCCAACCCCTGGCGTCGCTACCCGACGCCAGTGTAGCTCTCGCGTCGTGTAAGGGTAACTTTCTGAACACTTAGGACCCCCAACCCATGCATGCTAATCAAGATAAAAATCGGTATTTTAATTGTCTGGTAAATCACTAATAAAGATAATTTAATTGGGACTATAGGCTGGTGATCCGAGCACATAGGTAGACTGGACAAATTGGACGGTGTATTCAGAACGACTGATTGCAGGCAAGTGAAACTTTCCAATTTGTGCTTTAGGCCATGTCTTAGGCCATTCCCCGTTTTTAGCATAAAAGAGACTAGGCGACGAAATGATACTCGCCTAGACGCAACTTTAAGATCTAGCTTGACAACGAAGCTAGATATGTCACCCTGCCATGTCATACATGCATTATTGCCTGTTACGTTTAATTTCCATATCTGTATGCTCATTACTTTTTCTCTGTCATACCTGTCACGTTTAAATTCCTTACCTGTACGCACTTAAATTATACTTGTCATGCCATGCATCCTACATGTCATCCATGCTTGAATGTTGCATTCGTAGCACACGCTACTTGTACTTCCTTGTTCAGGCTAGGTGATCGCGCCCCGGATGTACATCCAGGACGAACGGTTGTAGTTTTACTGCAAGCGCACGGTATAGCGGCGAGCGGGTTATCAAACACAGGGAGGACGAATGACCGTGCTTGCTCCAATCAACCTGGCTATTAAGAAGAGAAAAGAGAGAAATTTGCCTTTGGCGATCCTGTCACAATCGTCAGACAAAGTACGAAAATATCAAATCAAATAAAAAACGTCTAGGGAATGGGGAATCCCCGCTACTCACCGTATCTCGTCAATGTGGTTCATTGGTGTCAACATTGCTAGGGCAGAAATTCGGATGAACTAGTTGCAACTGAATGTAGAACCTAGCTCACGCTCTCGCGCTGTTGCCGGTCTATAGCTATCCTAGGTTCGGGTCCAATCTCTTGCAAACCCTAGCCTAGGGAAGCTAGCATTAGGATCAACATCATCGTTCAATCGCACCCCGAGCCCACTCTCGTGCAAACTCGGGCCACAACCTAGGTTGGGATAGTTCCTACCCGTCCAATCTCTTGCAAACGGGTATCGGCACGGAATTGCAACCGGAAACCCTATTATCGGTCCAATCTCTTGCAAACCGATACTACGAAAATTCGATTCCAACCCAATTCGGATCTCTAGGGTTTCCTATCGAATTGGGATCCAATCTCTTGCAAATCCCAATCGATATGAATACCTAGCCATCCGTAGTAAATTGATCCCAATCTAATCCCTAATAGCAATTCTAGCAAAATTCCTACCAATTCATCACAAATATGAAATAGGGCTCGTAGGGTTCATCCACACGCCCCAAGACGTGGAGACTACTCACAATTCATAGCACAAACACAAAAATAATCAATAGAAATAACAAAAGAATTCATCACAATATTGAGATAAGCAATAAAAATAGTATTTTTAGAGGGGAGAGATGCAAACCAATGGAGTTCTTCCAATAATCCAACAAATATCAACTTTTCTCTCCTCTCCAATCAAAAGAATTAAAAGATAAAAGTTAATCTAAAAGGCTGCAAAAAGTAGAGAGAAAAGCTCTCCAACCTAGGTCAAAAACAGGGGTTAAATACCCCCCAAAATCGTCCAAAAAACTGTGACAAAATTGCCCCTGCGCAGCTTGAAAATCGCATTTTTCGCTACAGGCAGCGCGTCGCACTCGGCCGAGTGACAAAGGTCGCTCGGCCGAGTGAGAAACCCTGTAATTTTCCAGTAAGTCCGGGCCTTCGGGGGTCTTCACTTCGGTAGTCGCTCGGCCGAGCGAGTTGTCGTCACTCGGCCGATGGCTTCTTGGTACTCGGGCGGTCGGCATTTGCCACTCGGCCGAGTGGGTCTTCTGAAGCACAGGCAGACGAAAACAATAAGTTGGCGATTTTTGATGGGCTTCGTCTGGGCGCCACTCGGGCGGACGGGGTCTCGTCACTCGGCCGATGTGGCTTCCTATGCTCGGCCGAGTGCACATATGAATCGTGTCTGATCTGGTTGGCCGAGCGGTGTCTCGCTGGTCAGCCGAGTGACTCCTTCACTCGGCCGAGTGAGACACCAAAAATGCCCAAACAGCTTGTTTTGGCCTCCTCGTCGCTCCTGCGACGTTCTTTCTTCTTCCGCTCCTCTCCAATGGTGAAATACCCCTCGGGGAGGTCGTCGGTGACACTCTGGAGTAGGCGTATCTAGAGATCACTCCAAATCGCTCCAAATCACCTAAAATTCGACAAAAACAACAAATCGTGAAAAGCATCGCAATATCGTCGATATATCGTGAAAAACATGATTTGGGCGATCCAAATGGCATGCAAACATGCGGGAAAAAAGTGTAAAATAAGGAGTGATCAAAATCCCCCAAGCTTACCTCTTACTCGTCCTCGAGGAAGATAAGTAAAAGGCGAACCCGGTGGATTCGGAAAACGAAAAATGGCGAAAAAATAAAAAAAATGAAAAGCGGAGAAAAATGAAAGACGAAATAAAAACAAAGAAGAAAGAAAGAAGCGAAGAGGGAAGCTGCTAGATCATTTTCTCAGGACGTGGGTTTCACTTACTCATATAGCATGCACCGAATGAAAAACACATGTCAAAGAGTTTTATTTTGATACTATAGTATAATAGTGCAAATAGAAATAGAAAACCCACGAACAACGATTTAATCATGAAAAATGGAATAATTTTAGAATTAACATCGCCTGAATCATCTAAAGCGGTATACAAATCGCAGATTACACACTTTTCAATTGAACGCTTTCTATGAGGAGTATAAGAATATCGCTCAATAGAATAGAAAGAATAGAAAAGTATGGATTTCATGAAATGAGTGCTAGGCATAGATTTCTGGACTTTGTGAAGCTAAAAATAATCTCACCGAGTATAGAATATTACTTAGCCTAGGTTGTCGTGCAACGTCAAGTAGTCACTCTCTCACACATCAATGGATGCTCTCCCCCAAGCTTATCTATAAGCGTGGTGGCATAAAAAAATATTTACATCCCCATTTTTATAAGGCTCCAAAAGTAATGAACACGAAAAGAGAGAAGAAAGAAAGAAAGTGAGATGGGATCTTTTATTGAGGATTTTTCCTCTTTTCTTTTTCTTTTGTCTTTTTTTTTTTTTTTTGATATAGCATATATACACAATGATCCCAACTCAAAGAGAGATAATGATATACAAGAATATTTTCTCTTCTTTTTTTTTCCTTTGGTTTTGGGAATTTTGGAGCTAGGAATTAGTAGCGGGGGAAATGCCATATAATAGAATCGCTAAGGGGAGATTCACCAATGATTTTAAAATAGAGAAATGATGTTCAAGATTTGTGGAGAAAGAAATAAATATATCTCTCGGTTCACTCTATAAGACATGTACGACAACTTCAGCAGGGTAATCTAATCTACTCAGTTTCGATCACAAAAAAGCTAACTAATCCAGATTTATCATAGCTAACATCATTCAATCATCCTGAAGTGAAATGTACAAATCATGCATATAGAAGTGATATAGGAAAAGAAATCGGTACTCCAGATATAAGCATTCAATGCGTGAATCTTGGTGTGTTTTCTGTGATAGCATACATATGAATATTCAGACTCAGCTAATAATAAAACTTCATCCATTTTCATGCGGAAAAAGTGTGGGTTACTATCTCTAAATGTAAGGCGAATCACAGCATATGATATCAGAAATAAAATCTAAGACATGACAAATATAGAATGCATATAGAGAAAGCTAACGCCACGTAATCATCATCACAGAAAAGTCATCTCTAGCATGAGATGAAAAAGAAATAAAGATAAAGGGGAAAATAAAACTATTTACAATGCAGCACACAAAGAAAATAAGGAAAACGTGATGCATGGTAAAATAAAAGAAAAAATGACGAAAATAAGTGTAAAAACGGAAAACGGCATGAAAAAACTAAAAATAAAGGTGGCAAATCGAAAAAGAACGTGAGAACTCACCTCCCAAGCTAAATGGCACAGTGTCCTCAATGTGCAAAGTGTGGCACACCGAGAGACAAGTAATGGGAGGGGCAAGTGAGGGTGCAAGCATGATGAAAAATAAGAAAATAATGAATCGGAAAATATGATGCGGACATGATGCATGCAGAAATAGGAGTGATACAGATATAAAGGTGTGACACCAAAAACTCTCCCTCTCTCCCAAAAAGGGATATGAAGATATATATAGAAAATGCGTATCAGAAAAACAGTGAGGGGAGGGGGGTGGACAAAAGTGCATCAGGACCCAGCAGAGACGGGCAGCACAACGGCAAAAAGAAGCGATGGCATCAAGAGTGCCTAAGAAGGTGGGGCTGCGCCGGCTCCGTCCTGAGGCGGAGGTGGTGGTGGTGGTGGTGGCTGCTGAGCGGGGGTGGGTGTGGAAGTGGAAGCAGGCTGAGTGTGCGTGGGAGTGGGAGTGGGAACCTGCTGGGTGGGTACGGGTACGCGGGGGAGACGATCCAGGACCTGGGTAAGACAGTAGTGAATCTGCGGGAGTAGGTCAAAGCGGCCAGCCATCGCGGAGACGGTGGTGGACAGGGTCCTAAGGTCGCCTCTGAGGCCACTCACCGCCCCCTCGAGAGCACGTATGCTCTGAAGTACAGTGTCGGGGGGAGGTGGTGCAGAGGGACGCACCGGTCTGTGATGTGCAGGTCGGGGCTGGCGTACTCGGGTCGCGTAGGTGATGGGCTCAACAGGGAAGGGAACGAAAGGTGCTGCGCTCGCAAATGTGGGCATGGCCTCGATGTGAGGCCGGTGCACCGGCTGGTGAGAAGTGGAGGCAGCAGCAGCGAAAGAAGAGTACAAAAGTGGTAGCGAGGCGGCCAGAGAGGTCGGTGGCACAGAAGTGTGGACAGACACCACGACACTCTCGAAAAATACAGCAACGGTGGAGACAGAGGTGACTACCGCTGGGGAGGAAGTGTGTGGTCCAAAAGGCGCAACCCCAGCGGAGATCATGCTAGCCATGGTCTCCACGACCGCGGCAAACGAGGGCTCTCCACTCTCAACAAAGGTCGGTGGGCGCTCGGGAAGTGCGGAGCAAAGAGGCTCAATGGACAGAGGGCCAGCAGTGGTGGTGGGAGTGGTGGTGAGCGTAGGTGTGGAAGCAGTGGAAGCGGGCTCAGCAAAGGTACTCCCGACACCGACATAGGTGGGGACAGAGGTGTCTGGAGCAGCGGAAATATCTGGGATCGGCTGAGGGGCCACGGGGTCAACAGGTGCAGCGGGCTCGACAGGTGAAACAGGGTCTGCGGGGGCAGCGTAGGCAGCGTGAGCCTGCTCGGCCTCCTCGGCCTCGAGCACATATGCGGCTGGGATCAGAATATCCATCACAGGGAGCCAGTCCACCTGGGCCGGTGCAATCTGAGTCCGAGCTGGGCTCGGAAGAATCATGTAATCGGCACCGTAAGGGCAGTGCAGCCAGACCCAGTGTCGCTCACCGTGCAGACGAAGCATCTTCATCCGGGCTATAACATCAATCGACAGAGAAGTGGGGCCCGGTGCTCGTCGCAGGTCGTCAGGGAAGTCCTCACCGGTCATAAGGGCGAGCAAGGTGATCAGACCGCCGCAGCATATCGGTGAGCGAGCACCCACCGATACGATGATGCGGTCCAAAAACCATGTCGCGATATCAATCACAACGGCGGGGACCAGCTCATCACCATCCCTAGATAGAGCTCTGGGCCGTGTCATCGCGTAGAGCATGTAGAGCTCTGGTGTGGACATCGTACCCGGCTCATATCTGGCCAAAAAGGTCGTCGCCATAAGGCGCTGAGCTATACAGAGGTAGGGATGGACAATGGCCGAAGCCTTGGCCCTACTAGGGTTAAAGGCGGCGTGGAGACCCGTAATCTGGGCCCAGAAGGCACCGGCGTCGAAGGAAGGTGGGGGGATATGGGTGGGGGCGTAACCTCGGTCGGCCCCGGGGACGTCGGGCCACGAGAAAAAATCTCTCATCATATCGAGAGTGACCTGGCACTCCCGGTCCATGAACCGAAATGAGCATCCCTCGTCGGTCCGGGCGATCGAACTAAGAACCTCAAGTGTCGGGCGGATAAACGTGTCCGCCGACACCTGAAAGAAATCTCGCCAGCCCACGTTGTCGTACAACGTGAGCATCCCCTCTAGTACCCCCAGGCGTCCTAGGTCTGCAAGGTGTGCGAACCTGGAGGGTACGATCGAGCGCTGGGAGATACGCTCGAAGACGGCGTGGTGTGCGTCGTCTCGGAACGTAATCCCGAGCGGCCCGACAAGTGGAGCCGGAGGTGGTGGCTGTGGAGCGGCAGGGAGTGGCTGTGCGGGCTGTGCGGGCTGTGCGGGCGCTGCAGGCTGTGCGGGGTGTGCGGGGCCTGCAGGCTGTGCTGGGTGGATGGGGTGTGTGGGAGAAGGCGGAGGAGAGTCCTCCACCTCGTGGGAGGGGCCGGCATCATCCGACCGCTTCCGCTTGGCGGAAGCTCTCCTCGACCTCGGCCGTGTCCGGGGCGGCATATGGGCCCCGAGCGCGCACCAAAAAGCGCAAAAAGTGCGGCGTGCGTAAAATAAAGGAAGGAATGTACCACGACACGTCGCGAGTGCAAAGCAATGGAAGCGTGCGAAGACGATGCCTCCACGCAGCCCAAATCAGTCCCTGGAAGCTCCCCTGGGCTCCCCTAAGCTCCCAAAAATGACCTACGCATGAAATGGAGATATCAGCGGGTAATATTCAAAACGTATGGGGCATTAGGGGTATAATAGATAGAAATAGAAATTAATTTGGGTTTGGGGTTCGTTAAGCACATGGATCCTCGAAAAACACACAAAAGAGGAGAAAAAGGCGAAAATTGGGGTTACCGGAGGTGACCGGAGTGGTGGCCGCCGGCGGCGACTCGGGCGAGGCGCGGCGGGGCTCGGCCGGCTGTGGCTGGCCGAGCGGCGGCGCGAGGGTCGACGGTCGGGCGAGTGGGGGCGCGAGCGAGGGGAGCGGGTGAGGGAGCTAAGGGGTCGGGTGGTTTGTGATTTTTTCGTTTCGAAAAACGCGCCCCCCTCGGCCCTTTATATAGCAAAAGTTACGACTCGGCCGAGTGACTAGGTCACTCGGCCGAGTGAGATCAATGGAAAATTCCTCCCCGCTTACGCTTCGGCCGAGTGGCCTTGCCACCCTCGGCCGAGTGGAGTAAGCCCATTCGGCCGAGTGGCTCAAGCTACTCGGCAAGACTCGCCCTAGGAGTGTATCAGTTCTACTCGGCCGAGTGAATTTATATACTCGGCCGAGTGGCAATTGTACTGAAATCGGAAAAATAAACAGAGAGTTGGGTACAGCAGAACTTCCCTCGTTCGTGGGCGGCTCAGCCGGACGAACTTGTGTGCTCGGCCGAGTGACTAGTATACTCGGCCGAGTGAGCCTTGTGTTCTGCTGTTTGTCTTCGTTTGGGCTCTAAACTCCGTCTTTCTTCCTCCAGTCGATTTCATCTTCCTCCTAAGCATCGAGCGCCTTCCTGGGGCGCTCCTTATCACCTCGTTCATCCTCCTCATGATGGATTTACCTATCTCCTCTCCTGTCAAGAAAAATAGGACCCGTTATCACAAAATTTTTGGGCGAACGACTCAAAACACTAAAAATTTCTAAAACTAAAATAAAGAAAAAGTAAAAATAAAGCAATAACCGTCGGGTTGCCTCACGACAAGCGCTCATTTAAGGTTGTGAGCTCCACCCCCTATGATTTTCAATTAATGCGGGATGTTTGGTGCATATGAGATGCACCCATCAAACTTTCCAGGGAGAACGCTTAGATGTTGATGTTGTGGCGGGGCGTCCTTCCGCGGTGGTCTCTCGTCTCTAATCGTTTGGGGAGGTGGCTCCCCCAAGCTAGCGTTTGCTCCGGTCCTCTGTAGGGTCCTGCCAAAACAGAGTTAGGATCGATAAATGAAGTTTAGACTTACGCTTGCGTATGCGGCACGGTAGTCTACGAACTTCGCCTTCGGATTCGCCACGACGGTTTGAGTCTTCTCACGAACGGAGTAAGGCTACTAAATCCACAATCTAAATCTCTACTTTTAGATTTAAGAACTTGGATAAAGGGAGAGGAAGTATTTCGGCAGAGCTTCGCTAGAATGAAAATGCATGCAAGAATGCCATGCAAAAGTGTAAGGAAATGGCTTACCCTTGGGTCTTATTTATAGCCCCCAAGGTAGTTATTTTAGGGTAAGTTGTTCCTTTGGAACAACTTAATTAAGGTGTACCATGATACATGGCACATTATAAGCTTAAGTTGTACCATATGCATGGTACAACATAAGCTTAAGATATTCCCCCCTTATTAGCCATATGTCGCATGCACGTATGCATATATAATGCAACTTTCCCACTCATCCAGAGATCCTCTCCGCAAGGGAACAGATTCCCTTTGCACACGACTTCGTGTACACGACGTTCGAGGTCCGTATTCCCTCGTACATCCCCCACAAGGGTGTATAAACGTCTTCCATATCCAACATCTCCCACTCACACTTGAGGGGATTGTAAGAGAACGTCTTTCTCTTAGTTCTTTCATCTATCATACCGAGAAATAGACCGTGCGACCGTCATGCGCGTAGAGTCTGTTGTTGTGCACTTGTTAGAGATACACAACGACCTCGAAGGTGCAAAGTTGAGTAGTTCAACGCATGCTTTACCCTAGATTATTTCTTCACATTTCTTATACTTTATATTCAACAATTGAATCCCATCTGGATCACAATTGGCTGGCCATCTTTGAATCATTAAAGTCCAAATGTGAATATAAAATCAATCTTCCTCTTCTTGCGAACCTTCTGATCTTGACTAGACTCGCTTTTCTAACGTGTCCCGCCGAGCCGAATTATCATAGCCCATAAGTAACACGCTAAGATAGCGATCATTTCGTCAAATCTAAAGGAACCAATTGGAGTCCTTGAGGGTAAGAGTTAAGGCCCATATGGCCTTTGAGTCTCACATAATAGCAAACACTATTGCTACTAACTCAGTGGTCGAAATGCATACGTGGTATGAACACGTATTACAACATCGCTCCTTTCCCAGGGAGTGTATGTCTCAATGATGTTGTAAGGATGATGATCAGACACCACAATGTCTGACTTTGAGTCCCTTATTCTACTCAAATAGTCCTTTGGACTCACATCCCGCATTTAGACAGATAGGATTTCCGAAAAAATCCTCTTAGATCTTTTGTAAGCATCCATATGATGCAGGTCTTTCATGCGACCATTTTGTTTAAGTCATGACTCTTAAATCATCCGTCTGATGATTTTGACTTCAAACAGGTCTCATCTCTATTCCATCCGTCTGATAGAATAAGGCGGTTGCTCATGTGAGAGAGCCAACCTCAATCTGTCCGACATACTAGAATTCAGCTGAGATTTCAAAAATGTACACAAACATTTCTTAAGAAATTCATATGCAATGTTTGAAAAAAGAACTTATTCTTTTATTAATTTTGATCTTTCTTAGACATGGGAATATATATTGGTACAACTCAGCTCATACGCAATCCTTGGGATGATAAGTGTTTATAAAACACATTTCTGGGGATCGCTTTTGTAAGCTGATCATCTATCATCTCATGCGTAGATATGTACCTTATGTCTACCTTCTTGGTTTTATCATAGTCTTTTGCAAATCTGCAGTTCCTTTAAGATACTGCATTATCCTCTTAACCGCTTTCCAGTGTTCTTGCCCTGGGTTAGATTGGTAACGACTTACCATTCCAATGGCAAAACAGATGTCCGGTCTTGTATGCATCATAGCGTACATAAGACTATCAACTGCACTGGAATATGGAACTTTTTCCATAATTTCCTTTTCCTTTTGGTTCTTTGGATATGATTTCAGATATAAATTATCGCATCTGCTTATAGGAGTATCAATTGGACTTGCAGTCCTACATATTAAACCGTTCTAGAACCTTCTTTAAATAAGTCTCTTATGAAAGAGAAAGAAGTTTCTTCGAACGATTCCTTGAAATCTTAATTCCAAGGATATATGTGGCTTCCCCATGTCTTTCATCTCAAAACTGATGAAAGTCAAGTCTTGATATCCATCACAAAGCCCTTGTCATTTCTGGTTATTAAAATGTCATCTACATATAGAGACATAATAACATGCTTGCTTTTAATCCTCTTGATATATACGTAGTTATCTTCAACAAGCATGGAAAATCCATTTGATAAGACAACTTCTTGAAATCGTATATACCATTGCCTCGAGGATTATTTAAGACCATATATGGGCTTACGAAGTTTACAAACCTTATGTTTGTTTCCTTCTTTTACAAACCCTGTTGGTTGTTCCATATAGATCTCCTCGTCTAATTCTCCATTGAGAAAGGCAGTCTTTACATCCATCTGATGTAATTCGATGTATAAGCAAGCTACCATTGCCAGAATCAGGCGAATCGAGGTAAAACGCATAACAGGTGAGAAGGTCTCTTCGTAGCATATCCCTTCCTGTTGCGTAAAACCTTTCGCGACAAGGCGAGCTTTATATCTATCTATAGAGCCCATTTGTTCCCAATTGCTCTATGTCCTCTAGGTAAGTTAACTAAGTCCCAGACTTGGTTAATTTTCATGGATTTCAATTCCTCCTTCATCGCTTCTATCCATTTGTCTTTTGCAGGGCATGATACGGCCTGTTTGAAAGTAGCAGGCTCGTCATCATCTTGTAGTAAAGTCATAAAGGTTTGCAGAAATTCATCCTCAAATCTTAGAGGAGCCAACCTTGTATGACTACTAAGTCGTATTTGAGATTCTTCAAGTTCTTGTTGACTTGAATTTAGATCAATTCTAATATCACTCCCACTTGGAATGTCGTTAGAATTGCTCCCACTTGGATCATTATTCCCGTATGGAATAGGATAATCGTCATTCGTATAATCCATTGGTGAAGGTTGAAACGTATTTTCGTTTTCACCAAGAATTCTCCCACTCGAATGAGGTAATCCTTCTTGATCATAAATCTCAAATAGAGATAAGTCCTGACTTATCTCGCCCTGTCTTGTAAACTTGTTTTCCAAGAAAGTGACATCCCTCGATTCAAACTCAATTAGCCCACCATTGTCTTCCTGACTAACAAAAACATAACCTTTGGAGTTTTCTGCGTATCGTATAAAGATACATTTCCTTCCCCTTTGGCCCAAGTTTGCCATACTTATGGGAGGGAATATGTGCATAGGATGCACAACCCCAAGGTTTCAAAATGTTTAAGTCAGGAGACCTTTGGTTCCACAACTCATAAGGAGTGGAGCTAACTGATTTCGAGGGTACGCGGTTCAAAATGAAAGCGGCGGTCAATAATGCATCACCCCAAAAGGTGATTGGCAAGTTAGCTTGCGCCATCATTGAACGGACCATTTTTCATTAAAGTCCTATTCCTCCTTTCTGCAACATCAATTTGTTGAGGAGTATAAGGCATAGTTACCTGATGTACTATGCCTTTTTCATCACAAAGTTCCTTTAAACTTGTTGATTGATATTCACCGCCCCTATCGGTTCGCACGACCTTAATCTTGCGATCTAATTGATTCTCCACTAAACTCATATAGTTTTTAAAGCAGGTTTAGTGCTTTCACTTTTGTGGGATATCAAATAGATATGACCGAATCGGGTGAAATCATCAATAAAAGTGATGAAATAGGACTTCCCGCGTCTTGTCTTGACATTCATCGGACCACATATGTCTGAATGGATAAGCTGTAATGGAACCTCGGCCCTTGTGCCGGTTCCAAACGGCTTGCGACAAGATTTCCTCACAAGGCAATGTTCGCAGGTCGACATTTCAACCTTTGAAACATTGGATAGGAAGCCACGTTTGGCAAGTCTATCCATACGCGTTGGTCCAATATGACCAAGCCTTGCGTGCCAACAAATTATATTAGACTCATTAGTCAAAGAATTTGTCACAAGGAAATTTTCATTACATGAGGAATCATACATTGCACTTATTACAATAAATCCTTTGAAATACAAACCCAGTACCAATAAAGGAATTATTACAAAATAGGTCCATATTACAATCATGAAGGAACCAACTATAACCAAGACCCATTAAATTGACCACAGTTTTAATATTCCTTTGAATATATGGAATGAAGAGAACATCATGAAGTAGGAGAGTGTGGTCGTTGTCCAAGACTAGCTTGCGAGTCCCAACGCCTTTCACTTCAACACGTGTGTTGTTTCCTACATTGATCCACTTCATTCCTTGGGGTATCCGGTGATACTCCACGAAGGACCGTCTGTCCTTTGCTATGTGGTCGGTGGCACCTGAATCAATTATCCCAAAATGGATTAGATTCCACAAGAAATAGTGAAATAGAAACACATATGTAACTAGTATTACAAGTTACCTCGTCACTTCCACTCGTACACGAACGAGCATAGTGACCGAGCTTGTTGCACTTGAAGCACTTGATCCTTTTCAAGTCTTTCTTCTTGTGCCATTTCTTGTGCCCACCCTTATGTTTGGGTTCCTTGGTAGACTCAGGTTGCTTATTACGTTCATTAGAAGACTTCGAACGATCTTTACGTTTCTTTCCCCCGTGTGAGGAACTAGCAACCATGTGCACTTCTGCAGTTGGCTTGGCAGCCGCAAGCCGCTCTTCCTCTAATTCGAGGTGCTTGGAAACATCGTTGAAGGTCTTGATGCTCTCATTATGAGTGCGATGCATCTTCATCTGATCCCACCCATTTGGTAGGGAACGTATGACTGCTTGGATTTGTTGCTCATCTGTGAGCACATGACCTGCATCCTTTAACTCTGAGATAAGGTTCGCCATATGTCGCAGATGTTTCCCCATGGAATGATCTGGACGTTTCTTATATGAATCGAACCTTATAGTTAAGGCGCGAAGTTTGGACACCGATGTGCCACCGAACTTCTCCTCTAGCTTGGACCATATGTCCATGGCTAGGTCATGTTCTCGGAAGATGCGCATTATGTCATCAGCCATACTGCTTAATAACGTAATGCGCGCTATCTTATTCTTCCGAGACCAAGCATCAAAAGCTTCCTTGTCTCGTCGGTGTTGGGCCGTAGTGCCCAACTCGGGTTCAATCATAACGTTCTTTAGAGTTTCGAGCACTTCTTGCTCCTCTAGAACGTATTGTATCTTGATGGACCAAAGGTTGTAATTATCGCCGTTGAGTTTTTCACCTCTGTTTAACTCAGCGACGATATTCTTTGAAGCGGAAGACATTTTACTTTTAAAATGCTGCAAAAGACACAAAACCGAAGGTTTGATCAAAACATTGCATATAATTCTTAAAATATAACTCCCACTTGAAATGATAATAGAATATCCCATTTGGATAGTTCTAAAAATTCAAATCCCACTTGGAATTATATTATATTTGATAAGTTACTTTCGAAAAATATTGAAGATGTTGTTCTAGAATCGAAAAGGTCTCTATGATTCCAATCACCATCTTGAACAACCTTCAATATTCCCCCATAACTTATCAAACAATCGTACTCTTATAGTACTTCGCAGCGGAAAATTACTTTTGAAAAACATATCTTTCAAAATGGAATAGATGAGAGTTTGCGCAAAGAATTTTAGCGCAACAATTGCCAAGCCACGAGACCTGTTCTACACACCCATGGGTTAGATAACCATGGCCGGATCGTGGTAGGACTTGGAATTCTAAATTGCGCTATCCCGATTAAGGACGGGACATAACCTATTTGAAAACACCTTTTTCAAAAAATTTGAAAACACATTGGCTAATCTCCGTAGAGTAGAGCACAACGTTATAAGTTCATTGGCTAATCTCCGTAGAGTAGAGCACAATGACATGGCTAATCTCGCATGAAGTAGAGCATTACGGCTAATCTTCAAGGAGTAGAGCACTACGGCTAATCTCGCATGAAGTAGAGCACTATGGCTAATCTTCAAGGAGTAGAGCACTATGGCTAATCTCGCATGAAGTAGAGCACTACGGCTAATCTTCAAGGAGTAGAGCCTTTAAACACCCCGTATGGGCTAGTCGGCACTGTGGTTAGCCCCGTATGGGCTAATCGGCACATTCGAGTTTGACCAAGGCCTTTTGTCACCACATATGGGTCAGTTGGCAAGTTTGCGATCGACCACGACCTTCTGCCGGATTGGTCGACCAAAACAACTAAATTGGTCGACCAATTTTGGTCTGCAACTTCTCCCGGCCAGGGCCTCTGCCCTGGCCGAGGCTTGGCCAAGGGCCGGCCAGGGCCTCTGCCCTGGCCGGCCAGGGGCTCTGCACTGGCCGGCCAGGGGCCCTGGACCCTCGGCCAGGGCCTCCTCTGCCCTGGCCGAGGCCGGCCAGGGGCCCTGGACCCTCGGCCAGGGCCTCCTCTGCCCTGGCCGAGGCCGGCCAGGGATGGCCGGCCGGCCCTGGCCACTGCCAGGGCCGGGGCCGGCCAGGCCGGCCACTGCCGGCCTGGCCTTGGCCGGCCATGGCTTGGCCATGGCCGGTCATGGCCAAGGCCATTTTTTTTGCCTTGGCCGGCCATGGCCCTTTGGCCATGGCCGGCCTCCCCTTGTGTGGGGTGGCCGCACACCCCCGCCAGTGGGGTTTGCCGCGGTGGTTATTGGCCGTAGCCAACCCCCTTCGCTTGGGGAGGGGGGTGTATGGCCTTCATAGCCTATTTGGCCATGGCGCACATGCACCAAATTTCATCTTCCCCAATGGAAATAACTACCACCTTCTTCCTCGATGAAGCACCCGTTCGTCGATGAAGCACCCGTTCGTCGAGAAATTAGTTATTTCCTAATGGCCGTGTGCCAAAAATGAATAACATACTACGTGAACGGTCGGTTCTTTCCGTCACAGAGAGTTCCTACCATATCCGTAATGATAGGAGACCCTAACGTGAAAAGAACAACCACTGCGTTCTCTCCGTCACGAAGCGTTCCTACCATATCCGTAATGGTAGGATACCCATTCGTGAAAAAGACAACGACTCGTTCATAGTTTCAACGGGGCGGCGGGTGAACCCGTATGGCTCTGATACCAATGTAGGATCATGCCAAAACAGAGTTAGGATCGATAAATGAAGTTTAGACTTACGCTTGCGTATGCGGCACGGTAGTCTACGAACTTCGCCTTCGGATTCGCCACGACGGTTTGAGTCTTCTCACGAACAGAGTAAGGCCACTAAATCCACAATCTAAATCTCTACTTTTAGATTTAAGAACTTGGATAAAGGGAGAGGAAGTATTTCGGCAGAGCTTCGCTAGAATGAAAATGCATGCAAGAATGCCATGCAAAAGTGTAAGGAAATGGCTTACCCTTGGGTCTTATTTATAGCCCCCAAGGTAGTTATTTTAGGGTAAGTTGTTCCTTTGGAACAACTTAATTAAGGTGTACCATGATACATGGCACATTATAAGCTTAAGTTGTACCATATGCATGGTACAACATAAGCTTAAGATATTCCGCCCTTATTAGCTATATGTCGCATGCACTTATGCATATATAATGCGACTTTCCCACTCATCCAGAGATCCTCTCCGCAAGGGAACAGATTCCCTTTGCACACGACTTCGTCTACGCGACGTTCGAGGTCCGTATTCCCTCGTACATCCCCCACAAGGGTGTATAAACGTCTTCCATATCCAACATCCTCGGCTTCACCGGTGATGCCGATTTCCGTGCCGGCGGAGCTTTCTTCGGAGACTTCGATTTTGAGAGCTTGTAGAGCTTTTGAATCCTTGCGACATCAGCATCGCCTTCATCATTTTCAGCGGAGAGGTCGGGGGAATCATTTGTCTTCTCTTCTTGGCCTAAATCCGGGCCTTCCTCGAAATCCTCATCGAATAGAGCGCCGATTGAGTGAGGGATCGCCTCCTCAATTACCTCATCAAGGAGGTCCATGTAGTCAAGCTCCTCGTGGTAAGGCATGTGTTTCATAGCCTTATGAATGTGAAGCTCCACCTCGATGTTGCCGACGTTCAAAGTTAGGGTACCTTCTCGCACGTCGACAATCACACCGGCGGTGGCGAGGAACGGGCGTCCAAGTATCAACGACGTATCTCCCTCCTCCTTAACGTCCATGATCACGAAGTCACATGGCAAGCATATTCTCCCCGGGACTTGTAGCGGGATGTCTTCGGCGATCCCTACCGGCCTTGTTATTCGCCCATCGGCCAATTGTATCCGCATGTCGGTAGGTTTCAACTTCGTCCCGGTGTTTAGCCTTAGGAACATGGAGAGAGGCATGAGGCTTACACTAGCCCCTAAATCCACCAACGCCTTTTGTAGAGGGACGCCGCCCAAGGTGCAAGGAATTCGAAAACTCCCCGGATCTTTGAATTTGGCCGGCTCCTTCTCTCTCTTGGTGAACCAAGAGCCCTCCTCGGCTAGCATGATCTTTTCCTTCCTCTTTCTCCCCGAAATCAAATCCTTTAAAAATTTAGCATATGTGGGGATTTCCACGATGGCGTCGAGGAAGGGAATGTTGAGGCTAACTCCTCTCAGATACTCGAGAAACTTCGCTAGCCTTTTCTCTATTTTCGCTCTAGCAAGCCTTTAGGGGAATGGGACCGGTGGCATGAAGCGCCTCTCCTCAATCAATTGCTCCGCTCTAGATTTCTCCTTTTCTTGCGGCTCTTTCTCCTTCTCAACTTTAACTACCGGCTCAATTGGCTCTAAACTTTCCTCTACGGGCTCCTCGGTAGGAATCATGGCGGGGGTGGTGTCCTTCCCGCCTCTAGTAGTAACGGCAACCACGGCATTGATGTGGCCGGTGTTGCCCCGTGGGTTTTGCTCGGGTTGCGCTGGTAAATGTTGAGTGTTCCGATTGAGCAACGCCAATTGTTCCGATATTTGAGCCACAACGGTTGTAAGGGAGTCTTGGCCCGCCTTCAAGGTAGCATTGACCTTCTTTTGCTCGACCATAAACGCCTCCACTCTAGCTTCGAAGTCGGATTGTTGTTGAGCTTGTGGAGGGTTTTGATTTTGATTTCTCCACCATTGATTGTATCCGGGCGGCCTATAAGGTGGAACTTGTTGCTTCGGTTGGAAATTTTGCTATGGAGGCCCCCTCGGTGGATAGTATTATTGTTGGGGTGGTGGTGGTCGAGCTTGCTGAGGTGGTTGTTGGGGCGGGTTCAAAGCTCCTTCATTGTTGGCGTAAGAGAAACCGGGATGATTTCTTGTGGCCGGGTTGGCCCAATACCCTTGGTTCCCCGCAACATATTGTACTTGCTCCAAGGATCCTTCTCCTTGCTCTCCTCCCAAGTACATGGCTTGAGATTGGTCTTGCCAATCACACATTTGGTTCGTCGGCGCGGAGGTGGAAGGGGTTCCTTGGGGCTCCGTGATAAACTTCTCCAGTCTCTCCACTACCTTGTGGAGAGAATCAAACTTGCTTGTGAGTTCCGCTACGGCCTTCGCCTCATAGATACTAGTCGGCTTTAAGGAGGACGTAGAGTGTCCTCGCTCGTCGCCCCATTGTTGATTATTGGAGGCCATCTCCTCAATTAGGGACGTAGCTTCTTCGGGAGTCTTTGATAAGATAGCACCAATCGCCGCGGCATCAATAATTTGCTTGGTCCCCGGTTGGAGACCATTGTAGAAGCTATGGACTAGCTCCCAATCTTCAATGCTATGGTGCGGGCATTGATGCTGCAGATCTTTGAAACGCTCCCAAGCCTTAAGAGCGTCTCTTGGGGTCCTTGCTTGAAGGACATAAGTGCGCTCTGGATCTTCACCGTCTTGGAGGGCAGATAGAACTTGTCAATGAATGCACTCGCCAACTCGTCCCAAGTGGTAAAGACTCCATCAGCTTGCGTCCTCAACCAATAGAGTGCCTTGTCTTTTAGCGTGAAGGGGAAGAGGCGCAGTCTGATGGCATCTAAGGTGACACCCGGCATCTGAAATGTGGCGCACTTCGACAAGAATAACTGGATGTGGTAGTGGGGATTTTCGTGGGCATTCCCATGAAATGGATCCTGCTGCATCAGAACCACTAGTCCAGTCTTCAGCTCGAAATTCTTGTCAGCCGCCAACTCCGGCATGGCAATGGATGAGGTCGTAGAAGAGGTCTTAGGCCGGAGCCTATCTCGAATAGAAATAATCCTTGCCATCCTTGCCGCCAATTGTTCAGCAGTTTCCGGGTTGGTCATATACCTCCCTTCCGGATTTTGTCTCCTCTCCGCTCTAATTCTCCGCACGGTACGTTCGATCTCAGGATCAAATAATATGGCTTCAGGGTCCGCCGTGGATCTCGTGTACATGCAATGAGAAAACAGAGTTTCAAAGAAATGATTAGTATCGTGGAAGGGTTAGGTGAAAATAAAGAAATAAAATAATAATAATAATAAAAAGAAATAGCTAGGGTGGTAAGATCAAACGCAATCGCCTCCCGACAACGGCGCCAAAAACTTGATCGCGCCCCGGATGTACACCCGGGACGAACGGTTGTAGTTTTACCGCAAGCGCACGGTATAGCAGCGAGCGGGTTATCGAACACAGGGAGGACGAATGACCGTGCTTGCTCCAATCAACCTGGCTATTAAGAAGAGAAAAGAGAGAAATTTGCCTTTGGCGATCCTGTCACAATCGTCAGACAAAGTACGGAAATATCAAATCAAATAAAGAACGTCTAGGGAATGGGGAATCCCCGCTACTCACCGTATCTCGTCAATGTGGTTCATTGGTGTCAACATTGCTAGGGTAGAAATTCGGATGAACTAGTTGCAACTGAATGTAGAACCTAGCTCACGCTCTCGCGCTGTTGCCGGTCTATAGCTATCCTAGGTTCGGGTCCAATCTCTTGCAAACCCTAGCCTAGGGAAGCTAGCATTAGGATCAACATCATCGTTCAATCGCGCCCCGAGCCCACTCTCGTGCAAACTCGGGCCACAACCTAGGTTGGGATAGTTCCTACCCGTCCAATCTCTTGCAAACGGGTATCGGCACGGAATTGCAACCGGAAACCCTAGTATCGGTCCAATCTCTTGCAAACCGATACTACGGAAATTCGATTCCAACCCAATTCGGATCTCTAGGGTTTCCTATCGAATTGGGATCCAATCTCTTGCAAATCCCAATCGATATGAATACCTAGCCATCCGTAGTAAATTGATCCCAATCTAATCCCTAATAGCAATTCTAGCAAAATTCCTACCAATTCATCACAAATATGAAATAGGGCTCGTAGGGTTCATCCACACGCCCCAAGACGTGGAGACTACTCACAATTCATAGCACAAACACAAAAATAATCAATATAAATAACAAAAGAATTCATCACAATATTGAGATAAGCAATAAAAATAGTATTTTTAGAGGGGAGAGATGCAAACCAATGGAGTTCTTCCAATAATCCAACAAATATCAACTTTTCTCTCCTCTCCAATCAAAAGAATTAAAAGATAAAAGTTAATCTAAAAGGCTGCAAAAAGTAGAGAGAAAAGCTCTCCAACCTAGGTCAAAAACAGGGGTTAAATACCCCCCAAAATCGTCCAAAAAACTGTGACAAAATTGCCCCTGCGCAGCCTGAAAACCGCATTTTTCGCTACAGGCAGCGCGTCGCACTCGGCCGAGTAACAAAGGTCGCTCGGCCGAGTGAGAAACCCTGTAATTTTCCAGTAAGTCCGGGCCTTCGGGGGTCTTCACTTCGGTAGTCGCTCGGCCGAGCGAGTTGTCGTCACTCGGCCGATGGCTTCTTGGTACTCGGGCGGTCGTCATTTGCCACTCGGCCGAGTGGGTCTTCTGAAGCACAGGCAGACGAAAACAGTAAGTTGGCGATTTTTGATGGGCTTCGTCTGGGCGCCACTCGGGTGAACGGGGTCTCGTCACTCGGCTGATGTGGCTTCCTATGCTCGGCCGAGTGCACATATGAATCGTGTCTGATCTGGTCGGCCGAGCGGTGTCTCGCTGGTCAGCCGAGTGACTCCTTCACTCGGCCGAGTGAGACACCAAAAATGCCCAAACAGTTTGTTTTGGCCTCCTCGTCGCTCCTGCGACATTCTTTCTTCTTCCGCTCCTCTCCAATGGTGAAATACCCCTCAGGGAGGTCGTCGGTGACACTCTGGAGTAGGCGTATCTCGAGATCACTCCAAATCGCTCCAAATCACCTGAAATTCGACAAAAACAACAAATCGTGAAAAGCATCGCAATATCGTCGATATATCGTGAAAAACATGATTTGGGCGATCCAAATGGCATGCAAACATGCGGGAAAAAAGTGTAAAATAAGGAGTGATCACTAGGCACCTACGTTGCAGGCACAACCCTATGCCAAATACACTTCCAGGCTCGTGATCTGGAAGCGGGCCACATGTGTTGGTCAAAAGCCAATGCCCGATTACACGTGGATGGGTAGGGTTAAGCGATCACTTGAGCTTAGGAGTTGGCCCGTACAGCCACTCCAGCCAAAAGGCGTAAAGTCTGTGCACGACATGTTTACTTGACATGTTTACTTGACTTGTAAAATCCATGTGAATGTTAGTAGCTTTGCTACCCTTGCCATGTCATACTTGTTGCCATGTCATACTTGTTGCACTTTCTCACTTGTTGCATCCATGCCCTAAACTGCCATGTCATCGCATATTTTAGAACTACTAGGTTGTTTCCTTTCTTTTTAGTTTCCTTACACAAGTCTCTTGTAGACTTGCTGACATGCGCCCTCGTCTCTTTTGGGTGTCGCATGTTAATTGCTGAGCCAGAGCCCGTTGCTGAGGACGAGGTGTTTGCCGATGCTGAGTTTGAGTCCGCTGTTGACGTTGAGTGTGAGGACACCGGCGATCAGTCGTAGAGACTTCTTTCTGTTGCTTTCAGCTTAGTTCTTGTTAGGTTGTCGGTGCGTCGCGCCCTTTCTTTCTGTACGTTGTTATTTCTGTTGGCCATGCTTGGGGCCTTTTAGACTTTTTCTTTTTAGCCTGGTGGCTTTTCTGTGATGTTGAGATTTTATTTGTAGATGTTCTGATATCTGTCTCTTTTCTTTATTATTATTATTGTTCTGTATCGCAATTGCAAGGACCTTTACTTGGTTATTCCAGACGCTTTACAGACTGGAGCCTCACAGCTACAAGTCTGAGCGGACTTCTCACGCCTCGCCTCCATTTTAGGGAAGCGGGTCATGACAGCCTTGCTACTCGGTCGTGTCAAATTATCAACAGAAAGACATTTTCAAGGCTTCTGCGACCCTCTGCAGCTTGACCAAGCAGACACGTTCACTCAACCGAGTGATAAGGTGACTTGCTCGGGTGAAATATGAAGCATATCGACGATTTGAAGCCATCTTTCAGCCTCTGCATCTCGACCGAGTGGCACCTCCAATCGGTCCGAGCGACATCTACTCCAGCAAAGAGACTAAAGGCACCGATGGTACGACGGCTTCCGACTCGGACCGAATGGCACCGCCACTCGGTCGAGTCGAGCGGCTCTCCAGACGCAAGAGCTGATTCAACTTTAGTTTTTTGTTTGATTTTATGGGTCCCAACCCATAAGTATATAAACAATATTTCCTTCCTAGGTTAGAGAGACTTTTTGGAGAATTTTGAGAGTTAGTTTAATTTCTTTTAAGCCATCGCTATTGCTTTTCGTGAAGAAAATTTGGACTTTTGGAGACGCTTTTGTTTGGAATCTTGTTTGATCTTAATTTTCTGAAGAAAACTTCTTAGTTCCCATTGGTTTGGTATCGTTTTCTTTATCCATCTCTATTGTTTTAATGTCTATTATTGCGAGATATTGTATTCCATTGTTATTATTGCTTTTACCGTTTTTTCCATGAATCGTGAGTAGTTCTATCTTGGGCTAATGGACGAGCCCAAAGATTTTCGGGTTTAGATGTGACAGTTGTGATTTTTTAGGTTAAATTGGTGATTAAGTGAAGTGATGTGGTTGATCTAACCAAGTTTATAGTGTTCTCTTCTAGGGTTTGTGATCCACGATAGGGGTACTTGCACTAAAAATTATTATATAGGCTTGATTAGGTCGTTAGTGGATTCACTTAGGGTTCGTGATCCACGATAGTGGCATGCACTTTAAGCATCTCCACTGATACCATATATCACTAATTGATGATCTATGATAGTAGCAACAATAAGAGTCATCATATCACGGATCGAAGCTCTAATTCACGATAGTCACGTGAGTGGAGATTAAGGATCAATTGTCGATCGTAATGCTCTTATTGCGTGTGAAGCCATCCACGATGGTGGGCCCGAGCACAGGATATGTTAGATGAGTAGTACAACGATAGTTGGCTACGAATTTGACATTCAAGATGCAACAGTCTCGCCCTATGAACCAATTCCAACCTAAGAATTATAACCAAGCATTGACATCTGAAGATCCTAGTGGTGACTCCCAATGCCCTAGTTTTCATTCTAATGTTATTATTTGTGAGATGATTTACATGACAAAACTTCTTGGATACCCCCAAAACTGCCACTGTCATACAACTTTGAACAAAACCCCAAGACCTTAACCAATCTCCTTCCTTGTGGATCGATAACATTTCTATACTATAAAGCCTTGACACTTTGCACTTACGAACTCAAACAATACACACTTAATGTAAATATCAATTTAATGTGTATGAAATTTGATGAAGAGGTAGCCCTTTCGTATCCATAACTTACAGATGAAAAGAAGATAAACATGTGTGTGTTGAAGTTTGCAAAGTGGCTGCAAGCTCACATATGTTAACTTTATACATGTATTAATGCAGAAAATTGTATGGTAAACTCTTGCATATCATTTGATTGTTAAATAGGTAGGTGATCTAACTATTGAGGTTTGTTAACGAATAAAGCAACTGAGTATTGGGTCGTATCTCCGAGTGAAATGTTACGACGGTTACGTGGTTAATAATTATAGATTTCACACACAAACTATTGCAGAACAAAGAAGACTATCAATGGCGAAGTCATGGTTAGAGGAAGTTGGATAGGCTAAAGTGATAAGAACTTTTATGGCATCCTGGAGGAAATAATGATGTTGACATATTGTGGTGTTGAAAATAAGGTCGTCTTGTTCAAGTTTAGTTGGTTCAATACGTCAAGTCGAGAGATGTATGTTCATCAAAAGCATGACATTGTGGACATTAAGCTTAACAGACGTTTGGCGGGATAAGACCCATTCATTCTAGCATCACAAGTGGAGCAGGTGTATTACACTACATACTCAGGTGCAGTGAAAAATAGAATTTGAAGGATTACCTTGTTGGCTATAATGTCAGACCGCGTAATCATTACATTGGATTATGCGAGGAGGAATATGAAACCAATGTCGACCACAATGTATAAAAAGCTTAGGAATTATGACACTGTAATGACATACATGAAATCAGTGTAGGCGATATTGATGAAGCTGAAGGTGATGCACCCGATTCTCTATGTGTCCCCGGTATTTTAGATGAAGTTGAAGGGGTGCAAATATTTGAGCAAACTGAAGCTGGTTTTATTAATGACGAAGATGAGGGGGCAGAGGATGAAGGTGATGAAGATGAAGAGGAAGATAAGGAAGATAATGAAGATGTAGACATAGGGGTGGAAGATGATGCAAATGTAGATGCAATGGAGGGAGATTATAAAGATGAATGAGTTGATGAAGACACTGATTATTTTCTCTTTTCCATTTTCCTAGCTAAGACATTATCATCTGTATTTAATAATTTGTTTATTTTCTAGAATATCATCAATAATATTCTGTCTATGAATCATATATGACTGAGATTAACATAACAACACAAATCGATATCTTTGGCATATTACATATTAGCATAATCATCTGTTTTTATTTCAGTTTTCTTTAGCATATTCCATAAATGTTTCGTACTTGTGTCGCTAATCTGCTTTGTTCTTTGTACACAGATTCAATGATTGTTTCTTCTGCAATTAAAACTTTTTTTGTGAAGTAGATATGGTAGGTCTAGAACTGTAGACAATTATTAATCACATGAGTCGCCTACGATGAATGCTTCACAGGATGCTACTAGCCCGCAACGACATGCAAACACATAGTTAATAGCTTGTTCTACCTCTAGCACTGCTTCCTTCCAAAGGCTTACAACACAGTTAATAGCGGAGAATATGCAACTAAAGACTGTGTTAAATACAATCGGGGCTATACTCAAGATATTAGGGCCAAAATGTGGAGTTGACGTTTCGGTCATATTCTCAGACGAGGTATAACTTCTAAGTTATTCAATATATGCTTCAAATTTATGTTTTAAGTTCTAGTTTTATTTTACTCATTTATTAATATCAGCTTAATCAATATTTTAATTGCTTAATCGTATGTAGGGCACAACTGCTGGTGCATCGTCAGTTGTAGCAGGTTCATCAACATCGGCACCAGCTACGAAGGCATCAACGTTTGCACAACCCTCTGTAGCTGCCCATGATGATGAGACCCCTGCCGATGATGAGCCTCCATATCTTACCGACTTATAGGTATATATGCCTATATTAATTTTGCACCTTACCGTAGAATTATTAAATTTTCTTTTTTGTGCATGGTAGAAATGTAGTATTTTAAAATTGCTTTTTATGCATGCATGCATGCATTGTAGTATTTTTCTACATTAGAAAGCTTTTTCTAGGATTTTAAAACTCAAATAGAGCATAAGTCTATCTTTTCTTTGTTTGTCAGGGTGTGTGTAGTAGTGTGTCAGTGTGTGTGTGCGCGCGTGCGCGCACGCCAAGTCAGTGTGTCTGTCTATGTGCTATGTCAGTGTGTGGGTGTGTGTCTGTCCAGGGGATGATGATCATGATATGCAAATAATTAATGCGTATGTGTAGTCTGTGTGTGTGCATGTCTATGTCTGTGTGAATAGTATGTGGCATCGTACAACTTGTTTTTGAGAAAAATTTCGATGCATAATATGATGGTCTATAATTATGTAGATAACCATAGAAATTCTTTGTCAAGTGATTACAATGTGCAGATCTGAGCCTCATTCTTGTGTGTGTGTGTGTAAGTGCGTGTGTGTGCCAAGTCAGTATGTCTATGTCATTCAGTGTGTCTGTGTGCCAAGTCAATATGTGGGTGTGTGTCTGTCGAGGCGATGATAATGATGATCTGCCAATAAGTATTGCATGTGTGTAGTCTGTGTGTAGTCTGTGTTCGTAGGATTTTGATTAGAGAAATAAAGAACCACCCTTGGTTCTTGAAGAACTTACTAAGGGAGCTATCAGAAGTTGCACAGTCGTTATATTACAAGAGGGATCACAATGCTCCAACCCTCTCCCTTCAGAGTATAGAGGACTTCATGAAGATTATGGGAGAGGCCCAGACCCACCCACCTTCATCCAAGTCTGTTTCTGGTTACAGGCACGCCGAAGAGGAAGAAGAGGAGGATGAGGAGGTATAGGCAAAAGAGGAGGAGCCACTGCAGGAGGAAGAGGAAGAAGATGATAATTATGATAAGAGGGTCAAGGAAGTTCATGCCAGCGGATAATATAAAATGAGTTAAAACAGCGAGATGATTTATGCATAGTGCTCTTCATTTATCTCATCTGTGTCTAATTAATTACTGGCTAATGTAGGGTTTTTCCATTCGGGGATTATTTTATTTGAATATGATGTGTGTTTTTATAATTTTATAACATAGTAGATCTCAGGTTTGTGCTTTTGGTCGTATTATAAATGTTGATATGCCAAGAATGTGTTGGTTAATGATAGAGCTGATAATAGCCACCACCAGGCTTCATTATTGATGTTTGTATCTATTAGCAGCGAGGATGCACTACAGGTTGAGCTTGTTAAATTAATGAAGCTAGTTTGGGAATTTAAGATTCACTTCATTTTCAAGCCTGCTTAGTATTAGCTCAAACTCTTAATTCCCAAGAAGTTTGTATTTTGCTCACATTTCCTCAGTTTCGAAGACTCCACTATGGATATGTTATGTGCTATATCCCCCTAGATTGTTATGCTATAAATATATTATTCAATAACTAAGGGAACTTTGTGAGTAGTCTGTGGGTGTAGTCTGATTATGGTTAAGCGTCGTACGTGCACATTGCCCATGCATGTATTTTCTAGTTAATTAATTTGAGCATGTCATTGGTTCTTTTGTTTATGGGACAAGATTTATGTTTCCAGTGGTCTACGAATCTAATATGCTTTGGATTGTTTGAATATTGATGGTGTGTCTATTTATTGTTTCACGTTCACATTTTTGTGCGAATGTGTGCAAGATAGAGAGGTTGGTTATTGGCAAAATGCAAGCTTGGCTATGCAAAAAATGGTTGTATGTGGGCTATTCATTATTGCCCTTCTATTTATGCAACTGGGCATATGATGTTTCTCAAATTTGTTTCTAATCATGATAGGTGTATGTGGTATAAGTAATAAATACATTTGTTTGTGGTAGGAGCTATAAACTGGATGTATGAGAAGAATGAAGTGTTGCCATCTTTGCATGTTGGTTTATGAGCTCCACACCCTTTGCTACAAGTTGTTGCCATTGAGTTTTTTTCTTATGGATGCCAATCTCTTGTAGAGGGTTTGGTGGTGAAGTTATTCTCCTCTTCCCCTTGTATATTGCAAATTGATTGCACCTCAAGTAAGGATTTTGTGTGGTCAGTGTGGGTGGTGGTAGTCAATAAGTGTAGTAAGTGTGTGTGATTGTTTTTGTGTCTGTGGTAGTCTGATGGGTGTGCACTTTGTTTGTGTAGTCTGTGTGTGTGGTCTTGTGGGTTGGGATAGTTTGTATGTGCATTCAGTTGTGTGTTTGTGTCTGTGTCTATGGTAGTCTAATGTGTGTGCTATGTTTTTGTAGTCTGTGTGTGGTCTGTGTGGGTGGGGGTAGTCTGTATGTGTAGTCAAAGTGTGTGTCTGTATGTGTGTGTGTGTGGTCGTCGGATGCGTGTGTGATGTGTTTTCGTAGTCTGTGTTTGTGGTATGTATGGGTGCGGGTAGCCTATATGTGTAGTGTGATTGTGTCTGTGTCTGTGATAGTCTGATGTGTGTGTGTGTGATGTGTTTGTGTAGTCTGTGTGGGTATGGGTAGTCTGTATGTGTAGTCAGTGTGTGTGACTGTGACTGTGTAGTTTGTGTGCGTCTGTGTCTGTGGTGGTAGTCTGATGTGTGCGTGTGTGTGTGTCTGTTTTTTGTTACAATATTAGTTTTTATTTTTTTGTCAATGTAGAGGCAATGATGATGATGATCTGCCCAGACAGTGTACATCTAATTTTTGACAAACATGGTGTGGTGAGTTTCGATGGCCTGTAAACACAGACTACAAACATAGACTATACACAGACTACACATAAAAACTACCTATTCTTGATTGTATTTTATCGTAGCCTTCATAATTTTCTGCCGTACTTGTTTTCCACACATTCTGTACTATTATTATATCCCTACCAGTTTAAAATTTGCATGTCTGTGTCTGTGTGGTCTATCTGAACACATAAAGACACAGACACACAAACTACACATACAGATATACGGACACACAAACTACACACACAGAGACACAAACACAAAGAGACACGTAAATAGACACAGACACACACACTGACTACACATACATACCCACACCCACACCCACACATAGAGAGAGACTACAAACAAAGACACACACACACACACGTACTACACAGACACACACACACGTACTACACACACACACACACACACACACACACACACACACACACACACACACACACACACAGAGAGAGAGAGAGAGAGAGACTACACACACATAGACTAAACACACACTACACACATGGACCACATATGCAGCACATACACATCTAGTACACACAGACTACACATACAGCACACACATCGTACTACACAGACATAGACACACAACAGACACATTTGGGCAGGCAACCATCTTGCAGATATTTTTTGTCTAGTATTGCAATGGGCATATCGGAGTCTCATTCTTTCTCGTTAGTATTTTCTTTTGTAAAAAATTGAATTTTTACTTTTAAATAATATTACTGTACTTTGATTTTAAATTTCATTATTTTTTATTCTTTATTATGTTGGCTTTTCTTTTGTAAAAAATGAATTTTTACTTTTGAATAGTATTACTGTATTTTGATTATAAATTTTATTTTTTTAATTTTAAATTTCACTAACGGTACCATCAGCATAAAAAATTTATTATTGTAAATTGTTAAATTATTACTAACATTGTCAGTAATAATTACAAGATAGCTGACGAATCTATCAGCTGTACTTTGGGTTTTTGCTGACGTACCGCCATCAACGTTATGTATTTACTTTTTAAAAAAATTTAATATTACTGATGCTTCCATCAGCACAAGTCTTCTCTTCACTGACGGAATCGTCAGCATTATTTATATATACGTAATAAAAATTTAATTATTACAGGCGAAACTGTCAGCAAACGTTATTATTTTACTGACGGAACTGTCGATACAAGTTGTACTATACCTAACGGTAACAGAAGTCGTCACCGAATTTTTCTGACGGAGCCATCATAAAAGTGTTACTTACCTAAATCTGCTGAGGATCTTCTGACAGGCGTCTGTCGTCAGTGAAGATTTTCGCTGACGGTGTTTTTACTTTTACTTATGGCAAATGCCGTCAGTATGCTGACGGTGTTTTTACTTTTACTTATGGCAAATGCCGTCAGTAAAGCCCCTTTTTCTTATAATGCAACAATGACTTTGGCTCTTCAAAGATGATGATGGTGATTCCCTTGGGCTTGTGGAAACTAGGCCGAACTGCCTGGGCACTGTCACCATCGGAGTCGAACCATCGTCGACGTCCAAAGCCGCGACCACCTACACGCAAACATGGAGGCAGCGTAACCACGAGAACTGTGAGTTATATTATACGCATAAGTTTTTATATATAAAAATAATAACTTATGATTATATATATATAATATTACAAATATACGTATACATATAATACACAGTTTATGATGCACAGTTTTAATATATATGAAGTTTATAATATACAGTATATATATATATTATATAAATAGTTTATATGTTATATACGGTAAACAGTGTATATAATAAGTTAGACTTAATATTTTTTTAATAAGTCATAATTCTTTAGTATGATATTATATATCCGATGACGCAGAAAAAAATCAGCCTCTCGTCACGATCACGTGGACACCAAAATCGCTTCAATCAGGCAAGTAGTTTATTTTCTACGAATTTTTAAAGTCGCACGTAATTATTGTTGAACGCGTAATTAAATCATTTTGAGCAATTTTCACGTAAACGTCATTCTGAAAGACACCTGACCTAAAACTACTCTTAGAAAGGAAAATTGTGACCCTAATTACATAGAAATCTGATGTGTGGATTGTGAGAGACAAATTTTGCAAGTTTAAGGATTTTATTTTTCTAATTTCTGAAAATGGTTATTGTTGCTTTTAAAATTCCGAAAATGGATATCCGTTCATATTAAGGGGATATTTGGGGATTTTTGGGGGTCATTTGGGGATAAATTAAAAGGAAAACGCCTTCCTATTTCTTGAAGAACATGTCAATTTGGGCTCTTTTCAAACTTTTTTTTGAATAATCCCAACTAGCACAACTTTTTGCATTATATGATGCCTTTTAAGAACATAATTAAATGCTCTGCATCACTATTAAATGACGCATTCTGTGGATAAACTTATATTCTGTTGTACAATATTAACTTAATAATTAGGAAGATCCCGCGACCGCTCTGCCGTTAGTCACCTAACCTAACGATGTATAACGATGCCCAGTGGTCTAATAATTATTAAGTATTCAAATTGTTTATCCTTCTGTGAATATGATGCCTGTGATGCCTGTGATGAAAATGTCTGATGAGCACAAATTTTTGCATGAATGGCTAATTGGGGTTTTGGATCGGCTGTTTAAGCCCACATTATACTTTTCCTGCACTTTTCTTTTCTTTTTGAGAGAAATTGTAGTGATGAAATTATGCAATGTTCAAGACCGACGAATACTTTCCATGGAGACGGAGGCCACACTTGCAGCTGAAGATTCTATAAATGGGACCCCCTGGTTTCCAAAGTAGTAATCTCTTTTTTCGCTTTCATTTGTGTAATATGAACTGTAATATGGACGTTGGACTCTATTTTTTATGTGGGACTGGCCTATCCATACAATTAGCTCTTCATTTAAAAATTGCCTCCGCATGAAAATGTTTAATGTATTATTATTAATTCATGCAAATTTGTGCTCTGCTAGATAAAATGGCCAAAATCGCAAGTGTCGATTTCGAAGTGCTGGATGTTTCAGGAAGAAATTATTTGAGCTAGCAGCTCGATGTGAAATTTCACCTGTGGGCCAAGTCCCTCATTTCTGTTGTGACTAAAAATGAAAATGTAAGCAATATAGAAAAGGCATAATCCATTATCTATATTCGTCTCCATGTGGACAAAACCCTAAAGGCTGAATACCTTACGGTCGAAGATCCACTTGAGCTGTGGACTGCCCTTGAGGATAGATATAAACATCAGAAAGATGTTATACTACCCCGGGCTAGATATGAGTGGGAGAACTTGAGACTGCAGGACTTCAAGTCCATAGCTGAACTCAGCTCTTTTTAGCATCACCTCACGCCTGAAGTTGTGTGGTGAAAAGTCTCAGAAGATCGCATGCTGGAAAAGATGTACACATCTTTCCATGAGAAAGATGCGATACTAATGCAGCAATACCGTGAACGCAAATTCACCAAGTATTCTGAGCAACTGTCATGTTTACTCATGGCTGAACAAAACAGAGAGCTTCTCCTCGCCACTCACAACATGCGCCCCTCTGGCACTGCCCCCACCCAGAAGCTCACAATGCATCTTCTTTTTCCAAAAAGAAGAGGGACAACCAAAGAAAATAAAGACCATAGAAATGGGGACAGAACAAAAGGGCTAGAGGCCAAGTCCAGCAACGAAGAAATGAAGGGAGGCGGAAGTTCACCTGATGCAAAAATGACAATAATAGAAATGATGCACCCCCACCCAAGAAGGAATGGGAAGACCCATGCCATAGTTGTGGCATGAAAGGCCACTGGTATAGAGTGTGCCGAACTCCGCGGCATCTCCAGGAACTGTATAAAGAAAACAAGAAAAGAAAGTTAAAACAAACCTGGTGATCACAAATGCTCTAGTCAAGTTCACAGCTGACAACTTCGAAAGTGATGACCTGCTAGATTAGCCATTTATCTTTGTATTTTTTCAAGAACAATTTGAATTAATGAATTTGTTTTGAATGAAATTTTTTCTGAAAATGTGCTGAGATGATTCATCTTATAAATAGATGAACTGCTCTCATAACTGACTGATTAGTAGACAATAAACACATATGCTCCTTAAATACAAACCCAATATCCTTTAGCTATAGAAAACCCCGTGGAAAAAACCATATGGAATGCTACTTGAGAACCTTCGATCACACAGTTTTCATCCCCACTGCACCACCACAAAGGACAACAATGTGTCCTCAACGTCGCTTAGGTATCTATGAAGGGTTTGACTCACCTTCAATTATTAGATACCTAGAACCCAAACGGGGGACTCATTTAAGGCACTTCTTGAAAACTGTGAATTTGATGAGACGAGATTCCCCAAAATGGACCCATATACTGGAAAATCTGGTGCGAAGCAAATTATAACGTGGGATACAAAAAGTTTGACCCACTATGATCTGGTAACAAAACAATGTGACGATGAGATCCTGAAGATCCTCCACATACAGAACACTGTTCACCAATTACCGGACTCATTTACTGACAACCAGAAGATTATCAGATCACACATCACTGCTGCAAATACTCCAGCTAGGATTGACATCCCCAAGAATGGATGCAATTCACCAGCAACAGAAGTGGTTGTTCCTCAATAGAAAAGAGGCAGACCACTAGGCACCAAGGACAGAAATCCAAAGAAATAAAATTACCTGGAGACCTTGAGACAATACTTCCACAGGACAATGAGCTCATGTCCACACCCTCATCCTTCCCGGAATCCACTGCAGAGGAACTACCGGTTAAAACTGAAATGAAAGCAAATGTTGTACGTACTAGGGAGGTGTTGGACAGAAAGAACATAACTGTCGACAATGTATTCACGTATAATATTGAAATATACATCGCAAAAGCGATGATATTTATAAAATATCGCTCCATCCTCCGTTGCTAAAATGCAAACGTAGAGATTGGCCAAATGTGGACCAAGGCAATAAAAGATGAGATGGACTCACTTATAAAACGTGAAATGTTCGGACCTAAAGTCCAGACACCAAAGATGTCAAACCTGCGGGTATAATAAGTATTGCACACATAAGAAAAATAAATACAAAATCATATGCTATAAGGTACAACCTATAGTTCAATGGTATTTTCACTAAAACTAGGGAAGGAACAACTTAAAATGAGCATGACTCATAAATGATGCATCAGATTCCCGAAGTTATCAAAAGCGAATACATTACGATTTGGCAAAGGAAATTTTAGATATGCTGCTATTGAATGTTGTGACGGCATACCTTCATGTATATTTTGGTAAAGATAAATTCCAATTTTCTTAAATGCCTGAATAGACATCAGGACGTCTATTCTATTGAAGAATAATAATAAGAATAATAAATAATGTACAACCAGAATCACTTGACAAAGTAATGATTCCTACTAAGGGTTGTCTTTGCATCTGAGCAAAGGACAGGATTTGAGATCATAGTTGTAAACAACTTAAATCTCATCGGATCTCTTGATGAGAAAACCGAAATATCTGTTCAAGTCTGACTATTAAACATGAAATGAAAGACCTATGCAAAAATAAATTAATTCATGGCTCACAGAATATTATCTTAATAGAATCTTGTTACATACGCTCAGAAGTGCTTTGGAGAAATTACACGGACTATTGTAATCCAAAGTACACCTATATTAGTACATTATATGGATGTACAAAAAGACCCCTTCTGATCGCTGGAAGAGTGGGAGGATATAATTGGTCATGAAGTCCCTTATCTAAGTGCAATCAGGCACTCCTGGCTAACTACACGTTTCCCGATATTGCAGTTGCAGTGAACTCCTTAGCCAGAGAGTTAGGCACCTAAAAATGGCCACTAGACCGAAGTTAAGCATCTTCTGCACTTCCTCCAAGGGTCAAAAGGTTTGGGCTTACAATATAAAGTATCATCCTTTATGTTTATGCAAATGCAGGTTACAGATCCGATCCCTATATTGAGAAATCACAGACTGGGTACCCACAGTGGGATGGCCATCTACTGTAGATCTGCAAAGCAAATTATGAAGGCAACATCATCTTATCATTCCAAGATCCTCACCATTCCAAAAACACACCAATGGTGTATTTGAGGGTGCCTGGTGGTAAATCACATCCAATGATGACTGGGACAGTCTGGTATTGTGGAGCTGACCATATAGTCTGAAGACCAGCTTACCTCACTTTGAGGAGACCACACCAGAGGTGATGAAACTTATCACACCTTGCCAGAGTTTTTGAACTCAACAGCTGCTTAATGGTGATGATATTTGTAATCTGTGTATATTTTCGGAATGTTGTAAATATAAGTGATGAGATACGCCTAAGAGATCTGAAAGCCTAAGGGTTTTACAGATCATGGGGAGTTGAGGGAATTTGTACTCTTGTCCCTTAGCAATGCCTTTTTTCCACAGGGTTTTCCATAGCCAAAGGTTTTAACGAGGTAAATCACATCAACTCAAGATCCCAAAGTATCCACCCCTTTGTGACGCTTAGAATCCCGAAGTGCTCATGAGCAGAGTCACTTGTACAGATCGGGGGGGAGTTAGAGAGTGTTCGTACTCTTTTTTCCTTAACTATGGTTTTTCCTACAGGGTTTTTCATATCTAAAGGTTTTAACGAGGCAAACCTCATCAACTCGGGATTGTAAAGTATCCACCTCATGTGAGACTCCTACTACACTCAGAATCCTGAAGTATTCATGAGCAGAGACCACACCTATGGCTAGATAAGAGGGAGTGTTATGAATGGATAAAGTGATGAGTGGTTAGGATTGGGTCTTATCTTATAGATAAGACCGTATCTATAGTATCTTATCTCTGTATGCTCATCTCCAGCTATAAATAAAGAGCTGGGGGTTCCTCCCCCAAATGATGATTCATAACACTATTATTATTATAAAAATCCAGAAAAATTATTTTTAACCTATGAAAATAATTCTCTCATAGTGTAAATTATTATGTCAGTTTTGGTGGTTTTTGATGTTGTAACTCGTTGTGTCACTATGCAAACTCATATGTGAAAAATGCTCCCGTTAAAACACCCATAAAATGCCTTCATTGCATGTTTGTATCATTTCTTGTGCCACACCATCTTTGGATGGTTTACTCCAAATGAAATGTGATATTCAGCCCTCGGGGCATATACGAAATATTGGGCCATCGGGGCGTTTACGGAATATTGACCATACGATATACATTGAACTATATGGATACACAATGACACTTTTGGGTGGGGTAGTCTACTATAGTAGAGGTTGGATTACTGGATTTCACCCCACGAATAAATTTGACCGTCGCCTGGATGGGGTCGGTAAGTACAGAACCACGGGTAGCTCCCGTTGGTTTGGGTGTAATTGTAATTTCTGCCGCCCTCAGACATTGGACTTGTCACTAGATTAAGTAATGGAATGGCACACATTTTACTTTCAGCTATTGCTATCATGAATTATGCAAACGGCTAGCTACTCTCTTACCATGCTCATATGTACTTGCCATGTTCACTATGTACACTACACTTTGCCATGCTCATTACACTACACTTTGTACACTACATTTTGCCATTCTCACTACACTTTACTTTGTACACTACACTTTGCCATGCTTGCACGTTTTCTTACGCTGCCATACTTTTCCTTATTGTGATCAAAATGGGTTGCTTGTCTTCAAAGTTTTGCAAACTTTACATATATTACATTATTTTAAATCTTGCCGAGGGTCAATTCTTCTAACGTTTTAAATCTTACCGAGCGATCCTCGTTGACGTATATTACCTTGTCGTTTATCTTGTGAAATATACGTCAGGTTTTGAGACAGAGTTTGCTGAGGAGTCTACTTTGAGACTGAGCAGGTTGCCAGGAGTACCCTGACACTGATATCTTTTGCTGATGAACACCGCTATAATTTAAAATTTGTTGTTGTAATCTTATTCAGGTGTATCCCCATTTCGTGTATCTGTTTCTAATGGCCATGCTAGGCCTTATTTGTGTACATGTAATCTGGACATTGAATTAGTAATAATGATATTCTGTGTTGTTCTGAGTTTGCGTGTAAGAACCTGCGATGTTTAAATCACATAAGCTTATTATGCTTAAGTCAAAGACAAAACAGTACAATAATGATGCTGATAACATCGCAAAAAATTCGTTAGAGCTTCGCTGCATCTTTTCTTTTTCTACGAGCTTAATCGTAATCGTGCTGATATCGTGTTTAGAATCAATCTCTATGGTGGACGCCATAAATCATATATATATATTAAGATGGATACCAATGGTCTTTTATAATAATGGTGAATACCAAAGGTCACAAGGCCTATTCATAACAGTGTAAAGGATTCTGAAGGAAATATACATTTGATGACCTTTTTTAATTTTGTCCTACATGGACACCAAATATGACTAAGACAAACATGAGTGACTAGGATGCTGACTAGAACAATGATAATATGAAAAATGATTTTAATTTGAAATTTGGAAGGAAAATTTAAATGATGCTTGATTTTTATGTTGGGGGAATTGTAACGGTCGGTATTTCTATGCGTGTAGATTTTTTTGTGTCTGTACTTTGCTTTGATCGTCGGATGTTTTCATGCGCGAGTCCTATCTCTACGCATCGACACGAGCGCATCTCTGATTTTTAATTTTTACCATGACGTGATTAATTAACTATTAACCCTAATTGATTAATCCTAACTAAATTGTTGATTAACCTAACCTACCAGATTGAATCCCACCGAATGTATAGGTGAGATCCAACATCTCCTTCAATCTTCTCCACCACATCCAGTTCTCTCCCTTCAATTTGTCTCCCTTCATTGTTCTTATAACCACAATAGCAAGCAACAACAGCCAGGAACAACCTCAAATTTCATTCTCCCTGCAAATTCCAATCCGATTGAAACTCATCACAACCCAAATCAAACATTCAGCCAGAAATCAATTTTCAGCCAAGAAATCCACAACCACAATCAAACCCAAAATTGAAATCCAAATTCAAAATCAATCCCTAAATTGAAACCAAATCAGAAATTAGAACCCAAATCTGAAGTCAATTTCAGATTCAATAAACCCAATACAACACAATCATCTATCCCCCGAGCCGTCGTGCCCCTCCCTTGCCGCAGGCGCAGATAGCCGACGCCACCAGCCCCTGGTCACGCCGCCTCCCCTCTGCAGTCGTCGTCCCCTTTGCCGCAAGCCGCCCCCTTGCCCAGCTGCCGCACACGCCTCCCCGCAATAGCGCCGCGCAGCCGCCCCGTGTGCAAGTCGCCGCCACCGCTTCCAGCCCTAGCGGCGCTGCCTTCGTCCCCTTTGCCGCCTCCCTCCATTGCCGTGAGCCCCACCTGCAAGGAGAAAGAAAAAGAGAAGGTAAGGAGGCGAAGTATAAAAGAAAGAAAGAAAAAGAACAGTATAAAGGAGATAAAAGAGAAGATAAGAATAAGAAGAAGATGTAGTATCCCTTATTGGGTTTTAGTTATTTTATAGGGTTTATAGTTGCTATTGGGTATTGGGTAATGTTCTTATTGGGTTTATAGTTGCTATTGGGTATAGAGAAATATTCTTATTGGGTTGAGCCATCTTTTTGGGTTTTAAATTGTTGCTATGGGGTATGGGTATTGGGTGATAGCTTATTGGGTGTGGTTCAAATGATACTAGCTTAATGGGTTTTGGGTTCAAATGAATTTAATTAAGTATTGGGTATGAGATTATTAACCTAATGGAATGAATTTAATTATATTAATTAGTTAGTTGGATTGTTGTTTTATTTAAGTCATTGGGTTGGGTCTTTTAAAGCTAGTAAGTTATTTTCCTAAACCTAAGTTGTGGTAAATGTTTGTATTATAGGTTGTTAGTTTAATCGGTTATGATCGACTAGCTTATTGGCGTATATTTAATGACGCAGATACGTCGCATCCTTCCATACAACTGCTAGGACACCAAAAACCGTCCCAGTCAGGCAAGTGTGCGAATTATTGCAGTTTATTACATTCTAATTGCATTTCGACTTGTAAATGAAAAACACAAACATGCAATCTGTTCATCAATTATCCAACTGATTTTCTTGTTATGAAATTCCTGAAATTACTTGTACACATAGATCATGCTTCACACTACACTTGTACACGCATTGTTAGGTTGGGCACTAATGGAACATTTGGGAATAATTGAGTTTGTGAATTCGTGCACTTCAAAAGCGAAATCTAGAACTAGTGAACTCGTGCAACTTAATTAGGCCGGCTCGTGTTCCAGCACAACATTTGGGTGGGGTTAGGGTTGAGCGACCACTAAGCGTGTGAAAGGGTCCCCCTTCAAGAGCACCACCCGTATTTGGTGGGTGGCGTCAATCACGATTATACCCCCGTGAGAAGGCCTGACTCACTCACCACGTCTTTGACGTCCCCCGCTAGTGCGTGCTAGATGTGTGCAATAATACGATTAGGGGCGTGAGATTTAAATATTTGTAACCGCAAGCGCACGGTGTTGTAGTGTGGCTTGGGGGTCGAACTCAGGGAGGCGTGGATGTGCTTGTGTCAAGGAGGATCAAAATCACCCCATGGGCGAGCTAGCCCGGATCGAATGATGGGTTGTCACGATAAATGGAATGCAAGGTATAGACAATATAAAGGAAAAACCCGGGACTTTGGTTTCCACCCCATCGTGCGATTCTCGCCGATACGGCCTACGGGTAGGATAGCGATCGGAATAATGGTCTAATGGTGAGACGTTGCCTCTGAAAGTGGTACCGGCGTCCCATGGGCCCGATATTCCGGTCGGTGCCCAGGATGATACGCCGGACTTCCCGGGTTCGATCAGTGGGCACTCCTGTGTCCATTAACACTGATCGACTCCGGGTGCACTAAGCTCGCAACGATAACTCCCAACGTCTCATCATGCCGCTCCCTCGCGCTAGGATTCGGCGTCAATGCTAAGGGCGTGAGCTATGGCTAGGGTGTCAACCGCCAAGTTTATTCCCCCTTGGCCCAACGGTCAAAGGCGGTATTTTTCCCGCCGATGACAATAAAACACCCCGCGTAACCGTTAGATTCCTAATCCCTATCAATTTCCTAGTCCTATGGACGCATCGGGAAGAGCCCACGAAGGGGTTTCCGCCAAAATCCCAGATTTGGGAACTACTCACACATATTTAGTAAAAAGCGATCTAAACAGAAATCGACCGTAAAAATCATGATCAAACAATAGAAATGCAATGGGAATAAAGCAATTAAGATAATACTAAAGTTTGACAAAGATCTGAAAACTTACAAAAACTGGGAAATTACAGCCGTCACAAAATGAAGAAAATAGCAAAAAATAACCAACTTCCGTTTCTGAAAAACCTAGGGTTCTATATATAGGAAAAGATATCACCCGATCGGTTGACAAGTCAACCGATCGGGTGACCTGCTTCAAACTTTGGCAGCGAGATGCGGGACTTCACCCGGTCAGGATGAACCGGTCGGTTGACATATGAATGTGACCGGTTGGATCTTGGTGACGTCGGGTGAGGAGGCCGGTTGAGCTGACCGTGTCTTGGCTTTTGAGATTCAGCTACAGGTGAACCGATCGGGTGAAGGTCACCCGATCGGTTGGCAATCAGCTTCGAATTCCAGAGAGTTTGGGCTTTTGACCCGGTCACTGAACCGACTGGGTGACTTCTTGTGAGCTCCAAGCTGCGTCCGGGTGGTGCACGCGTGCATCACCCAATCGGTTGAAGATGACCAACCGACCGGGTGAGGGGCTGAAAGATGATATCATCGTCGTTTGACCCCCTGAATCATGCGTGACTCCTCCCATTGCTCCGCAGACTTGCGATATCGTCGTTTTATGTCCCCTAAGCCAGTAAACTCCTGCAAAATACGGAAAACACGGAAAAGTGAAAGAAAACAAGAAAACACGAGAAAACGAATATAAGACGGCGGTAAAATACGGAAAAACACGGAAGAAAACGTGCGCAAATATATGAAATATAAACGCACGTCAAAATCCCCCAAGCTGAACTCTTCCTCGTCCTCGAGGAAGACGAGTGAGTGTAGGAGCTCGGAGAGGGAAAACAGAGAGAAAGAGAGAAAAAGACAACTCTATATCCTAGATCGCCCGTCAGGGCCAACAAAATCAAAAACGGCACACCAAGCAAGCAAACGCCAAATCACATCACTAAACCAAGGAATACGAGTCCAGAAAGTGCCGTGGGCCCAATCGGTGAAGCGCGAGTGAGTGTGGTCGTGCGCTAGCAGACGGTGTCACTATCTACGATGTGCGATAAAGCTCGATATACACAAATCCAGGAAATGACCCAAATATCGATTCGAATTGAATAAAGCGGTGAATATATGTAGTTCAAGCATGCAGGAGAATAGAGAGAGAATCGAAACATATCATGCGTCGGGGACTCCACAACTAGGGTTAAGGAAATCACCCCACTATAGCCTAGATAATAGCTAAAAAGTTCCTAAGCCAAGTGTTTTCGAAACCGATGGGGGTTGAGATGATGTGTAGAAGAACACTCGGTGCAAATTCTCGCCTTCCCTTTATTCTCGGCAAGTAGGAAAAGATATTCACACGGGAATTTTTTTGGGTTTTGGGTATTTGTATATTTTTTTTTGGATTTTTGGCTATACAATTTTTTGCTTTGCTTTTCTTTTTGGGTTTTTCTTTTCTTTTCTCTTTTTTTTGGATTTTTGGGTTTTTGGCTATACACATGTGCACTCTCCCAAGTGGGAGAAGGGTACACAACGAGGGGATTTGCACCAAGTAAAACAAAAAAGAAGTCGGAATATGACGTGCGTTTATATTTCATATATTTGCGCATGTTTTCTTCCGTGTTTTTCCGTTATTTACCGTCGTCTTGTATTTGTTTTCTCGTGTTTTCTTGTTTTCTTTCACTTTTCCGTGTTTTTGGTATTTTGCAGGAATTTCTAGCATTTGGGACATAAAACGATGATATCTCAAGTCCCCAGAGCAACGGGAGAAGTCACGCGTGATCCAGGGGGTCAAACGACCAAGATTGCCACTTTTCAGCCCCCACCCGATCGGTTGGACACAGCCAACCGATCGGTGATGCACGCGTGCACGACCCGGACTGAAGTTGGAGCGAGGAGCAAAGTCAACCGACCGGTTCACCGACCGGTTCATCCCAACAGAGTTCTCGGGAAAATGGAGTTGAATTCCAACCGATCGGGTGACCTTCACCCGATCGGTTCATCTGTAGCCGATTCCTCCGAAGGACGACCCGGTCACGTCACCCGCTCTCCTATGCACCCGGTTGAAGCTCCCGAAGCCCGATGGCCAAAGCAACAAGCGGCTCACCCGATCGGTTGATGTTTCAACCGATCGGGTGGCCTTTTCTTCCGCCTTTGCGCGCTGCTGATGCACTCATTGAAGATCTGCTATCATTCCAGAAGGATTTTGGGTGATCTCTTATTTTTCTAGCGTCGGCATCGTCGTTAGCTTTCCAACGATAGGTCGCATGCCCAAATCCGATTTTTCTATATTTTTCTGGAATTTTCTGAGCACAGCTAGGTGCTGAAATTGGCTGCTGTCTGAAATTTCACTTCAACCGATCGGTTGGGAGTCCAACCGATCGGTTGAAGTCAATTTCGGCAGCTTCGTGCTCTCTGTTTATTACACCCGATCGGGTGAAAACCAGCTACGTGCTCTCTGTTTATTCCACCCGATCGGGTGAGTTTTCACCCGATCGGGTGGGCCTTTTTTGACAGTTTTGAACCCGACCCAAGAGGGTTTTTGAGGGGTTTATAAGTAGGGTTTTGGGGCACGATGGAGGAGAGTTCTTCTTCAGTTTTTGAGGGCTTTTTGCCCTCTTCTCTTGTAAAGCTTAGGGTAGTTTAGATTAGGTTTTATCTTCTAATAAATCTTGTAATGGATTGACGATTCAACTCAAGATAAGTATTTTCCTCTCTTTTTCTCCATTGTTTGTATTGTGTTTATTTTGCTTGATGGTGAAAGTTTATATGTCTTTTGTGTTATTTGTTTACATGTTATTCACCATTGAGTAGTTTTGATGAACCCTAATACGGGTTAGGGTAGGATTGTTGCTTGGATATTTACATTAGACTTGGTTGCATGGCACGTGTTCGATGAAATGTGTCAATGGGGATTTCTAGCAATCTGGGTCCAATTCGTATGGCACCACACTAGATGTGTTGGGGATTGGGGTCCGGGTGCTTGTCCTGTCAAGACCCGCTTAGATGTATTGCTAGAAATCACATTTGACCTATTTGGCCATTAGGGTTACGCGGGGGTGTTTCATTGTCATTGGCGGGAGAAAGACCACCTCTGACCGTCGGGCCAAGGGGGAATAAACTTGGCGGTTGACTCCCTAGCCATAGCTCACGCCCCGAGTATTGACATCGAGTCCTTGCGCGCGGGAGCGGCTTGGACGAAGTGTTGGGAGATATCATTGTGGCCTTAATGCTCCCGGTTGCGGAAGGTGTTAATGGACATGGGAATGCCCACCGTCCGGAACCGGGTAGGCCTAGCGTGCTTGGTACCGACCGGAATATCGGGCCATGGACGCTAGGTACCACCTTTTGGGGCAATGTCTCACCCTGGGTCAAGTCAAATGCCAAGTGTCATGAGTGCTCTAGCCCGTGTTAGCGGGGATTCATTTTGTGTCATTTTCATTTCTTTCTTTCATTTCTACACTTCCCCCACATTATCCGCGTAGCTAGCACACAACCTAGGCGAGGCTAGTAGCCACTCAAGCCATCCACCTCCCTGTGTTCGATAAACCCGCACCCTACACTAACCGTGCACTTGCGGTAAAACGACACCGCGCCCATACCGTAAACTTGACCGGCAACGGCGCCATAAACTTGACCGGCGCCCCGCTTGCGTCGCGGCGGCACGGTGTCGTTTACCGCAAGTTTCACGGTTAGTGTAGGGTGCGGGAATATCGAACTCAGGGAGGCGAGGTTGTGCTTGGGTCAGGCAGGACCTAAATCACCCCGAGGGGCGAGCTAGCCCGAATCGGTAGATGGTTGTCACGAAAGGAAATAAAAGCGTATGAACAAAAAGAAAGTAAACCCGGGACTTTGGTTTCCAACCCGACGAGAGACTCTCGCCGATACGGCCTACGGGTATGGATAGCGATCGGGATTAGGGTCTAATGGTGAGACGTTGCCTCTGAAAGTGGTACCGGCGTCCCATGGGCCCGATATTCCAGTCGGTGCCCAGGATGATACACCGGACTTCCCGGATTCGATCAGTGGGCACTCCCGTGTCCATTAACACTGATCGATCCCGGGAGCACTAAGTCCGCAACGATATCTCCCAACGTCTCATCCTGCCGCTCTCGCGTGCTAGGATTTGGCGTCTACGCTAAAGGCGTGAGCTATGGCTAGGGAGTCAACCGCCAAGTTTATTCCCCCTTGGCCCAACGGTCAAAGGCGGTCTTTTTCCCGCCGATGACAATGAAACGCCCCGCGTAACCGTTAGATTCCTACTCCCTATCGATTTCCTAACCCTATGGACGCATCGGGAAGAGCCCCCGAAGGGGTTTCCACCAAAATCCCAGATTTGGGAACTACTCACAAAAATTCATGAAAAAGCAATCTAAATGAAATTTAACCGTTGAAATCATAATCGGACAATTGCAATGCGGAAGTAAAGGAGTAATAAAGACAATACTAAAATTTTAGAAAGATCTGAAAACTTACTTAAGAGTAACAATTACAGCCGTCACAAGGAAATAAAACAGTAAAAAATACAACAGCTCTCGTTTCTGGAACCCTAGGGGTTCTATATATAGACTTACGCATCAACCGATCGATTGACAAGTCAACCGGTCGGTTGATCCGTTACAGATAAATAACAGAAAACAGCGAGTTTTCACCCGATCTCATGAACCGATCGGGTGAGTTCTTGAGCGATTGGTTGGATCTTGGAGCAGTCGGGTGAACCGGTCGGTTCGACGCCCGTGTCTTCAGCTCTTTTTCCTCAGCTACAGATGAAACGATCGGGTGAGAGTCACCCGATCGGTTGGAATTCTGCTCGAAAAAACAGAGAACAGCCGCCCGCAGAACCGGTCTGTGAACCGGTCGGGTGACTTCTTTGTGAGCTGCGGTAGAGACCGGGTGGTGCACGCCTGCATCACCCGATCGGTTGAAGATGATCAACCGACCGGGTGAGGGGCTGAAAGATGAATTCTTCGACGTTTGACCCCCTGGATCACGCGTGACTTCTCCCGTTGCTCCGGGGACTTGGGATATCATCGTAAAACGTCCCCTACGTGGTCGAACTCCTGCAATCATGGATAAACAAAGAAAAGTGAAAGAAAACGGGAAAATATACGAAAACGAATAAAAGACGGCGGAAAACGCGGAGAAACACAAAAGAAAACGTGCGTGAATATATGAAATATAAGCGCACGTCAAAATCCCCCAAGCTGAACTCTTCCTCGTCCTCGAGGAAGACGAGTGAGAGTAGGAGCTCGGAAGGGGAAAATAGAGAGGAAGAAAGAAAAAGAAAACTCTAAACCCTAGATCGTCCATCAGAGCCACCAAAATCAGAAACGACACACCAAGCAAGCAAACACCAAATCACACCACTAAACCTAGGAAAGCGAGTCCAAATAAGTGTCGTGGGTCCACGCAGTGAAGCGCGAGTGAGCGTCGTCGTGTGCTAGCAAACGGTGATGCTTTCTACGATGTGCTATGATGCTCGATATACACAAATCCAAGATATGACCCAAAATATCGATCCGAATTGAAATAAGCGGCGAATATAAGTTCAAGCATGCATGAGAAGAGTTAGAATAGAAGTGTATCATGCATCGGGGACTTCACAACTAGGGTTAAGGAAATCACGCCACTATAGCCTAGATACTAGCTAAAAAGTTCCTAAGCCAAGTGTTTTCGATAACGACGGGGGTTGAGATGATGTGGAGAAGAACACTCGGTGCAAATTCTCGCCTTCCCTTTATTCTTGGCAAGTATGAAAAAATATTCACACGGAAATTTTTTTTTTTTGGGTTTTGGGTATTTGTATATTTTTTTGGATTTTGGGCTATACAAGATTTTTCTTTTCTTTTCTTTTTGGGTTTTTCTTTTCTTTTCTCCCTTTTTTTTATTTTTGGGATAGTGGCTATACACATGTGTACTCTCCCAAGTGGGAGAACGGTACACGACGAGGGGATTTGCACCAAGTAAAACAAAAAAGAAGTCGAAATCTAAACACTTGGGCAAAGGAAACTATTCTTGCTAAATAGAGCGTAGACTAAATGTGTTATCCTAGTCCTTAGTTGTGGAATCCCGACGCATGCGAATTGAAGTATACGATATAAATATAGCATGCAAACAGTGGAAACATATACCGCATATTCAAATCGGAGCATGACAATCTAGGGGTCATTCCTGGACAGGTATATAAAGTAAAATCACAAAGCAGAAGCACACCAAATGCTAGTCACGACACACGACTCACAAAAAAGCTAAGTGGACCTGCGATGCGTGAAATGCAAGAGGACTCGAAATCCTAGGGTTAGTGAGTGTGATCATCGATGCAATGCTAGGTGTGTGTGACTTTGTGGCGATTCATCATAGGAGTCATTTCTAGGAGAAAGAGCTAAAAAAAAGAAAAACAAGAAAAAATAAAAACACGATGAAAACGACACAAAAAATACGAAAAAGAAGGACTCAAACGACGCACACAGTGCGACTCCCCCAAGCTGAAGTTTGCATTGCCCTCAATGCAATATGAGTGAGCACGGGAGGGCAATGAAAATGGGGGGGAAATACGCACTGACACAAAAAGAAATGAAAACGAGGAAAACACATAGATAAAACTGAAAAAGAAAGAAAAATCAAAATCAAAATCAAACAATACGAAAATAAAAATAAAAATAAAACCACACGACACGACATTCAAAAAAAATGAAAAACAAGCACACACATAAAAAATGAGAAAAACAAACAAAACACGACAGCACACCAAAATAGACTTCCCCCAAGCTGGACCAGAAAGTGCTAGCGAAATGATTTGATCAATGAAATGCAGAGATGTGTAAGGGGGAGTCAAAAACAAAAGAGGTAAATCAAGAAAACAACACGCAAATAGTCCCCTCCCTCCGACAGAGACAAAGCATGGCCCCGAAAAGACAGATGGGCACAAATGTGGGGGGGGGCAAAAGCGGGAGAGAAAAATCAAGCATGGGCACCACCCTCTGGGGGTGGTGACGGGGGCCTGCGCTGTGGACCAGGGGTCGTGGGGGGTGGAATGTGGAGCTCAGTGACGCCGGGTGGGTCTTCGCGGATGTGGCGAACGAAGCTTTGAAGAAAGGGGAGGTCTCGGTCGACGGACTCCTGGGTTATCTGACCACCGTGCCCAGCTAGGAGGATCATGGCCATGAATCGATCGGCTTGGTCTTGGTCTTGGTCGGGGGCAGGTGGGTTGGAGGTGGTGGGCTGAGCGGGGGGTTGTGCGCGACGGGCGCGACGGGTGGGCCTAGGGTTCGAAGAGCTAGTGTCGGTGGGTTTAATACGGCGGGGAGGCAATGTGTAGGTGTTGTTTGTGCGCGTAGGTGTGTGAGAGTACAATGAATTCAACACAAACACAAAATACGACCAACAAGCAAATGGAATAGATTAAAATTAAGCAAAGGAGCGAGTTTACCCAAATGAGATGAAGATAGTCGATCGTAGGCGCCCCGATGCTACTCGATTGGAGCACGCTGTGAAGCCGCAGCGATCTCTTCAACAAGTTTCGACGCTGGGGGGAATGGATGAAATTTAGGGTTTGTGTGGAGGGAGATGGCGGGGGAATGGAGAGAAATGATGGTGGATGGGTAGGGAAATGGCTGGGGAAGAAGATCGAGGCTGATCTTGGGGAAGAGAGTATGAAGGCGCACGAGGGGAGTCGAAACGGCGGAGATTCGGGCGATCGGGCGAGGGTGAAAACGAACGGGTGTCGGGGGGGTTTATATAGGGTTTTAAGTCGAACCGATCGGGTGACTTGTCACCCGATCGGTTGATGGTTAGGTTGAAAATCTTGGCGAAGAAATGCTATAGGCAAACCGATCGGTTGACTTGGCCGCTCCACTCATTTTCCCGAGAACTTAGGGCTGCTCACCCGGTCAGGTCAACCGATCGCGCTCGAACTCAACCGATCGGTTGATATTCCCCAAAATTTCCCGAGAGTTCTCCCCAGCTCACCCGGTCCGCCACCCGGTCTCTTCATTACTCAACCGATCGGGTCACATGGGGACAGATCTCGGCATGTATCTGATACATCCCAACCGATCGGGTGAGTTGTCACCCGATCGGTTGGGGCTTGTTTTCTGCAAAAACCAATAGATTTGTTTAAGTCCCCGAACGGATGTTTTCGCGGCTGATTTTATTTATAAAAATAGATAAAATAAAGTAAAAAATAACGCTAAAAATTTGAGAAAAAGTTTAGAACATGGGTTGCCTCCCATGAAGCGCACTTGTTTAACGTCGTTGGCTCGACGCCCGCAAGAGATGCTCATGGTGGCTGATACGGGTGATGCCCAAATTTCGGCATCTCTTTCTCATTGGAGCTGAAGGCGCTTGGAGTAGTCAGCGGCTGGAAAAATACTTGCTCGACTACCCTTCCCTTGTTCTTGGGATCCGGGGGCTTTTCCTTGGTGTTGGCGCTTCCCGCCATCTTTTTCAGGATCCGGACCTCGTCTTTAGTGAGGTCCGTGTGCTCTTTCCCCGTTCTCCTCACAGGAGGAGCCTTGGGGAACCCGGGAGGGGTCGTTCTCGCTGCACTCGGTTTTCCAGCAGCTTCTTTGTCTTCGGGGCCTTCTTCATCTTCTAAATCCCCCAAGTCATCGGGGGGGTTTCTCAGGAGAATCTCCCAGGAGTTCTCCTCTACAGCTTTTTCTTCTTCTATCTCAAGCAAATTGCATCCAGGGTTATCAGGGGGATCGGGGTGCTTCATAGATAATCCCAGGTCAAACTCAACTTTCTCTCCGCTGACGTTCAAAGAGAGTTTTCCGTTCTTCACATCTATTAGAACGCCAGCAGTGGCCATGAAAGGCCGTCCCAGGATAATGGGGGTGTGTGCATCTTCGGGCATGTCCATGACTACAAAGTCCACAGGCACATGCACCCCTCTCACATTCACGGGCAGGTCATCCACAACTCCTACCGGATATTTGACCGACCGGTCAGCTAGTTGTAGGGTCATCCCGGTGGGTTCCAAATCACCCATCCCTATCCTTCTGTACATCGACAATGGCATCAAACTAACACTCACTCCGAGATCGACGAGTGCACGATGAATCTTCACTGCCCCGATCGTGCAAGGAATGGAAAAGCTCCCCGGGTCTTTAAGTTTCGGCGGATTTGCCCTCTGGATAAGAGCGCTACACTCCGCCGTCAACACTACTTTCTCCTTTCTAGACCCTCTAGTCACCAAATCTTTCAAGAATTTTGCATAGGAGGGGATTGTTTCGATTGCTTCCAGGAAGGGGATTTGCAGGCTCAGGTCCTTGACCATGGCGAAGAACTTGCCATATTTCTCATCAATCTTTGCCTGAGCCAACCGCTGTGGAAATGGCACAACGGGTTTATACGCTTTCGCGCTTTCTTCCTCCTTCTTCTCCTTCTCTTCTTCAGAGACTCCCTCTGGAGTCATAGGATTTGATGACGAAGCACCGGCGTCGTTTGATTTTTTGATCGGTTTCTCAACGACCAATGGTGCTTCCGGGTTGCTAGGGGGCACTCTAGTAGGAATTTGTGTCCCGCTTCTCAGAACGATAGCGGACACATTTGCGTGCTCGTGCACGAGTGCCGATGTCTGGGTTGCTCCCCTCGGGTTCACCTCCGGTTGTGGCTGTAATTGGTTTTGTGACCTTGCAAGGTTTGCCACTTGTAACCCCAGCTGGGTTACTTGGTCCGTGAGGGTCTGCTGCCCCATTTCTAGCTTTTGGTTGATCCTCTCCTGGTTGGTAATATATTGAGTCAAGAGAGACTCAACCGGAGAGACGGCCCTTTGTTGGCCATACTGCTGCTGCTGCTGGAACGGCTGCTGATTCCTGGGGGCGTAAGATTGTTACTGAGATGGTTGCTGCTGATATTGTTGCTGCTGAAACTGACTCTGCTGTGGCCTAGCCGGCTGATATGCTTGTTGCTGCGGCTGCTGAGGCGGCGAGGGCTGAAATGGTGGCCGGTAACTGAAGTTCAGGTGGTTCCGGTTGTTTGGAGAGTAGGCCGGATTGGAATTTGTCCTTGGCGGGTACGGCGCATTTCCCGTAGGGTTGTAAAATAGTGCGCTCGCCTGATCCAACGGTGGTGAGATGTCACCACCGTCGAATTCCCCGAAGAATCCGGACTCTACTGCTGAAATCTGCTGTGTATCGGCCCCACCGGCTCCAACCATTAGTGCGGAGATCTGGGTCGAAAGCAAGTCAAACTTGCTTGAAAGTTTGTCGATGTCCTCGACTCTGTGTACACCCCCAGATCTTGGTGTGGCTCTCTCGTCACACCACCGCTCATTGTTCGATGCCATGTTTTCTAGAATATGTCCGGCATCTTCCTTGCTTCTAGACATGAAGGAACCCCCAGCCGCGGCGTCCATAGAAGATTTCAGGTCATCCCTCAACCCATTGTAGAACAGATTAATAATCTGCCACTTCGGAAGCTTATGGTGAGGGCATCTTCTTTGCATCTCTTTATATCTCGTCCAAGCTTCATGCAAGGACTCGTGGCTGGCCTGGGAGAAGGAGGAGATCTCACTCCTCAACTTCATGGTCTTCCCTGGAGGAAAGAACTTTGTCAGAAAAGCGTTGGAGAGCTTCTCCCAGGTGTTGAAAGTGTTGGGGTCCTTCCCCCTTAGCCATTGCTTGGCTTTGTCTCGCAAAGAGAAGGGGAACAGCTTCAGACGGATAGCCTCTGTCGTGACACCATTAATCCGGAAGGTGTCACACTTCTCCAAGAACGAGTCTAGATTCTCGATCGGGCTCTCCATGGGTGCACCCGCAAACTGATCCTGCTGGATCCACGTCACCAATGACGGCTTCAGCTCAAAGCTTTGGGCCGTGATAGCTGGAGGACGTATGGCGGAAGTGGACTCGATAGATGGCATCGAGTATTCCAGCAGAGACTTTTGAGGTGGGGTGTTCTCCTCCATGGATTCGGGATCTTCCCTTCTCCGCTTCTCGGCGGCCAAGCGCCTAAGGGTGGCGTTAATCTCTGGATCGAGGGGGATCATGTCGTGCCCTTCTATCATTTCACCCCCATCCTCTTCCGAGGAGAACGAGACTGTCTCTCCTGCATTCTGATTTCTTTCTTTTCCGATTTTCCCCTAGCATATTTCTGCATCACATTGATTATATCATTTTGCTAGCATTGTCATGTTCAGCTTGGGGGAAATCGACTTTTATGTGCATGTTTTTGCGTGTCGTTGTTGTGTGTCTGTGTCTATGTGTTCTTTTGTCGTGTTTTATATCTTTTATTTGAGTGTTTCTTTTTCTTTATTTTTTTTAGTTTCGCTCGTGTGTTTTTCGTGTTTTTCATTTTTTTGTGTCGGTGCGTTACTTCCCCCCATTTTCATTGCCCTCCCGTATTCACTACTATTGCATTGAGGACAATGCAAGTTTTAGCTTGGGGGAGTCGCACTTCGTGCGTCATTTGTCTCTTTTTCTTCGTTATTTCAGTCGTTTTTCTCCGTGTTTTTCTTTTTTCTTTTTCTTTTCTTTTTTTTATCTCTTTCTCCTAGAGATGAACCCTATGATGAATTGCCACGAAAATCACACGCACACCTTGCACGGCTTCGATAATCACATTCACTAACCCTAGGATATCGAGTCCTCTTGCATTTCATGCATCGCGGGTCCACTTAGCTTTTTGTGAGTCGTGCGTCATGCCTAGCTATTTGGTGTGCTTCTACTTTGTGATTTTACTTTATATACCTGTCCAGGAATGACCCCTAGATTATCATGCTTCGATTTGAATATGCGGTATTTATTTCCCCTGTCTGCTTCTGCATGCTATATATATATATCGTGTACTTCAATTCGCATGTGTCGGGATTCCACAAACAACGACTAGGATAACCCACTTAGCCCATGCTCTAATTAGCGAAAAATATCTCCTTTGCCCAAGTATTTAGAATCCGATTTCATTTTTATTTTACTTGGTGCAAATCCCCTTGTCGTGTGCCGTTCTCCCACTTGGGAGAGTACACATGTAAATATCCCGATACCCAAAAATCTAAAAAAAGGAGAAAAGAAAAGAAAAAAAACCAAAAAGATGAGAAATGAAAAGAAAAAAAAATACAAATACCCAAAACCAAAAAAATTCCAGTGTGAATATTTTCCTACTTGCCGTGAATAAGGGGAAGGCGAGAATTTGCACCGAGTGTTCTGCTCCACATCTTCTCAACCTCCATCGTTTTCGAAAACACTTGGCATAGGGACCTTCTAGCGATTACCTAGGCTATAGTGTGGTGATTTCCTAGTCCCTAGCTGTGGAGTCCCCGATGCATGATACACTTCTATTCTTATACTCTTCTCATGCATGCTTGAGCTAATATTCACCGCAATTTCAAATTGAATCGATATTTGGGTCTTTCTTTGGGTATGTGTATATGGAGCTTTATTGCACATCGTAGATAGTGACACCATCTGCTAGCACATGACCACACTCACTCGCGCTTCACTGTGTGGGCCCACGACACTTGTTTGGACTCACATTCCTTGGTTTAGTGATGTGATTTGGCGTTTGCTTGCTTAGTGTGTCGTTTTTGATTTTGTTGGCCCTGACGGGCGATCTAGGATATTGAGTTCTCTTTTTCTCTATTTCTCCCTATTTTTCCTCTCCGAGCTCCTACTCTCACTCGTCTTCCTCGAGGACGAGGAAGAGTTCAGCTTGGGGGATTTTGACGTGCGTTTATATTTCATATATTTGCGCATGTTTTCTTCCGTGTTTTTCCGTTATTTACCGTCGTCTTGTATTTGTTTTCTCGTGTTTTCTTGTTTTCTTTCACTTTTCCGTGTTTTTGGTATTTTGCAGGAATTTCTAGCATTTGGGACATAAAACGATGATATCTCAAGTCCCCGGAGCAACGGGAGAAGTCACGCGTGATCCAGGGGGTCAAACGACCAAGATTGTCACTTTTCAGCCCCCACCCGATCGGTTGGACACAGCCAACCGATCGGGTGATGCACGCGTGCACGACCCGGACTGAAGTTGGAGCGAGGAGCAAAGTCAACCGACCGGTTCACCGACCGGTTCATCCCAACAGAGTTCTCGGGAAAATGGAGTTGAATTCCAACCGATCGGGTGACCTTCACCCGATCGGTTCATCTGTAGCCGATTCCTCCGAAGGACGACCCGGTCATTTCATCCACTCTCCTCTGCGCCCAGTTGAAGCTCCCGAAGCCCGATGGCCAAAGCAACAAGCGGCTCACCCGATCGGTTGATGTTTCAACCGATCGGGTGGCCTTTTCTTCCGCCTTTGCGCGCTGCTGATGCACTCATTGAAGATCTGATATCATTCCAGAAGGATTTTGGGTGATCTCTTATTTTTCTAGCGTCGGCATCGTCGTTAGCTTTCCAACGATAGGTCGCATGCCCAAATCCGATTTTTCTAGATTTTTCTGGAATTTTCTGAGCGCAGCTAGGTGCTGAAATTGGCTGCTGTCTGAAATTTCACTTCAACCGATCGGTTGGGAGTCCAACCGATCGGTTGAAGTCAATTTCGGCAGCTTCGTGCTCTCTGTTTATTCCACCTGATCGGGTGAGTTTTCACCCGATCGGGTGGGCCTTTTTTGACAGTTTTGAACCCGACCCAAGAGGGTTTTTGAGGGGTTTATAAGTAGGGTTTTGGGGCACGATGGAGGAGAGTTCTTCTTCAGTTTTTGAGGGCTTTTTGCCCCCTTCTCTTGTGAAGCTTATGGTAGTTTAGATTTGGTTTTATCTTCTAATAAATCTTGTAATGGATTGACGATTCAACTCAAGATAAGTATTTTCCTCTCTTTTTCTCCATTGTTTGTATTGTGTTTATTTTGCTTGATGGTGAAAGTTTATGTCTTTTGTGTTGTTTGTTTACATGTTATTCACCATTGAGTAGTTTGATGAACCCTAATACGGGTTAGGGTAGGATTGTTGCTTGGATATTTACATTAGACTTGGTTGCATGGCACGTGTTCGATGAAATGTGTCAATGGGGATTTCTAGCAATCTGGGTCCAATTGGTATGGCAACACACTAGATGTGTTGGGGATTGTGGTCCGAGTGCTTGTCCTGTCAAGACCCGCTTAGATGTATTGCTAGAAATCACATTTGACCTATTTGGCCATTAGGGTTACGCGGGGGTGTTTCATTGTCATTGGCGGGAGAAAGACCGCCTCTGACCGTCGGGCCAAGGGGGAATAAACTTGGCGGTTGACTCCCTAGCCATAGCTCACGCCCCGAGTATTGACATCGAGTCCTCGCGCGCGGGAGCGGCTTGGACGAAGTGTTGGGAGATATCATTATGGCCTTAATGCTCCCGGTTGCGGAAGATGTTAATGGACATGGGAATGCCCACCGTCCGGAACCGGGTAGGCCTAGCGTGCTTGGTACCGACCGGAATATCGGGCCATGGACGCTAGGTACCACCTTTTGGGGCAATGTCTCACCCTGGGTCAAGTCAAATGCCAAGTGTCATGAGTGCTCTAGCCCGTGTTAGCGGGGATTCATTTTGTGTCATTTTCATTTCATTCTTTCATTTCTACACTTCCCCCACATTATCTGCGTAGCTAGCACACAACCTAGGCGAGGCTAGTAGCCACTCAAGCCATCCACCTCCATGTGTTCGATAAACCCGCACCCTACACTAACCGTGCACTTGCAGTAAAACGACACCGCGCCCATACCGTAAACGGGGCGCCGGTCAGAATCTAAACACTTGGGCAAAGGAAACTATTCTTGCAAATTAGAGCATGGGCTAAATGGGTTATCCTAGTCCTTAATTGTGGAATCCCGACACATGCGAAATGAAGCATACGATATATATAATCATGCATACAGAAACAGACAAGAGAAGCAAATACCGCATTATTCATATCGACGCGTGATAATCTAGGGGTCATTCCTGAACAGGTATATAAAGTAAATCACAAAGCAGAAGCACACCAATCAGCTAGGCACGACACACGACTCACAAAAAGCTAAGTGGACACACGATGCATGAAATGCAAGAGGACTTGATATCCTAGGGTTAGTGAGTGTGATTATCGATGCTATGCTAGGTGTGTGTGATTTTGTGGCAATTCATCAAAGGGTTCATCTCTAGGAGAAAGATATAAAAAGAAGAAAAGAAAATTTTAAAACACGATGAAAACGGCACAAAAACGAAAAAGAAAGACTCAAATGACGCACAAAGTGCGACTCCCCCAAGCTGAAGCTTGCATTGCCCTCAATGCAATAAGAGTGAGTACGGGAGGGCAACGAAAATGGGGGGGTACGCACTGACACAAAAAGAAATGAAAAACATGGAAAACACAGATACGAAACTGAAAAAAAGGGAAAATCACAATCAAACCACACGACATAGAAATAGAAAAAGAAAGAAAGAAAATGAAACGACACGACAAATGAAATAAGCACACACACAAAGAAAACAAAACACAACAACACAGCAAAATGGACTTCCCCCAAGCTAGACATGACAATGCTAGCAATGAGATATGATCGTGAAAGTGCAGAGATATGCAAGGGGGATGTCAAAAAAAACAAAGAAAGGAAATAGAAATAAAAAGGAAGCGATTTGACACGTGAATGGGTCCTCCCCCTAGCAGTGGTAAAGCAGGGCCCGTAAAGACAGATGGGCACTAAAAATAGGGGGGACAAAAGCGGGATGGGAAAATATCAAGCAGAGGCACCACCCTCTGGGGGTGGTGATGGGGGCCTGTGCAGGGGACCAATAGTGGTGGGGGTGGGATGTGAAGCTCGGAGACACCATGTGGGTCAGTGCGAATGTGGCGAATGAAGCTTTGAAGAAAAGGCAGGTCTCGGTCGACGGACTCCTGAGTTACCTGACCACCATATCCAGCTAGGAGGATCATGGCCGCAAATCAGTCGGATTGGTCGTCGTCTTGGAATGACACCCCGAATTCGGCATCGCCAATGTAAGCGGGGGAAGTGGTGCGTGGGGTGGTAGATGAATTGGTGGTGGTGGATTGAGCGGGGGGTTGTGTGCGACGAGCGCGACGGGTGGGCCTAGGGTTGGAAGAGCTCGCGTCGGTGGGCTTAGCACGGCGAGGAGGCATTGTGCAGGAGTCATGTGTGTGTGAGTGTATGCAAAAGACTATGAATACACACTAACACGGCCAACGAGCAAAATTAAATATTTAGGGCAAAATAAAAATTCAGCTAAGGAGCGAGTTTACCCAAATGAGATGAAGATCGTTGCTCGTAGACGCCCCAATGCTACTCGACAGGAGCACGTGTGAAGCCGCGGCAATCCTTACAGCAAGTTTCGAAATTGGAGGAGAATTGGTGAAAGTTAGGGTTTTGTGTGCGGGTGAAATCGAGGAGGATGGGGAGAAATCGATGGAGAGATGGATAGGGAGAGGGGGGAGATCGATTGGGGTTGATTTAGGGGAAGAATGAGGTCAGGCGCAAGAGGGGGAGTCGAAGCGTTGATCTGGAATTCGAAATCGTGCGAGGGCAGATCGAACGGGCGGGGGGCGGCCATTTATAGGGATTTAAGTCGAACCGGTTGAGTGAGTTGTCACCCGATCGGTTGACTTAGTGGTCAAAAATTTTGGCTGAGGAGTTGCTACAGGTGAACCGGTCGGGTGAGTTGTCACCCGATCGGTTGACAGCTCCACACATTTCCCCGAGAATTCATAGTGTCTCACCCGGTCCTTCAACCGGTCTTGCTTCTTGTCACCCGATCGGTTGACGAATTCTGAAATTTTCCCGAGAGTTTCCCCCAGGTCACCCGGTCTGCCAACCGGTCTCTTCTTTCCTCACCCGATCGGTTCATTTAGTGGCAGACACGGTCGTTAGCTGATACATCCTAACCGATCGGTTGAGTTATCAACCGATCGGTTGGGGCCTTGTTTTCTGCAAAAACCCACAAATCGCCTAAGTTCCACAACGGAAGTTCTTGCGGCTGGATTTATTTATAAAAATAGATAAAATAAAGTTAAAAATAATCCTAAAAATTGAAACAAAAGTTTAGAGCATGGGTTGCCTCCCATGAAGTGCCTTTGTTTAACGTCGTTTAGCTCGACGCCCGTTGATGATGTTCATGGTGGGCGATACGGATGATGCCCAAAATCCGGCATCTCTTCAACTCCAGAGCTTGTGGCTATTGGTGTAGTCGACAGCTGTAAGAAGATTCGCTCAACTACCCTCCCTTTGTCGACAGGATCTGGGGGATTCTCCCTCAAATTGGCGTCTACCGCCATCTTTTTCAGGATCCGGACCTCATCACTGGTGAGGTCCATGGGTTCTTTCCCTTTTCTCCTCGTAGGAGGAGCCTTAGGGAATCCGGGAGGGGTCACACGTCGTGCGACCGCCTCATTAGCAACTTCATTCTTTGGGGAGCCAACTTGCTCTCCAAGGTCCCCCAAGCTATCGGGGGGATTCCTCGAGAGTACTTCCCAGGCACTTGTTTCAACAGCTCTATTTTCTTCGTTCTCCAACATACTGATACTAGGATCGTCCGGGGGGTTTGGGTGCTTCATCGACAAGCCTAAGTCAAATTCGACTCTTTATTGGCCGACATTGAGGGAAAGCTTCCCATTCTTCACGTCTATCAAAATTCCGGCGGTTGCCATAAAGGCCCGTCCCAGGATAATAGGAGTGTGCTTGTCTTCCGGCATGTCCATCACCACAAAATCAACCGGTACTTGTACTCCTCTCACATCGACAGGGAGGTCGTCCACTACTCCCACCGGGTACTTAACCGAACGGTCAGCAAGTTGTAATGTCATGCCGGTGGGCTCTAAGTCTCCCATCCCTATTCTCTTGTATAGTGATAGGGGCATTAAGCTGACGCTCGCTCCTAGATCGACGAGCGCCCTCTGGATTTGCACTTCTCCAATAGAGCAAGGGATGGAGAAACTTCCTGGGTCCTTGAGCTTGGGTGGATTTGCACGCTGAATGAGGGCGCTGCACTCCGCCGTTAACACGACCTTCTCTTTTCTGGATCCCCGTGTCACCAAGTCTTTCAGAAATTTGGCATATGAGGGAATTGTCTTGATGGCCTCAAGGAAGGGGATTTGTAAGCTCTGATCTTTCACCATGGCAAAGAATTTGCCATACTTCTCGTCAATTTTGGCTTGGGCAAGCCGTTGTAGAAAAGGCACAACGGGCTTGAATACTCTTAGGTTCCCTTCATCATCCTTTTTCTTCTCCTCTCTATGAACTCCCTCCGGAGTAGTTGGCTTGGGCGACGAAGCACCGTCGTCATTTAATTTCTCAATTGGTCGTTCCACGACCAACGGTGCTTCCGGTCCTTTGGGGGACATTCTCGTGGGTATTTGCATTCTGCTCCTCAAGACGATGGCGGACACGTTCTCATGCTCATGCGTGAGTGCCAAGGTCCGATTTACCCCCCTCGGGTTCACCTCAAGCTGTGGCGGTAATAAATTCTGCGGTCTCTGAAGGTTCGCCACTTGCAACCCCAGCTGGGTCACCTGATCAGTGAGGACTCTTTGTCCCATCTCCAGCTTCAGATTTATCTTCTCCTGGTTGGCGATGTATTGAGTCAAGAGGGACTCAACCGGAGAGATGGCCCTCTACTGGCCGTATTGCTGCTGGGTGGGCTGCTGATTCCGAGGAGCATACTGTTGATACTGTTGTGGAGGTTGTTGCTGCTGAAATTGCTGCTGCTGAAACTGCTGCTGAGGCCTAGCCGGCTGATATATCTGCTGTTGTTGCTGAGCCGGCTGTTGATAAGGCGCTCGGTATCTAAGGTTGGGATGATTCCGGTTGTTGGGAGAGTAGGCCGGGTTGGAGTTGGTTCGTGGTGGAAAAGGCGTGTTCCCTGTAGGATTGTAAAATAATGCGCTCACCTGATCCAACGGTGGTGAGATGTCACCACCGTCGAACTCTCCAAAAACTTCGGACTCCACCGCAGCAATCTGTTGTGAACCGGCGCCACCGGCCCCTACCATCAATGCTGAGATCTGGGTCGATAGTAAGTCAAAGTTGCTTGACAATTTGTCGACGTCCTCGACCCTATGGATGCCCCAGATCTAGGTGTGGCCCTCTCGTCACACCACCGCTCATTGTTAGATGCCATATTTTCCAGAATCTGTCTGGCATCTTCTTCGCTTCTTGACATGAAAGACCCTCCAGCCGCGGCGTCCATGAAAGATTTCAAATCGTCCCTCAACCCATTATAAAACAGATTTATGATCTGCCACTTGGGGAGCTCATGGTGGGGACATCTTCGCTGCATCTCCTTGTATCTCGTCCAAGCTTCAAGCAAGGACTCGTGGCTGGCTTGGGAGAAGGAGGAGATCTCACTCCTCAGCTTCATGGTCTTCCCCGGAGGAAAGAACTTCGTCAGGAAGGCATTTGAGAGCTTCTCCCAGGTATTGAATGTATTCAGGTCCTTTCCCCTAAGCCACAGCTTGGCTTTATCTCGCAAAGAGCAGGGGAACAGCTTCAGTCGGATCGCCTCAGTTGTGACACCGTTTATCCGGAAGGTGTCATATTTCTCCAAGAAGGAGTCTAAATGCTCAATCGGGCTCTCCACGGGTGCACCCGAAAATTGATCCTGCTGGATCCACGTCACCAAAGATGGCTTAAGCTCGAAGCTTTGGGCCGTAATAGCTGGAGGACGGATGGCGGAGGTGGACTCGATGGAAGGCATCGAGTACTCCAGCAGGGACTTGTGAGGCAGTGTGTTCTCCCCCATGGCTTCAGGATCCTCTCTTCTTCGCTTCTCGGCGGCCAAACACCTTAGGGTGGCATTTATCTCTGGATCAACGAGGATCAAGTCGTCGAGACTTCTTGAACTCCTGCGCATGAAAAACAACAAACACCCGTGAAGCGAAAAGTGGGAAAGAAACAGATAAGATAAGAAATAAAAATAAAAATAAGAAAATAAAAAGGGAAAAAGAAGAATGCGAAAATTATCGCGAGGTAGGGATGTGAGCTAGACATAAGGGTTCCTGAAATCCTAAAATAACAAGCACGTTGCCTTCCCGGCAACGGCGCCATAAAGCTTGACGTCCCCCGCTAGTGCGTGCTAGATGTGTGCAATAATACGATTGAGGGCGTGAGATTTAAATATTTGTAACCGTAAGCGCACGGTGTTGTAGTGTGGCTTGGGGGTCGAACTCAGGGAGGCGTGGATGTGCTTGTGTCAAGGAGGATCAAAATCACCCCATGGGCGAGCTAGCCCGGATCGAATGATGGGTTGTCACGGTAAATGGAATGCAAGGTATAGACAATATAAAGGAAAACCCCGGGACTTTGGTTTCCACCCCATCGTACGATTCTCGTCGATACGGCCTACGAGTAGGATAGCGATCGGAATTAGGGTCTAATGGTGAGACGTTGCCTCTGAAAGTGGTACCGGCATCCCATGGGCCCGATATTCCGGTCGGTGCCCAGGATGATACGCCGGACTTCCCGGGTTCGATCAGTGGGCACTCCCGTGTCCATTAACACTGATCGACTCTGGGAGCACTAAGCTCGCAACGATAACTCCCAACGCCTCACCATGCCGCTCCCGCGTGCTAGGATTCAGCGTCTACGCTAAGGGCGTGAGCTATGGCTAGGGAGTCAACCGCCAAGTTTATTCCCCCTTGGCCCAACGGTCAAAGGCGGTCTTTTTCCCGCCGATGACAATAAAACACCCCGCGTAACCGTTAGATTCCTAATCCCTATCGATTTCCTAGTCCTATGGACGCATCGGGAAGAGCCCACGAAGGGGTTTCCGCGAAAATCCCAGATTTGGGAACTACTCACACATATTTAGTAAAAAGCGATCTAAACAGAAATCGACCGTAAAAATCATGACCAGACAAAAGAAATGCAATGGAAGTAAAGCAATTAAGATAATACTAAAGTTTGACAAAGATCTGAAAACTTACAAAAACTGGGAAATTACAGCCGTCACAAAATGAAGAAAACAGCAAAAAATAACCAACTTCTGTTTCTGGAAAACCTAGGGTTCTATATATAGGAAAAGATATCACCCGATCGGTTGACAAGTCAACCGATCGGGTGACCTGCTTCAAACTTTGGCAGCGAGATGCGGGACTTCACCCGGTCAGGATGAACTGGTCGGTTGACATATGAATGTGACCGGTTAGATCTTGGTGACGTCGGGTGAGGAGGCCGGTTGAGCTGACCGTGTCTTGGCTTTTGAGATTCAGCTACAGGTGAACCGATCGGGTGAAGGTCACCCGATTGGGTGGCAATCAGCTTCGAATTCCAGGGAGTTTGGGCTTTTGACCCGGTCACTGAACCGACCGGGTGACTTCTTGTGAGCTCCAAGCTACGTCCGGGTGGTGCACGCGTGCATCACCCGATCGGTTGAAGATGACCAACCGACCAGGTGAGGGGCTGAAAGATGATATCATCGTCGTTTGACCCCAGATCATGCGTGACTCCTCCCGTTGCTCCGGGGACTTGCGATATCGTCGTTTTATGTCCCCTATGCCAGTAAACTCCTGCAAAATACGGAAAACATGGAAAAGTGAAAGAAAACAATAAAACACGAGAAAACAAATATAAGACGGCGGTAAAATACGGAAAAACACGGAAGAAAACGTGCGCAAATATATGAAATATAAACGCACGTCAGTCTTAAAGGCGAGAACCCTATGCATGATAGAAAACATTTGCATGGAACCTGAAATAATTATTATTACCTTACTCGCACATAGAATTGTCATGTTTATAGTGCCTTCTTTAATTCTTTAGAACTGCCATGCTCATAAATGCTCTTAATTTAACTGTTTAGAACTGCCATGTTCATAACTGCATGTGAATAAATGTATAATTGTGACTTTAGAACTATTATCATCTCTTAATCTGTTTAATAATTCGTACACCTCAATTTGGGTCATCTCACCTTTTATTTGTAGACCCTTGCTAACATACATTTGTGTTTTGGAATGTATGTCAGATCCCGAGCCTGAATACGAGGAGGGCCTGTTTGAGACGCCTGACCTAGAGAGTCAGGAGTTTGCCGTTGATGTCGAGTCACTCCCCATGGAGGACTAGAGACCCGAGCTGCTGTTGCTTCCCTTGGATTTGCTTTTAGTACCTTGTATTAGTGTATGTTTCTTTTGTAGTTCTTTCGACCCTGCTGAGGCCTTGTCGTTTTATTTCTTTCTGTATACGAACTTTTGGGTTGTGGCTTGTAATTAATAATTTTTTTATTTTTCTGAAATGCAAGCAAGAATCCTACAAGGTTGTTATCATAGACGCTTAGTGAACTCGAGCTTCATCGCTCCAGTTCATGCGAACCTTTGTAACGTTCTCGCTTCCAACGCTTTTTGGGAAGCGGAGAGTTACAGGTTTTAGTGGTGGGCCATGTAGGTCATGCATTTGTAGAAATTCAGACCAATAAGAGCGTTATTATTAGCCAAACATCTAGAGTAATCACGTATACGAGATTAATTCGGGGTTTTCTTGTCTCAGAATGGTAGGAAGACGTAATGCTCGACGTGGAGCCAGTGCCAACAGAGTTGGAGATGGTGGCATCCACCAGATCCTTGGGGTCATGAGGGAGATGCTTGAGGTTTAGCACCATCTGGTCCAGCAGGGACAGAAGGCTGCACCAGTTGCACTACCTCACATTCACTTTGAGCCTAGAGCCAGGCAATTTCGAGAGATGCACCCGAAGAGCTTCTCTGGAAGAGAGGGTCCGCTAGCTACAGAGGAGTGGCTTCGTAGCACTGTGGATGACTTGGGCCTTGCCGAGTCAATCCGAACGATTGGGTGGACTTAGCGAAGAAGCAACTGACGAAAAATGCCTGCAATTGGTGGGATGCTGAGGAGACCAGACTGACCAAGCCTATTCCATTGGCTACCTTCCGTCAGAGGTTTGACGTCCAATATTTTCCAAAGGCTGCGAAGAGAGAGAGATGCAGTAGCACTTTATCAACTTGGAGCATGACATCATGAATGTCGATGAGTACGAGGCCGAGTTCGCCATGCTGAGTCGCTTTGCCCATACTCTGGTGAAGGACCCAGAGGACTGTGCCCACCGCTTCCTACAGGGCTTAGATCTGAACATTCAAGCTTCGGTGTCCTCGGCCACTTTTACTACCCATGAAGAAGTCCTGGTGGCGGCAAAGCAGCACGAGCGGATCATGAACCAGAAGAAGACACATCAGGCAGGCAAGCACCCAATGGAGATGGAGAGGAGTACACCCATGCCTATGGTTCATCATGTTCAGACTACCAATTCAAGAGTCCATCTGCACATGTCCCCAACCGAGCTCAGCTGACTTGCCATTACTGCGGCAAGTCTGGTCATGTGAAGAAGGATTGTAGGAGGCTACTGAACCAGTGCCTAGTTTGTGGTTCACCTAATATTGCTGCAAAGGACTGTCCCCACGGCACTCGACCTATACTTGTTGGAGCACCTGGACCTGCTCAACGGATGGTACCTACACCTGGACAGCATGGACTGCCTCTAGTTCCACAGAATCGGGCCTTTCAGCAGGCAAGCAGCCGAAGCATCGGGTGTTTACCATGACAGCTGTAGATGCAGAAGCTGAGGATGATGTGATCGCAGGTAACATATATACCTAGTCTTTACCTTGTTTATGCATTCATGCTTAATTAGATCATCATGCTTAACTTAGTTGTATTATATCTTAGGTGTCATCTTAATTTCCTCTCACCCAGCCCTGACACTGTTTGATTCGGGCGCTTCCATGTGCATCTTATCCCGGAAGTTTGTAAGTGAATATTCAATTTCCACTTTCACTCTCCCCAAGTGTTGGAATATCACTACTGGGAATGGTGTAGTGAAAGTTGCATTGGTATGTAGGCCATGTCCGTTGGTGATTAGTGGACATGAGTTATATACTGATTTCACTGTCCATGATCTACCCAACTATGATGTCGTTCTCGGCAATGATTGGTTAAGAGCTTTCAATGCAACGATCAATTGTCACAGGAAGAAGGTAGTATTTGAAATTCCTAATCACCCGGTGCTTGAGTTCGTTAGTGGAGGTCATTCGTTTGGGCCTGTCGGATTCCGGGCCCAGCCGAGTGATTTGATTGTTGCATCTTTGATAGCCAGACCGGAGAATCCTACAATGGTGAGAGATTTTGAAGGCATCTTCCCGAAAGACATTTCTGGACTACCGCCCGATTGAGCGTTGGAGTTCGGCATTGGTCTTATGCCAGGAGCTCAACCGATTACGAAGGCGCCTTACCGTATGGCTCCTGCAGAGCTAGAAGAGCCGTGAAACAGTTGGATGAGCTATTGCAGAAGGTTTTCATTCATCCCAGTGTTTCTCCCTTGGGAGCACCTGTCTTGTTGGTGAAGAAGAAGGACGGGTCGAGTAGAATGTGCATTGACTATCGGGAGCTGAACAAGGTCACATTGAAGAAAAAATACCCGTTGCCCCGCATTGACGACATCTTCGACCAGCTTAGTGGATCGAGAGTATTCTCGAAGTTGGACCTCAGGATCGGATATCATCATGTGAAAGTCAAGAAGAAAGATGTGTCCAAAACAGCCTTTCGGACCAAGTACGGGCATTACGAATTTGTGGTTATGCCTTTTGGTGTGACCAATGCCCATGCTGTGTTTATGAATCTCATGAATCTTATCTTCTATAATTTCCTAAATAAGTTCGCGGTTATTTTCATAGATGATATGTTGGTGTATTCGAAGAGTGAAGAGGAGCATACAGAGCATTTGAGGATGGTCTTGGAGACGCTCCATCGTCATAGTCTATATGCCAAGTTCAGCAAATGTGAATTCTGGTTGGACAGAATTGCATTCCTTGGGCATGTAGTATCAAGAGCTGGCATATCGGTGGATCCGGAGAAGGTCAAGGCAGTCAGTGAATGGCCTACACATCGATTAGCATTTCACGTTAGAAGTTTCATAGGATTGGCGAGATATTATCGCAGATTCATTACGGACATCTCTAGGATAGCTGAGCCTAGGAAGAGAAAGGATATCAAGTTCAATTGGTCGGATTCTTGTGAGCAGGCCTTTAGCACTCTGAAGGAGAGACTGACTACCGCACCAGTCTTAGCTATTCCAGATAGAAGTGGAGGCTTCGAGGTATTCTATGACGCATCAAGCAATGGCCTTAAATGTGTTCTACATCAGCACAATCATGTGGTCGCATATGCTTTGCATCAGTTGAGGGTTCATGAGAAGAACTATCCGACCCATGATTTGGAGTTAGCTGCTATCGTTTTGCATTGAAGATCTGGCGACATTTCTTACTGAGTGAGCAAGTGAAAATCTTCACTTATCACAAAAGTTTGAAATACATATTCACTCAGAAGGAGCTGAATATGAGGCAACATAGATGATTGTAGTTGATGGCTGACTACGATATTGACCTTCAGTATCATCCGGGGAAGGTGAATGTTATACATGATACTTTGAGTCATCTACCAAATGTGGTGATTCTTACAGCTCAGTGGGAGTTACAGCAAGATCTGTGGGGGTTATGTATAAAAGTTGTTTTACCAGGAGCCACCTCATCGTTGATAAACATGCAGATACAGTCAATGATGGTAGACCGGATCAAGGCTGCTCAAGCTGGAGATGTTAAGTTGCAGAAGATCAGAGAGCAGGTTGAAGCAGGAATCCGGACTGATTTCCTTATTCATGAGGATAGATCCCTGAGATATGGCAGTAGGATCTGCGTACCTGCATGGGATATCAGAGAGGAATTGATGAATGAGGCTCACAGTTCGCCTTATTCTATTTATCCTAGAGGTACGAAGATGTACAAGGATCTTCGTCAGAATTTCTGGTAGCACGGAATGAAGAGGAGCATGGCACGGAGCGTTGGCAAGTGTCTTGTGTGCCAGCAAGTGAAGCCAGATCATCATCGCACTGCTGGACTGCTACAACATCTGTCGATTTCGGAGTGGAAGTGGCAACACATCACGATGGACTTCGTGACTGGCTTGCCTCGGAGCACCAAGTATAATGACGCAATCTGGGTCATCGTTGATCGATTGACCAAGTCTGTGCACTTCATGTAGGATCCTGCCAAAACAGAGTTAGGATCGATAAATGAAGTTTAGACTTACGCTTGCGTATGCGGCACGGTAGTCTACGAACTTCGCCTTCGGATTCGTCACGACGGATCGAGTCTTCTCACGAACGGAGTAAGGCTACTTAATCCACAATCTAAATCTCTACTTTAGATTAAGAACTTGGATAAAGAGAGAGGAAGGATTTCGGCAGAGCTTCGCTAGAATGAAATGCATGCAAGAATGCCATGCAAAAGTGTAAGGAAATGGCTTACCCTTGGGTCTTATTTATAGCCCCCAAGGTAGTTATTTTAAGGTAAATTGTTCCTTTGGAACAATTTAACTAAGGTGTACCATGATACATGGCACATTATAAGCATAAGTTGTACCATATGCATGGTACAACATAAGCTTAAGATATTCCCCCTTTATTAGCCATATGTCGCATGCACTTATGCATATATAATGCGACTTTCCCACTCATCCAGAGATCCTCTCCGCAAAGGAACAGATTCCCTTTGCACACGACTTCGTGTACGCGACGTTCGAGGTCCGTATTCCCTCGTACATCCCCCACAAGGGTGTACAAACGTCTTCCATATCCAACATCTCCCACTCACACTTGAGGGGATTGTAAGAGAACATCTTTCTCTTAGTTCTTTCATCTATCATACCGAGAAATAGACCGTACGACCATCATGCGCGTAGAGTCTGTTGTTGTGCACTTGTTAGAGATACACAACGACCTCGAAGGTGCAAAGTTGAGTAGTTCAACGCATGCTTTACCCTAGATTATTTCTTCACATTTCTTATACTTTATATTCAACAATTGAATCCCATCTGGATTACAATTGGCTGGCCAGCTTTGAATCATTTAAAGTCCAAATGTGAATATGAAATCAATCTTCCTCTTCTTGCGAACCTTCTGATCTTGACTTGATTCGCTTTTCTAACGTGCCCCGCCGAGCCGAATTATCATAGCCCATTAGCAACACGCTAAGATAGCGATCATCTTGTCAAATCTGAAGGAACCAATTGGAGTCCTTGAGGGTAAGAGTTAAGACCCGTATGGCCTTTGAGTCTCACATAATAGCAAACACTATTGCTACTAACTCAGTGGTCGAAATGCATACGTGGTATGAACACGTATTACAACATCACTCCTTTCCCAGGGAGAGTATGTCTTAATGATGTTGTACGGATGAAAGATCAGACACCACAGTGCCTATCTTTTGAGTCCCCTTACTACTCATGAAATATTCCCGGACTCTCATCCTGCATAAGACAGATAGGATTAAAAAATCATATGAGATCTCTTTCAAATATCCTTGTGATATAGATCTCAGATCTTTTGTAAGCATCATGTTACGCCTATTTGACCGAGACCCATAGAGCACGAGCCCAAGAGCCCATCTGCATCCTCAAGGCCCAATCGACAAAGGCCCTACACGGGATCTTCTCGAAACGACGATCCGACCCGGACCCAATAACCCGTTGGTCGCACGCCCGCTCCTGCGAAAACCGCTCCCCCGGACACGCGACCACTAAAGGGCGATAATGGGGAGGTGCTGGCAGGGCGGAGAGGGCGGCGGCTTGGGGGGACTGATGGGGCACGATCGATGGCGGGCGTGGGACGTGGGCCAGAGCCAATCACGCTGGGAGCTCTACAAAAGGGTCAGGAAGACGACGAAGCAAGGGACCGCATCTCAGGTAACAAAACCTAAGGTACTCCATCAACGACCTCGTTCCCCCAATTAATCTCCTTCCTCCCCCGCTCGCGCCGAGAGACGACGTTACGATCTCCTCACGAGTCGGACCGTCTCCGCCGGGCCTCCTGTCTCAGATCTCTATCTGACTTAGGCATCGGAGGGGATTTGGCCGGAACCAAGGTCCGGCCCCCTGACGAGCGTTCTCGTCTGCGCAGGTGGACAGCAGATCAACGGGCCGAGGCTACCCCTCGCCCCTCACCGACCACTCGATCAACCGGACAGTGAGGCTTCCCCTTACCGTCTGCCTGCCGTGGCCGAGCACACCCCACCAAGGCCGAGCGTCATCGAATCGGGTCCGAGACTCTCCTTCGCCACCCGTCGGCCGTGCATCTACCCGGGCGACCGAGGCTACCCCTCGTCCCCCTTCCAGCCGAGGCCGAGCACACCTGTCCGAGGCCGAGCGTCTCAACCAGGGCCGAGGCTTCCCCTCACCCTTTCTGCACCGATTCGAAGCCCCCGAGGGACCCCAAGCGGGCCCCTTGACCACGTTGACCGGGTCCATCACGGTCAACGCTTAGTAGTGAGAAAACACTCTGAAACATCTGGCGCCGTCTGTGGGAAGCGAAAACTGTCCCACGAAGAAACAAACCACATTCGCGATGACGCGGCCTCCCTCCTCTCGGCGAAAGAAGGGCGACAGGGCCCGACATCGTGGCCAAGAATGGGCACTGGACCGACGCGAGGAGAGTCGCGAGGATAAGGCCGGGAGGCCCTCCCCTTCCCAACCGGTCGGGAGACCGAGTGCGCCCGTAACGGCGCGTAGCTCGGACGTGGCTTTGGTGGTGTCAGTGGTCATAGACACTACCTTGGTATGACGGCTGCTCGTCGACACCGGCAGCTCCTGTGACGTCCTGTTTATGTCAACCCTGGAGAAGATGGGTCGGCGGAAAGAAGACTTGCGACCTCGCTCGGGTCCCGTGGTCGGATTCACGGGTCACTCCACCCCCATCATCGGCACCATCCATCTCCCGGTAACGCTCGGAGACACACCAGACTCAGTGACCCTGGCGGTGGAATTCATCGTATTGGGGATCGGGTCGGAATACAATGGGATCATCGGCCGACCCCTGCTCAACGCCGTCGGCGCGGTGGTCTCGACCCTCCATCAGACCATCAAGTTCCGAACGCCGGGGGGGATGGGGCAAGTCGAAGGCGACGTGGGGAGACCGAATACCTGCTATCAACTGGCGGAGGAAGGTCCCGAAGATCGTCTAGCTGACCGGATGGCCGCGCTCGACTTAAGGAGCGGACCTAGGCCCACCCCTGCGGAGGAGCAGGAGCAAATCCCGGTCACGGACACCGAGGGCCGGTTCGTCTCGATCGGGAGAGGGCTGACCCCGGACCTGAGGGATCAGCTGATCGAATGCCTGGAGGCGAACCTGGACATCTTCGCCTGGTCACCTGAAGACATGCCCGGCATGGACCCCCAGGTGATCGTCCACCAGATCAACGCCGACCCCAACTTCAAACCGGTTAGGCAGAAGAAGCGTAACCTGGGCGGCGAGAAGATGAAGGCAGCCTCCGAGGAAGTGGAGCGTCTCCTCGATGCCGGCTTCATACGAGAAGTCTGGTACCCGGAGTGGCTGTCGAACGTGGTGATGGTCAAAAAACCCAACGGGAAGTGGCGGATGTGCGTGGACTTCAGTGACCTCAACAAGGCCTGCCCCAAGGACAGCTACCCCCTGCCGCGCATCGACCACCTGGTGGACAACGCCTCGGGGTACGAGATGCTAAGCTTCATGGACGCTTACTCCGGGTACAATCAAGTCCAGATGGACCCCCGGGACGAAGAGATGACAGCCTTCACGACGGACCGGGGAACCTACTGCTACAAGAAGATGCCCTTTGGCTTGAAGAACGCGGGGGCCACCTACCAGAGAATGGTCAACAAGGTGTTCAGCTCCCAGATCGGGAGGAACCTAGAAGTCTACGTCGACGACATGCTTGTCAAGTCAAGGCGACCGGAAGACCACATCGCCGACTTGCGGGAGACCTTCGAGCGGTTGCAGCGACACCACATTCGGCTCAACCCCGCGAAGTGCACGTTCGGGGTAAGATCTGGCAAATTCTTGGGATTTATGATAACTAACCGTGGTATTGAAGCTAATCCCGACAAGATCGAGGCGCTGGTCAACATGCGCGAGCCGACGACGATCAAGGAGCTACAGAGGCTGAACGGGCGCATTGCAGCCCTGGGGCGATTCCTTTCCAAATCGGCAGAAAGATCTCTTCCCTTCTTCAAGGTCCTGAGGAAAGCAATCGCGGAACCTCCGAGCAATAGGAAGACGATACTCTGGGACGAAGACTGCTCCCGGGCATTCGGGGACCTCAAAGAGTATCTCCGCAGCCCCCCTCTCCTGTCCAAACCCCGGGAAGGGGAGTCGCTGAGCCTTTACCTGGCGTGCGCGGAGGAAGCTGTAAGTTCGGTGCTGATCCGGGAAGACGGCGGGGTGCAATGGCCGGTGTATTACACGAGCCGGATCTTGAAGGGGGCGGAGGTGCGATACTCGCCCATGGAGAAACTGGCATACGCCCTCGTCCTCTCAGCACGAAGGCTCCGACCCTATTTCCAGGCCCACACCATACTGATCCTGACCGACTCGCAGCTGGAGCAGAACCTCAAGAGATTCGATCGAATGGGAAGGATGCTAAACTGGGGAGTGGAATTGAGCGAGTTCGACCTCCGATTCAAACCGCGCACGGCCATCAAAGGACAGGCCCTAGCCGACTTCATCGCCGAGTGCACGACGGAAGGAAACAGCCCCCCAAAGGGAGAAGACCCAGGGACGGTAACTGCTCCACCCCTGTCCTTTCTTTCGGCTGACCACTTCCAGCTAGAGGATCCAGGAGCGTGGATAGTTCATGTGGACGGGTCGGCTACACAGTCAGGAGGCGGGGCCGGGATTGCGATCCGATCTTCGGAGGGGAACATTGTGGAATACGCGTTGCGATTCGAGTTCCCAGCCACAAACAACGTGGCGGAGTACGAAGCTGTGATCAACGGCCTGAGGCTGGCCCTGGAGCTCGGGGCCGAGTCCGTCCGCCTCCTAAGCGACTCGAAGCTCATTGTCAACCAACTCTTAGGGAGCTACGAGGCACGGGAGGAGGCGATGCAGAGATATCTCCCAGTCGCCAGAGCGGTGATGTCCAAATTCAAAGACGTGGAGGTCTTACACCTCCCACGGTCAGAGAATGCGCGGGCCGATGTGTAGTCAAAGCTGGCCTCGTCCTCGCCAAAGGAGCTGGGCCGCACCATCTACGTAGAGAACCTGCCGTCCCCCAGCACGATGGAGCATGAGGTGATGGCGATCGACCAAGAGCCCACCTGGATGGACCCGATCATCCGATACCTCACCCACGGAGAGGTGTCGGCCGATAGGGACAAACGCCGAACCCTGGAGAGAAAAGCACTCCGATACATGATCCATGAGGGGACGCTCTACCGGAGACGCTGGACCAAGACGGACGTCCTCCCATACCTGAAGTGCATCGGACCGCAAGAAGCTGACTACGTCCTACGGGAGGTTCACGACGGGATCTGCGGGAATCACCACGGAGGCAAGATAGTCGCACAGAAGATCTTAAGGCAGGGGTACTACTGGCCGACCTTGGCCAAAGATGCTACAAGCTACGTCCAGAAATGCCAAGAATGCCAGAGGTACGCCCACCACATTTCGACTCCTCCGTCAGAGCTCATCCCTATCGTGAGCCCCCTCCCCTTTGCGAAATGGGGGCTCGACATCCTCGGACCGTTCAAGCCAGGACGAGGGCAGCGGAAGCACCTGATCGTGGCAGTGGACTACTTCACCAAATGGATCGAGGCCGAGCCGTTGGCAACCATCACGTGGAAGAAAGCGAAAAGCTTCGTGTGGAATTCCATCATTTCCCGATTCGGAATACCACGGGCCATCGTCACAGACAACGGGAAGCAGTTCGATTCTGCAGGGTTTAAAGATTTTTGCGAGGAATGGGGAATCAAGCTCCTCTTTGCCTCGGTAGCACACCCCCAGACCAACGGGATGGCAGAAGCGGCCAACAAGTGTATCATCGAGCCCCTCCGGAAGAAAGTGAAGGACGCCGAAGGGAACTGGCCGGAAGAGCTCCCCGGGATACTCTGGTCATACCGGACGACCCACAAGGAGGCTACTGGCGAGATCCCCTTCATGCTCACCTACGGGGCCGAGGCGGTGGTACCGGTCGAATTGGGTGAAGAATCTCTTCGCCTCAAATACTTTGACGAAGACCGAAACTCGCAGGGCCTAGGGCTCAGCCTGGAGCTCCTCGACGAGCGACGGGAGCAGTCACTGGCCACCATCGTCCGCCAAAAGCAGAAGGTGGCCCGATACTACAACGCTCGGGTGCGGGGGAGAAGCTTCCACCTCGGGGACCTGGTCCTCCGGAAAGCAGGCTTCACCACTGATACCGCTCGCAAAGGGAAGCTCGCGGCTAGATGGGAGGGACCCTACAAAGTCGTCGAGGTCCTCGGACCCGCAGCCTACCGACTAGCCGACATGGAAGGGAGAGTTCTCACTCACACTTGGAATGCGGAACATTTACGCAAATACTTTCAATAGATGTATCACTTCCTATGAAATAAATTTGTTTTAAATTCATTCCTTTCCAGATAAAGCAAAAAGGCATGCAGAGGGTTACACGAAGAGGTCGAGGGGCATCCCCCTCCCTCATTTTTCTCCGGGGGCACCGGGGGAGCCACAGGCTGGCAGCTCACTAGGGTCTCCCCCCTCACTCCGTTCGGCGTCAGAGTACATCCGAAGTTCCTCGAAGTTAATCCCCGAGAGCGGGAACTTCTCTTGGATCTCGGACTGACACCGGACGAAGCCTTTCTCGTACGCCTCCGATAAGGCGGTCTCCACAAAGGAGGTGGCATACTCCGCCACGGCATCCTGAGCGACCCGGGCCGGATCTACCTCCTCGATCCCACGCAGCCGGGCCTCTAAGGTCTCGACCCGGCGATGGTGCTCCGCCCTCTCCTTCTCGATCTCCTGGGATTTCTCCACGAGTTTGGCTGCAAGGGCCCTCGCCTGTTTCTCCGCCGCATCTAGACGATCGGAGAGCTCCGAGGCTTCGGAGGCAACAGCCGGGTCGGGGATCTGCTTGACTCCTCCAGGCGCGCCGACATCTTTTGAAAGAGAGGCGAGCCGCGTCTCGGCCTCTGACTTCGCGGCCAGAGCCACGGCTCTCTCCCGATCCGCCACCTCCAGGGCAGAGGACAGCTCGGTTATTCGGAAGTTCAGGGACTGGACCCGCGCTTCCTCCAACTGACTAGCTTCCTCCTCCTCCTCGGCAGGGACCTCAGGGCCTGGCCCGGCCACTGATTTGGCTTTGGGAAGAGCCGCGAATTGGCGCCTCATCGAGAGGCCCACCGAGGACAACTGTGCCAAAGCAACAAAGGTAAGACGGTAAAAGCAGCTGGAGAACGGGGGGACAAGCAGAGACACACTACCTGTTGACCAGCCTGGACCACGAAGGTAGCCAAGCAATCGCCTCTGACTCCATCCAACACCGCCTGGTCGGGAGGGAGACAACAGTTCTCGGCCACTCGAGCGGCGGCTCCACGGCTCGAGAACACCGACTCCTTCTCCCCCACTGGAAAGCGTGGACAAAGAAGACCCTCTCCTGACGAAGGGAACTCGCCAGGAGCGGAGCGGAACACCCCAAGATATTGACTGTAAGCATCAGGGAGAGAACCGTCCGGGAGAGGTGAAGGGCCGGCCCACGGCCAGGCAACCTCAACGGGAGCAGGATGAGGTCGGTCGGCAGTCGGCTGGACGTCGACCCCCTCGACCCCCTCACAGAGCCTCTTGGGGGACCCCTGCAAGGGGAGAGAGGGAGACGACATCTTCTTTCGCTTCGAACCTCCGGACGCGGTCACAACCCGCTGCTTCATCCGGACCGCCAACACATGGTCCCTTCTGCGCGGATCCGGGTTCGGGACCTGCACAAGGGCGCTGGCAGGAGAAGAACCGAGAGGAAACCCACCTGCACTCAAAGAAGAAATGAGAGACAGAGCAGAACCCGGGCGACTCCGAGGGGCGAACGTGCGGAGCAGCTTACCTAGGGGCCACACCGTCTTACGCAAATTGTGGTCACTAAAGAGGAAGTCGATCGAGCGCTCCCTCGTGGGAGTTGCCAGCATGTCCCTCGCCGTCTGCTGCTCAGCGACCGTCGGCTCACCCAAATTAAGAACAACGGCACCGGCCGCCACCCACCGAGCCGGGAAGGGTACGCTCGAGGGGAATGTGACGAACACGTATTCCCCCTTCCAGCGTTTCAGAGAGCTCGGCAACCCCAGCACCAGGGACATCTTCGGGCGGGCGCTGATGTAAATCCACGCCCCCGATTGGTGGAGGCTCAGGCGGTAGAACTGGGCAAAGAGGTGGAGAGAGGGCACCACACCCTTCAGCATGCAGACGACAACGAACCCGACGAGGATCCCGACGGCGTTGGGACAAAATTGACACAAGCACACATTGTGGGCCTGAAGGAACTCAACGATAAAAGGATGAAGCGGGAAACAGAGCCCGAAGCGGAAGCACTTCTCATATATTCCGACCTCATTGGGACCAGGAGAGCAGATCCGCTCGTCAGCCCCAGGGGCACGAGCCGAGTAGGGCGGAAGCAGGTAGGAGGAGCGCATGCTCCCGATGGCGGTGGCACAGATCGACGAAGGCCACGCCAAGACCTCAGAAGGAACCCCTGAAAGATCATCCCCGTGCTGACTAATCGCCGAAGGAGTGCCACCCGCCAGACCTGGAGCCGCATCGTGCTCCAACCGAACCGAACCCGTAGCAGAGGAAGACGACATGGGGCAGTGCTCAGACAGAAGGGGGATCAGCGCAAAGAAGAAAGACGATGGGATGGCGGCTCACGAATCCCTCGGCTTCTCCACTTAAGACGACTCCGCGAGCGGCAGGGATAAGCTTGCCGCTACACGTGGCAACATCTGAAGGCCGACGGCGCTTCGAAACCCGCGCCTTAAAAACATCGAACGGGTTAACTCATGATGACGACTAATAAATGAGTCGCCATTGACTCGAGAGCCTGTCAAAATCGGCAGAGGTCACATCGGCCGAGCCGAACCGGCCGAGGCCGATCAACCCGACCGATGGGGGCAGTTGTTACGCCTATTTGACCGAGACCCATAGAGCACGAGCCCAAGAACCCATCTGCATCCTCAAGGCCCAATCGACAAAGGCCCTACAAGGGATCTTCTCGAAACGACGATCCGACCCGGACCCAATAACCCGTTGGTCGCACGCCCGCTCCTGCGAAAACCGCTCCCCCGGACACGCGACCACTAAAGGGCGATAATGGGGAGGTGCTGGCAGGGCGGAGAGGGCGGCGGCTTGGGGGGACTGATGGGGCACGATCGATGGCGGGCGTGGGACGTGGGCCAGAGCCAATCACGCTGGGAGCTCTACAAAAGGGTCAGGAAGACGACGAAGCAAGGGACCGCATCTCAGGTAACAAAACCTAAGGTACTCCATCAACGACCTCGTTCCCCCAATTAATCTCCTTCCTCCCCCGCTCGCGTCGAGAGACGACGTTACGATCTCCTCACGAGTCGGACCGTCTCCGCCGGGCCTCCTGTCTCAGATCTCTATCTGACTTAGGCATCGGAGGGGATTTGGCCGGAACCAAGGTCCGGCCCCCTGACGAGCGTTCTCGTCTGCGCAGGTGGACAGCAGATCAACGGGCCGAGGCTACCCCTCGCCCCTCACCGACCACTCGATCAACCGGACAGTGAGGCTTCCCCTTACCGTCTGCCTGCCGTGGCCGAGCACACCCCACCAAGGCCGAGCGTCATCGAATCGGGTCCGAGACTCTCCTTCGCCACCCGTCGGCCGTGCATCTACCCGGGCGACCGAGGCTACCCATCGTCCCCCTTCCAGCCGAGGCCGAGCACACCTGTCCGAGGCCGAGCGTCTCAACCAGGGCCGAGGCTTCCCCTCACCCTTTCTGCACCGATTCGAAGCCCCCGAGGGACCCCAAGCGGGCCCCTTGACCACGTTGACCGGGTCCATCACGGTCAACGCTTAGTAGTGAGAAAACACTCTGAAACACATCCATATGATGCAGATCTTTCATTCGACTATCTTGTTTAAGTCACGACTCTAAATCATTTAATGATTTTGACTTTAAACTAGTCTCATCTCTATCTTATCCATCTGATAAGATAAGGCGGTTGCTCATGTGAGAGAGCCAACCTTAATCTGTCCGACATACACACAATAAAATAGCTGAGACTTAAACACAAATGTACATAAAATCATTTGTAAGAAACTTGTATGCAAATTAAACTTTGATCTTCTATAGACATGGGAAATATTATATGATACAGCTCAGCACCTACGCATTCCCATAGATGATAATTGTTTGAAAAAACACATCTCTGGGGATCGCCTTAGTAAGGGGATCCGCTATCATCTTATGCGTGGATATGTATCCTATGTCTACTTCCTTCCGTTTGTCATAGTTCTTCGCAAACTTGAATCGAATATCAATGTGTTTGGTCTTATAAGGATCTTTGACATAGGCAATCGAAGCTTGACTATCACTGTATATAGGAACAGTGCTTGAGTCAGTGGCATCCGTCAGCCTGTCTAAGAATTTCCTAAGCCAAACAGCTTCTTGGACCGCCATGCCGAATGCTACAAATAGCATAATGCATAGTCCGCAGTCCCTTTGAGGTACCTTAATATCCTCTTTACCGCTTTCTAGTGTGCCTGTCCTGGGTTGGATTGGTAACGGCTTACCATACCAACAGCATAGCAAATGTCCGGTCTGGTACACATCATGGTGTACATCAGACTCCTAACGGCACTGGAGTATGGAACCTTTTCCATAGCTTTCTTTCGGATCTTTGGGACACATTTCCAAACATAGACCCTCGCCTTTGGAGGTAAAACGTACGACAGGAGAGAAAAATCTCTTCGTAGTTTATTCCTTCCTGTTGCATGAAACCTTTCGCAACAAGGCGAGCTTTATATTTCTCGATGGAGCCATCAGCCTTATGCTTGATTTTGAGAACCCACTTGTTCCCAATGGCTCTACGTCCCTTAGGTAAATCAACCAAGTCCCAGACTTGGTTTGTTTTCATGGATTGAAGTTCTTCTTCCATCGCCGCTATCCATTTATCTTTAGCAGGCATGTGACGGCCTGTTTGAAATTTGCAGGTTCGTCATCATCTTGTAGTAATGTCATGAATGTTTGAGGAAATTCATCCTCAAATCATTCATAGGTGTTAGCCTCGTTCGATTACTACGTCTTGCTTGAGTTTGATCACTCCCACTTGGAATGATATCACTCCCACTTGGAATAACATCACTCCCACTCGGAATAGGATTGGTATCGTTCGTATCATTCATAAGTGAAGTTTGAAACGTATTTTCTTCTTCACCAAGAATTCTCCCACTCGAACGTTCCGATCCTTCTTGATCCCAAGTCTCAAACAAGGCTAAGTCTTGACTTATCTCACCCTGTCTTGGAAACTCGTTTTCCAAGAAGACAACATCCCTCGATTCGAATTCTATAAGACCCCCATTGTCCTCTTGACCGACGAAAACATATCCTTTGGAGTTTTCAGCGTATCGGATGAAGATACACTTCCTCCCACGTGGCCCAAGTTTGCCATATTTGTGAGAGGATAAATGTGCATTAGAGGCACAACCCCAAGGTTTTAGAATGCTTAAGTCTGGAGTTCTATTGTTCCACAACTCATAAGGAGTATAACTTACCGACTTTGAGGGTACACGGTTTAAGATGAATGCTGCCGTCAATAATGCATCACCCCCAAAGGTGATAGGCAAATTTGCCTGAGACATCATTGCTCGGATCATTTCCATCAATGTCCTATTTCTTCTTTCCGCAACACCGTTTTGTTGCAGAGTATAAGGCATAGTTATTTGATGAACTATGCCTTTTTCATCACAGAGTTCCTTAAAACTCGTTGATTGATATTCTCCACCCCGATCGGTTCGCAAGACCTTTATCTTGCGATCTAGTTGATTTTCCACTAAACTCATATAGTTTTTGAAGCAAGTTAAAGCTTCATGTTTGTGGGAAATCAAATAAATGTGACCGAAACGGGTGAAGTCATCAATGAAGGTGATGAAATAGGACTTCCCGTGTCTTGTCTTAACATTCATTGGACCGCAAATGTCCGAATGGATAAGCTGAAATGGAACTTCGGCCGTTGTGCCAGTTCCAAATGGCTTGCAACAAGTTTTCCCTACAAGACAATGTTCGCAAGTTGACATTTCAACTTTTGAAACATTAGATAGCAAGCCACTTTTGGCAAGTCTATCCATTCTAGTTGGTCCAATGTGACCAAGTCTTGCATGCCAACAAATGATCTCAGATTCAGAGTTTAGAAGCATTTGTCAAATGAAAACTTTCATTAATAGAAGAAGAATCATCACACATAGTGTTTAAAACAATCAATCCATTACAAACATTACCCGACCCAACTAAAGAACTATTACAAACAAGGTCAACATTTTGTTTATAGAACCTCCATTCATAACTTAAAGACATTAACATGACCACGGATACGATATTCCTTCGAATATCTGGAGCAAAGAGGAAGTCGTGCAATAATAGAGTCCGGCCGTTGTCGAGAACAAGCTTGCATGTTCCGACGCCCTTGACTTCAACACGAGTGTTGTTGCCGACGTATATCCACTTTGTTCCTTGAGTTATCCTTTGATACTCTACGAAGAACCTTCTGTCCTTCGCTACGTGGTCTGTGGCCCCTGAATCAATCAACCAAAAATAGTTAGATTCAGCAAGAAACATGGAACTAGAAACACATATGTATCTAGCCCTACAAGTTACCTTATCACTTCCATCCGTACACGTACGGGCGAAGTGACCGTACTTGTTGCACTTAAAGCACTTGATCTTCTTCAAGTTTTTCTTCTTTGAGTGCACATTCTTTTGCCACTTAGTCTTCTTTGAGGTTTCCAGTTCTTGCTTTCGTTCGTTCACAAACCTTAAGCGTTTATTATTCCGCTTATTTCCTCCATGTGAGGAACTAGCAGCCATGTGCACTTCTGCACTAGGTTTTGAGGCTTGAATCCGCTCTTCCTCGAGTTCGAGGTGTTTAGATACATCGCTTAAAGTTTTAATGCACTCATTATGAGTGAGGTGCATTTTCATGTTATCCCAGCTATCTGGGAGTGAACGAATGACTGCTTGGATCTGCTGTTCGTCAGACAGCGTAAGACCCGCATCCTTCAATTCAGCTATGAGATTCGCCATGTGGCGGAGATGCTTTTTCATAGAATGATCTCGTCGCATCTTGTACGAATCAAATTGAATATTTAAGGAGCGGAGTTTGGTAACCGAAGTTCCACCAAACTTTATTTCTAGCTCAGACCATATGTCTTTGGCTAGGTCGAATTCCCGAAATAGACGCATTATGTCATTGTCCATTGCGGACAGTAACGTAATACGTGCTATTTTGTTCTTTCGAGTCCAAGTCTCATAAGCTTCCCGGTCCCTCTTGTGTTGGGCCGTATTGCCCAACTCAGGTTCTTCCATTATGTTTTGGAGTGTTTGAAGCACATCTTGCTCCTCCAAAACATATTGGATTTTAATTGACCAAAGTTTATAATTGTCGCCGTTGAGCTTTTCACCTTTGTTAAGCTCTGCGACAATGTTCTTAGAAGCGGTAGACATATTCGATTCAAAAAACTGCAAAGAAAATGAAAAACACGATCAAAATTCTATGCATAAAGTTTCGATTCTTTAAACACTTGATAAGTTCCTTGGATGCGCTGAAATGTTATTCTAGAATCGAGAAGTTCACTACGTTCCCAACTACCATCTAGAAGTAACTTTCAAAGTATCCCTCTTACTTATCACAAGTAAAAAGAAATCAGAAATGATACCCGTATGGTACCGGCAGCGGAAAAAATACTTTTGAAAAATATATCTTTCAAAATGGAATAGGTGAGAGTTTGCGCAAAGAATTTTAGCGCAACAATTGCCAAGCCACGAGACCTGTTCTACACACACATGGGTTAGATAACCATGGCCGGATCGTGGTAGGACTTGGAATTCTAAATTGCGCTATCCCGATTAAGGACGGGACATAACCTATTTGAAAACGCCTTTTTCAAAAATTTGAAAATACATTGGCTAATCTCCGTAGAGTAGAGCACAACGTTTATAAGTTCATTGGCTAATCTCCGTAGAGTAGAGCACAATGACATGGCTAATCTCGCATGAAGTAGAGCATTACGTCTAATCTTCAAGGAGTAGAGCACAATTTCATAAGTACATTGGCTAATCTCCGTAGAGTAGAGCACAATGACTTGGCTAATCTCACATGAAGTAGAGCACTATGGCTAGTCTTCAAGGAGTAGAGCCCAAGTTAAAAAAACTTCATAAAATGTTAGCCCCGTATGGGCTAATCGGCACATTCGTGTTTGACCAAGGCCTTTTGACACCCCGTATGGGCTAGTCGACAAATTCGTGATCGACCTAGACCTTTCGCCGGATTGGTCGACCAAAACACCCAAATTGATCGACCAAAAAATTGGTCTTCATCACTCTCGGCCAGTGCCGATCAGACCGGCCCTTGGCCAAAGAACAACCGCTGCCAGGGCCGACCGTGGCACTGGCAGCGGCCAGGCCCTGGTCTCTGCTAGGGCCGGGGCCGGCCAGGCCCTGGCCGGCGGCCAGGGCCCTTGCCCTGGCCTCGGCCAGGGCGGCCAGGCCCTGGCCTGAGGCCAGGGCGCTGCCCTGGCCCCTGCCAGGGCGGCCAGGCCCCTGGCCGGGGCCAGGGCCCCTGCCCTGGCCTCGGCCAGGCCCTGGCATGAGGCCAGGGCGCTGCCCTGGCCCCTGCCAGGGCGGCCTGGCCCCTGGCCTGCCCTGGGGCCAGGACCCCTGCCCTGGCCTCGGCCAGGCCCTGGCCTGAGGCCAGGGCGCTGCCCTGGCCCCTGCCAGGGCGGACAGGCCCCTGGCCGGGGCCAGGGCCCCTGCCCTGGCCTCGGCCAGGGCGGCCTGGCCCCTGGCCGGGGCCAGGGCCCCTGCCCTGGCCTCGGCCAGGGCGGCCTGGCCCTGGCCGGGGGCCAGGGCCCCTGCCCTGGCCCCGGCCAGGGAGGCCAGGCCCTGGCCTGGCCGCGGCCAGGGCTCCCTGGCCCTGGCCGTGGCCGGCCAGGGCTGGACGGCCATGGCCTATTGGCCTTGACCGGCCATGGCCCTTTGGCCATGGCCGGTCTCCCCCCTTTCATGGGGTGGCCGCATACCCCCGTCGGAGGGGGTTGCCGTGGTGGTTATTGGCCGTAGCCAACCCCCTCCGCATGGGGAGGGGGGTGCATGGCCTTCATAGCCCATTTGGCCATGGCGCACATGCACTAAAATTCATCTTCTCCGATGGAGATAACTACCATCATCTTCCTCGATGAAGCACACATTCGTCGATGAAGAACCCGTTCGTCGAGAAATTAGTTATTTCCTAATGGCCGTGTGCCAAAAATGAAAAATAACATACTACGTGAACGGTCGGTTCTTCCCGTCACGGAGAGTTCCTACCATATCTGTAATGATAGGAGACCCTAACGTGAAAAGAACAACCGCTGTGTTCTCTCCGTCACGAAGCGTTCCTACCATATCCGTAATGGTAGGAGACCCATTCGTGAAAAAGACAACGACTCGTTCATAGTTTCGACGGGGCGGCGGTTTGACCGGGGCGAACCCGTATGGCTCTGATACCAATGTAGGATCCTGCTAAAACAGAGTTAGGATCGATAAATGAAGTTTAGACTTACGCTTGCGTATGCGGCACGGTAGTCTACGAACTTCGCCTTCGGATTCGCCACGACGGATCGAGTCTTCTCACGAACGGAGTAAGGCTACTTAATCCACAATCTAAATCTCTACTTTAGATTAAGAACTTGGATAAAGAGAGAGGAAGGATTTCGGCAGAGCTTCGCTAGAATGAAATGCATGCAAGAATGCCATGCAAAAGTGTAAGGAAATGGCTTACCCTTGGGTCTTATTTATAGCCCCCAAGGTAGTTATTTTAAGGTAAATTGTTCCTTTGGAACAATTTAACTAAGGTGTACCATGATACATGGCACATTATAAGCTTAAGTTGTACCATATGCATGGTACAACATAAGCTTAAGATATTCCCCCTTTATTAGCCATATGTCGTATGCACTTATGCATATATAATGCGACTTTCCCACTCATCCAGAGATCCTCTCCGCAAAGGAACAGATTCCCTTTGCACACGACTTCGTGTACGCGACGTTCGAGGTCCGTATTCCCTCGTACATCCCCCACAAGGGTGTACAAACGTCTTCCATATCCAACACTTCATACCTTTTCGAGTAGGCCAATCCACAGAGAAACTGGCGAGAAAGTATATGGAGGTATGATCTAACTCATACTTTTAAGATTCTTTCTAGTATAAGTTGTGATGTGTAACATGTCGTGTAGGAGATTGTACGACTACATAGATTTCATGTGAGAATTGTATCTGACCGAGATACGAGATTCACCTCTCAGTTCTGGAAGAGTCTGCAGACCAACCTGTGTACTAGTCTGAAAATCAGTACTGCGTATTACCCGCAGACAGATGGACAGTCAAAGCGTACCATTCAGATCTTGGAAGATATGCTTAGAGCCTGCATGCTGGATCTTAAAGGCTCATGGGAGGTTCATCCGCACCTGGTGGAGTTCTCCTATAACAGCAGTTATCAGGCGAGCATTGGCATGTCGCCATTTGCTGCTCTTTACGAGAGGAAATTTCGATCGCCACTGAGTTGGGATGACATTGGTGATAGAGAGCTCTTGAGGCCAGAGATAATAGTCGAAGCGGTTGATGTTGTGCTAGATATTAGAGACAAGCTTTGGATCGCTCAGGACGGTTATAAGCATTGGGCGGATGCTAAATGCCGTCCTCTAGAGTTTCAGCCGGGCGATCATGTATTCCTGAAGATCTCCCCAAATCGAGGAGTGATCCGCTTTGGGAAGCGAGGGAATCTTAGTCCGAGATACATTGGACCCTTCGATGTGCTAGAGCGAGTCGGAGAGATAGCTTATCGCTTAGCACTACCGCTATCCTTAGAGAGAGTACATGGCATCTTTCGTGTCCCAGCTCCGTCGTTTTATCAATGACCCTTCTCATGCTGTGGACTACTTAGAGATTACAGTTCGGTCAGATCTGATGTACGAGTAGCAACCAGTGGAGATTCTAAATCGACGCCAGAGAGTCCTCAGGAATATGACTGTTGATCTAGTCAAAGTGATGTGGCGTCCCAACTTGCCAAGAGAGTCCACCTGGGAGAGGGAAGATGAAAAGCGAGAGTGTTATCCATATTTGTTCCCTGCTCCTTAGTTGATAAGAATTCCGAGTGTAGAATTTTTCTTAAGGTGGGTAGAATGTAACGGTCCGTATTTCAAGGCGTGTTGATTTTTTTGTGTCCCTACTTTGCTTTGATCGTCCGGATGTTTTCATGCGCGAGTCCTATCTCTACGCGTCGACGCGAGCGCGTCTCTGATTTTTAATTTTTATCATGACATGATTAATTAACTATTAACCCTAATTGATTAATCCTAACTAAATTATTGATTAACATAACCTGCCAAATTGAATCCCACCAAATGTATAGGTGAGATCCAGCATCTCCTTCAATCTTCTCCTCCACATCCAGCTCTCTCCCTTCAATTTACATCCCTTCACTGTTTTTATAACCATAGTAGCAAGCAACAACAGCCAGGAACAACCCCCGATTTCCTTCTCCCTGCAAATTCCAATCCGATTGAAACTCATCACAACCCAAATCAAACATTCAGCCAGAAATCAACTTTCAGCCAAAAAATCCACAACCACAATCAAAGCCAAAATTGAAATCCAAATTCAAAATCAATCCCCAAATTGAAACCAAATCAGAAATTAGAACCCAAATCTGAAGTCAATTTCAGATTCAATAAACCAAATACAACACAATTATCTATCCCCCGAGCCGTCGTGCCCCTCCCTTGCCATAGATAGCCGCCGCCACCAGCCCCTGGCCGCATTGCCTCCCCTCTACAGTCATCGTCCCCCCTTGTCGCAAGCCGCCCCCTTGCCCAGATGCCGCACACGCCTCTCCGCAGCAGCGCCGCGTCGCCGCCCGGTGCGCAAGTCGCCGCCGTCGCCTCCAGCCCTAGCCACGCTACTGTCGTCCCCCTTGCCGCCTCCCTCCATTGCCGTGAGCCCCACCTGCAAGGAGAAAGAAAAAGAGAAGGTAAGGAAGCGAAGTATAAAAGAAAGAAAGAAAAAGTACAGTATAAAGGAGATAAAAGAGAAGATAAGAATAAGAAGAAGATGTAGTATCCCTTATTGAGTTTTAGTTATTTTATAGGGTTTATAGTTGCTATTGGGTATTGGGTAATGTTCTTATTGGGTTTGAATTTCTATTGGATATAGAGAAATATTCTTATTGGGTTGAACCATCTTTTTGGGTTTTAAATTGTTGCTATTGGGTACGGGTATTGGGTGATAGCTTATTGGGTGTGGTTCAAATGATACTAGCTTAATGGGTTTGGGTTCAAATGAATTTAATTAAGTATTGGGTATGAGATTATTAACCTAATGGAGTGAATTTAATTAGGTTAATTAGTTAGTTGGATTGTTGTTTTATTTAAGTCATTGGGTTGGGTCTTTTAAAGCTAGTAAGTTATTTTCCTAAACCTAAGTTGTTGTAAATGTTTGTATTATAGGTTGTTAGTTTAATCGGTTATGATCGACTAGCTTATTGTCGTATATTAAATGACGCAGATACGTCGTGTCCTTCCGTACAACTGCTAGGACACCCAAAACCGTCCCAGTCAGGCAAGTGTGCGAATTATTGCAGTTTATTACGTTCTAATTGCATTTCGACTTGTAAATGAAAAACACAAACATGCAACCTGTTCATCAATTATCCAACTGATTTTCTTGTTATGAAAAGCCTGAAATTACTTGTACAGTCAAGGCGGCCATCGGCCGGCCCGGCCCGGGGGGTGGAAACCCCCCAGACCCGGCCCGCGGCCCGGCGGGCTGCGGGCCAAGCGGGCTAGGCGCGGGCCGGCCCGTTTTTAAGAGTTAAAAAAACTTTTTAAAAATAGAAAATTTTTTAAAAATCTGTAAAAACAATATTAACTCATTATAAATTTTTTAACATTAGTAAAATATTTTATATGTCTTTTATACTTTTTAAAAAATTTAAAATACTTGTTAACTAATGTTTTCTTATTTAGAACAAATTTTTTATTACTTATAACTTGTTCTAAAGAAGTAAAAATAAGGTTAGAATGATATTAAAGTTTTAAAAAATTTATAAGACCTATATAAAATATTTTACAAAGGTTAAAAAAAATTAAATTTACTTATATTATTTATAAAACTAAGTTAGATACTTTAGCCCGAAATTCACGAAGGTCCCGGGTTGAACCTTTAAATTTCATTAATTAAAATTTTTTTGAGGGGGGGGGACTTACATTGGCCATCCTTACCCCTCGTACAATGGCCAACACATAGGACTTCTACAAGCTAATACAAGATAGAAAATAACAATACATGAAAAAAAAGAGAAAATCATTCATTGTCAGTCGCTTCGTCCTGAGAATCTTCTGAAAGGTCCTTTTTATCTTGCATGCGGTCTTCAGCATGAAACCAATCCTTTGCACATACCGCCGCTTCAGCTACATCTTCTTTAAGCCTTGATCTCATGTCACTCAGAACCCCACCACTTGCACTAAAAGCAGACTCAGACGCAACAGTAGAAATAGGGATTGATAACAGATCACGAGCCATAATAGTAAGAATTGGAAACCTAGGTTCATACATTTTCCACCAGCCCAGAATGTCAAAATTTGGATCATCCAATTCTTCCTCAGTGAAAGGATAAGTAATTTCTAAATACTTGGACAACTCATTAGACGAACTTTCTGAAGCTACTGTTTTTTGTTTTTTCTTCCCCAAAATCTGCCTCAGTTTGCATGTAATATTAGAACTAGCAGGAACAGAAGAAGTGTTTGATGAAGTTCCATATCTAGCCTCATACGTCGCAAACAGAGCTATTAAGCTAGTTTTAAAATGCATTATATGATCTTCAACTTCAAATTGCATGTTTTCATAAAAGGTTTCTAATAATCCAGCTACTAAATCCTCTTTAAATCTTGGATCAAAAACCTTAACTAATGAATAAAGCAAAGGAACAGGCTTCCAATATTTTGCTAGCTTAGTATCCATTTCTTCGATCATTGGTTGAAGAATAAGTGTAGTGTCTGTAGTGCCTCTATACCTAGCTAAAGTGTCTGAAATTATTACCAATTGACCAAGGCCTAAAATAGATGTTGAGTAATACATACCCGAAAATTTGTTTGTAGCATAATAAAAACCCTCAAAAAATCGCATAGCTGCTCAATTGTTTTCCACTCTAAATCAGTAAGGTTGAAATCCGTCTCATACGGAATGTGTGTACTAGCAAAATAACTAAGCTGCATCTTGTTTTTAAGCAAGCAACGCATCATAAGATACGTTGAGTTCCACATATGTGGAACACTATATGTAATTCCAGTAAGGAAGTTGGCAATTTCTACATACTTCTCTGTATAAACTTCTCTTATTGGTAGAAGACTGTATGTATAACATAAGGTTCCTCCCCTTTTCTACCCGATCAGCAGCAAATTTAAGCTCATCCTGTACTATCAAGTTCAAGATGTGACAGGCACATCACTGATGAAATAAAATACCGTCCAGATCAGGGTTCAGGTGTCTTTTTAAAAATGATATCGCAGTTGTATTGTTAGATGCATTATCAAGTGTAAATGAAATGATTTTATCAGAAATGCCATACTCACGAATAACAGGCATAATCGCATTAGCAATAACAACACCAGTATGGCCAAAAGCTAACAATTTAAAACCGATAATCATCTTATGAATAGTATAGTCATTGTCTACATAATGTGTCGTAACACATATGTAGGATAACCCCCATTTCGGTGTCCATATGTCGGACGTTAAAGCTATCCTAGATGTTAAGGCCGCAAAAGTTTGAATCATTTTAGCTTTGCCAGCTTCAAAAGCTGCCATAACATCTCTTCTAAGTATGTTTCTAGGCACCTTTTTAAATGCGGGGTTCAGTGCTACTTGGTTAAAACGTTCTACTGAGGAGCTTTCCCTATAACTTAAAGGTAATTCTTGGCATAGAACTAGTCTAGCCATCTCCTTTCGCATTGTGTCAGAAGAATACGAAAAAACAGACAAAGAGCTAGAATTAGCTGTTAAGTTTAACATTGTTTGTCTAGCCTCTCTTTTTTATGTGCTTCTGTGTGTCTTTTAAGATGTGTTGTACCATCTTTGGCTGCGTAATTGAAATCTGATCTACAGATTTTGCAAAAATCCCTAAGTCCTTTTCTAGGCACTGTTTCTAGTGAATAGTTATCCAAACAGCAGATTTCTGTTTTCTGGTTTGGGTTGCTTGTGAAGTAGTGGGGCCAGCAGTAGTAGAAGGGGTTGAAGTATGTGCAGAAGCAGAAAATCCTGGTGTACCCACTATGGTGCTATTACTATCGTTCCATTCTTGTTGTTCATTTGGAGTCATTTCCGGAAAGTCTGGTGTTTCAATCGGATTGTTCAGCAAATTTTGAAAAAAACCCATATTCTTCAGTGTTAAAATTAGCGGTAACAGATCTACGTGGGTTGTTTGATCCGGCCATTATGCTAATTTAATAATAAAAGGAACCTGATTGCAGATAGAGCCGCGGTGAGGTAGCAGTCTAGCAGCTGATCGGATCCCTGAGTCGGTTGCAGGAGACGGAGCTTGAAAGTTGAGATGCTAAAGTGTAGAGGTAGCAGCCGTATCTTGAGAGCGCCGTGAGATGAGAGCAATAGCTTGAGAATATAGAGAAATTTGATAGTAGAGAATTTTAGAATTGTGAAGAAATTGGTATGAATGGGTGGTGTATTTATAGGATTACTTAAGGCCAAAAGACCAAAATAACCCTCCAATATGACCGTTTTATGGCTGTTGGGGCTGTTTTTTTGGTCATTTTGGCCAAAATTGACCAAACTGCCCCCCAATTTAGCTGTTTATAGCTGTTGGGGGGTATTTTGGTCAAAAGACCAAAAAAACCCCCCAACAGCCATAAAATGGCTGTTGGGAAGGGGGGCAGGCCGGGCGAGCCGGGCCGAGGTCTGGGCAAATGCCCGGCCCGCCCGGCGGGCCGAGGTCTGGGCAAATGCCCGGCCCGCCCGGCGGGCCGGGCCGGCGGGCCATTTGGCCACCTTGACTTGTACACATAGATCATGCTTCACACTACACTTGTATACGCATTGTTAGGTTGGGAACTAATGGAACATTTGGAAATAATTGAGTTCGTGAATTCGTGCGTTTCAAAAGCAAAATCTTGAATTAGTGAACTAGTGCAACTTAATTAGGCTGGCTCGTGTTTCATCACAACATTTGGGTGGGGTTAGGGTTGAGTGGCCACTAAGCGTATGAAAGGGTCCTCCCTTTAAGAGCACCACCCGTATGCGGTGGGTGACGTCAATCACGATTATACCATCGTGAGAAGGCCTGACTCACTAACCATGTCTTAAAGGCGAGAACCCTATGCATGATAGAAAACATTTGCATGGAACCTGAAATAATTATTGTTACCTTACTCGCACATAGAATTGTCATGTTTATAGTGCCTTCTTTAATTCTTTAGAAATGTCATGCTCATAAATGCTTTTACTTTAACTGTTTAGAACTGCCATGTTCATAACTGCATGTGAATAAATGTATAATTGTGACTTCAGAACTATTATCATCTCTTAATATGTTTAATAATTCATACATCTCGATTTGGGTCATCTCACCTTTTACTTGCAGACCCTTGCTGACATTCGTTCGTGTTTTGGAATGTATGTCAGATCCCGAGCCTGAGTACAATGAGGACCTGTTTGAGACGCCTGACCTAGAGAGTCAGGAGTTTGTCGTTGACGCCGAGTCACTCCCCGTGGAGGACTAGAGACCCGAGCTGCTGCTGCTTCCCTTGGATTTGCATTTAGTACCTTGTATTAGTGTATGTTTTTTGTAGTTCTTTCGACCCTACTGAGTCCTTGTCGTTTTATTTCTTTCCGTGTACGAACTTTTGGGTTGTGGCTTGTAATTAATAATGTTTTTATTGGTCCGAAATGCAAGCAAGAATCCTGCAAGGTTGTTATCACAGATGCTTAGTGAACTCGAGCTTCATCGCTACAGTTAATGCGGACCTTTGTAACGTTCTCGCTTCCATCGTTTTTTGGGAAGCGGGGCGTAATAGGAATATTTAACTTTGGCTTCACTTTTTGGGGAGAAAATTTAAATGTTGAAGTTGAAATTTGGGAGGAATATATTGGGGTGAAAAATTAAAACTTGTGGGGAAAATTTAAATGAGATTTGATCTTTGTGTTGGGGGAAAAGCTAAAGGGGAAACTATTTAACTTTGAATTCAGTTTTTGTGAGGAAAAATTTAAATGAACCGTACCCTACGAGTATAAGTTATGACTAGTATCATTTATGGAGAGACATTTATGATTCGGCTAAATCCGGAACCCAAATCCAAATGCAATGACTCGACCAGCTCCGGGATCTTCATGGGTTCATACAGATGGGCATGTGGATCTTGTAGGATCCGACTAAACTCCGACCCATTGCCATTCGGAACCTGGGATACATTATGAACCCGGCACACACCGGACCCATTTCAGCCCTTGCAGTCCCGAGCGCCTCCTAATTCGAAGGTTTCGGCTAGGGGAGAGCACAGTCTCAAACTGTCGGTTTGGGACCTAAACTGAACCAGACCGTATAGGTAGCGGTTTCTCACAGGCCGGACCAAACCAGACAGCCAGACCGACGGTTTTCGAGCCGACGAAAACCGCTTGGAGCGGTTTGGTTCGGTTTGGAACCGCGGTTCAGACATATGATGACGGAAGATCCCTTCGTATACCCAATTTTGCTAAATATAGACTTTGTCATTAGAATAATTTCAGACATGGCTTCATTTCTGTGCTCCTTATCAAACCAGGGAAAATTAAGCACTGCATCACTGGCAGGAGTTCTAACTGTGACTGCGACAGGTGTGGTTATTATTGTTCTATGTATTTCCATTTTTCTATAGCAGTTAGGGTGCATTCATCACTAGAAGTTGTATCAAAATGGTATTTGATGCTGAATTGCATTGATCATGTTAATTCACTGATGTTTCTACAAATAGGAACGTCACATACTATCTCATTGTCAACTAAGCACATCCCATTTTCTTCTCTAGGTTAAATAAGGCTATATGATGCGTTAAGTGCACGGATCACAGCATTAAACCTGAGTACTTCATGGCTGCAGACTCGCATGTCAGTACACTACGGAGTACAAAGAAAGGCTAAAGGCTTTTGGTTAGGGTTCCTAGGGACTAGGGTTAAAATCCCATCAGATTTCTAGCACAATATATAATATATGTTAGTAGCCGGTTCGGTTCGGTTTAAGCGGTTTCGACAGGATGAAACCAAATCAGACTATATAAGTGGCGGTTTGCAACGATTGAGACCAAACCAGACCGATAGAAAGCGGTTCGCTTCGGTTTTTGGCTCAGCCTGGTCCGGCTCGATCCGGTCCGGTTCGGACGGTTTGAACAAACCGGGCTCACCCCTGGACTTTCGGCAGCAACTGCGGCGACGTCTCCTCCCTCTGTCTCTCCTCTCTCTCTCGTCAGCTTCTCTCTTTCATCTTTGAACCGTTCTCATCTCAATTTCTTGATGATTTCAACCGATCTCAAAGGAGAAAGAGACGCACATTGAAAAAGAAAAAGTAGAAAGCGACAAGTTTATGAAACAAGGAGCACGCAGCAATGGCTCGACTCCTAAAGAAGCTTTCGCATAGTCTCAATGGTAAATACTTTCACAATTCTGATTTGGCTTTCGGTTGTATCTTTCATAGTTTTTGATAGTGCACGATACCCATCTGATGATTTACCTCAACGCTGCTTCAAAATTTGATTTTGATGGTGTTTGGGAAATTTGGATACTAATTACAAGCGCTGTGATGCTTGGATTGAAACCGACATTTCAAAATTTGATTTAATGGGATTTTCACCTAGGTATGTGACTCTGGAACGATCTTTTAGGGCACTAATTGGCAACCCAACATGGCTTATTTTGGGAAAGGTGCAGTTTGGGGAGCAAACACCCGTTTCTGAAATTGAGCCTCGTTTGGATACCCAATCGCAGTTTTACAAACCAGGGTCTGGAGACACCAAAATATGTAAATTGGGGGTTGGGAACAAACTGTGAGATGCACGGAAAAAGAAACATCTTTGCCAAACATTCACTTACTTAAATGAAACACCATTTTCAGAGACTGCGGTTTATATGAATATAAAATTTGTTTTCATTTTAACTCAAACGAAACCCCAGTTTCACAAACTTTGTTGCCAAACTTGGCCTATTAGTCTATGGACAAAAATTCACTACTGGCCATTTTACCATTCAGACTTTAGTGCTGTGGATAGATCCTTATGGAGGATCAATTGTTGTTCCTTTTCTTTTCAGTTCATATTGTTAAAGAGCCATTATTCCACATATGATGTGCTGAAACACATGCAGCGTTGTGGAACTTGTTTGAAGCTAGGAAACCTGCCACCTAGCACTTAGTTGCTTAGGCTCTGCCCACCCATTTTATTTTCTATTTATTTCTTGAATAACTAATGAATGACAAGATAAAAAAAAAAGAAATCACATATTAGGAACTTCAAAGAAATTTAAGAAAATTAAAAAAAAAAACATTCCAATAACAGTAGAGGAAGCGCAGAAGTAGAAGAATCAATGGTATACTTTGTAGCGGTCGAAAGCATAACGGTCAAAAGCATGATTGCAAAGAGTAGGAGCAATAGTCTTAGTAGCAGTATTAGTTGTAGGCATCAACATCAGACAGTATAACTGGCAACATGAGGGGACATGGATGTGTAAGATCTAGACAAGGGGTTTTTTGAAGAGACATAATTAAAAAAGATCAGGTCGTCCATTTTCTTAACAAAACTTAGCGAGTGTAAATGTCAGAGTTGTAAGCATGTTTGGCTTGATAAGACCATGTAACCTGGTACCCGACCCAATAATATTAGTTGAGGACTTTCCTCAACTAATTGACCGAGTCTTCACCATCGGTGGAGATGATCTGGGTTGGTTTGGACAATCACGTGATCAGTTGAGAAGATCACATGATCGGTTGAGAACATCACATGATCGGTTGATAAAATATCGGAGCGGTTATAAGGGTGGAGGATATGGCGGTGGCTCCTATATAGAGAGAGTTCTCCTCCTCTAAGGCATCGAAAAATTCAGCCATATTCTGAAATCTCCAAAAACAATATTTTTCTTTTCTCTCTTCTCGTTTTCACATTGGTATAAAAGCTAGGTTTTTGATCCACGTCTCAAACAAATCCGCTGCATCTCACAACTTTTTGTCTCGACCATATTGCACATTCCTCTTCGATCGACGAGTACAACAATAAGGAGCCAAGCGTCCCGTCCATGCGTTCCTGTCTGCCTCATTTCCGAGGAGTCCGGTCCTGCCTGCCTCGGTTCCCATAAGAGAAAAGCGCAATAGCATAGCCCGCATCAGCCTACTCCGTTTTTCGAAGTCTCGATCCATGCTGAAATTTTCAATCGCACAATTTTCACCAAGTGAAGGAGGTGGCCCCACCAATTTTCACCATACCGACAATTTTTGCAGGTTCATTGTCCTCAATACAGAATTTTTGGAGATTACCATTTTTCCTCCACTATCAGGTACAATCAACCCGCCTTTTGTCGTGTTCCTTCCACCAAGCAAAAGGATTTTTTTATCTTGGTCCTTACACCAACAAAAAATTAACCCACAATAAATCAACCTGTTTTGGCTTTAATCCCCAACACCTCAGTCAACAAATTTTTTCCTAACCGAGACAGAGAATCAGGCCGGCCGCCACAAATTATCTTTTCCTTCACACAGAAGCATCCCCGTTCCTGAACCGACACCCTGTTTAGGCAACTCACGAGGCAACAACCAGCGGTACATCAACGTGCAGTACATCACCGAGTAGTACATCAGCATGCCCCACCTCTTCGAAGCTGCAACAATTTCTTTTCAAGTCTCCAGAAATAGATCAATTTTCTCGATAAATGAACAACTCGTTCCACTTGGCCTAAAATTCCGCAAGTCAGCTGTTCGCGACGCAACAAATTGTAACATCACAAATATCCACTTGGCCCAATTCTCTATTTAGTTCTTCTGTATAATTTTTTAATTTTATTTCTGCAATTATTTATTGATTTGCATTGTTAGTCCTCCTTACAACTTAAACCTAATAAACTTTGATTCACCCATTATTAAAAAGGTGTAGAGATTTTTTGTCACATCATATTATATTGTAGTGCATAGTTAGACTCCGTTCAACCTAATAAAGTTTGTTACTCACATTAAAATTAAAATTTGATTATTAGGATATGTTATTAGATATTGTTTTTAGTTGATCAGTATCATAACATTTATTTTTTTGAACTTTGTACCTGAACCATATTTTATGCAATCAGTGACATACAATATCAAGTTAATTGCGTTTGAACTGGCTAAGATAGAACACCTAAATGGTTCCAACTATGACATGTGGCACTGGAAAATCAAATACGTACTTATACATGACAAGTTAGATCGTGTCATTGAGCCCATTGCTACTATTCTCTCTGAAAATCCTACAGATGGTCAGAAGAGAGAGTTATGTAAAGACCTTGTGCTATTGTGGAAAACACTAGAAGAGGGGTTGAATTGTATTTATAAAATTAAATAGGAATTAACGCCTAATTAAAATCCTAACCAACAAAGATGCGGAATTATAATTTAACAATAATAATAACAAGAAAACACAAGATGTTTCAAGGGTTCGGATTAACCAAGTCAAACCCGACTTGTTCCCGGTAATCCTATGTCCCTACCACCTGAGATACCACCCAGATACTCAAGCTAAAACGCTAGCTTAAGTTTTCCTTTCAACCCACTTGTAGCAATCCTACCAGTGTAATCAATACAAGATTGATGTCCTTGAATCTCACAACCTGGGATCAAGAAAACACTCTCACTACCGAGAGTAAAACCAATTTACGAAATTTATGAAATTGAAATTTACACACTTACAAATCACCTATGCCTTGAAGTAGAACTTGAAGGAGCAAAGTGAGGAGTGTGTTGATCTCTTCCTAGAAGAGAGAATATCACTTGCACTTGTCTTTACCAAAGCTAGAGGATCAGATTTGGTTCTAGTTGGAGACAAGATTAGAGTTGGAATTCTAGGGCTTTGGATGAGAGAATGAAAGTTTGAAACTTGAGCTTGAGAGATGAATGGAAGAATGTCTAAATGGTACTCAATGGAACAATAGCAACACCTTTTATAAGTTCTCTCAAAGCCCTAAAGAAAATACCCAAAAGTCCTCTCAAAATCCGTGGAAGAAAAGCTAATGGATTGATTTACGCACATGACATGTGACTGATGAAGGTACAACAGTTGCCTGCTGCACTGTGTCAGAGGGTAGGTGAGAATTCAAACGGTAACTTACCACGTAGGATAGACGACTGCTGAAGGTTGGACGTGCCTAAAAACAAGCAGGCGTCTGAGAAACCTTCGACATGTGTCTGACTGGCAAAGTGCGAAAGTTACTAAAACTCAAGAATTCTGGGAAGCAAGGACATGCGACTGATGAAGGTTGGACATGCGCCTGAAGACAAGTAGGCGCCTGAGAAACATTTGTCACACGTCTGTGTGCACAAGTGCGAATCTTGCCAAAATGAAAGATTTGGGCAAAGGATGGACATGCGACTGTAGCGGTATAAACAATCGCATATAAAACCTATTAAAGGCGCCTGGATGCACAAATGCGAAAGTTGACAAAACTTGGGATCTTTGGGTAAGCTTATACATGCGACTAACTAACGAGTCACATACACCTGGAAATAGACATGCGCTTGTACTTTATACAACAGTCACCTATTGAAAGTTAAGAGTGAAAGTCCCAAAATATCATGTCAAAATGTGTGCATTACAGACGACTGTAGAACAATTCACATGCGACTGTATGGAGCCATGCGCCTGTGTTTTGTTCTTCAGTTGCCTGTTGGAAGTCCAAAATGCACATGTTAGGAGATTTAAAGTTAGAGTCCTAGGAAAAGAGTTCTAATGGATTCCTAGGCTAGATTGAGTGAAGTGTGAGTGCTCCAAGAATATTCTACTTCAAGACTACATTCTAATAAGAAAGAAACAAGAGAATAAAAAGATTACATTGAGTTTTTGCTTCTCTTTTTTCTCTTGAATGAACTTGAAGTCTTCTTGAAGTTTCTTTCTTTAACGTTGATCACCCAATCGACTCTACGAGTTTTGATTGATCTTTGACTGTCATTCATTGCACTTTGATCTTCATGAATGGATTAGGCAATGAATTAACTGCATGAAGGGAATTAGTCACACGTATTTATGTTTGCTCATAATCAAAAATTAAGTGAGGAGAAGTCAATACCCAACGTTCTCTCCCTTTTTGGTGAAGACAAACAATCATAAACAGAAATAAATAATTGTGCTTAAAAAATACTTATTACCGCTACATAGATGCCAATCAAATTAGACAATTAAAGATATGTGCATCCAATGATCAATTAAAGCAAACATATGATATGAATGAAATGAATTCAAGGATTTGAATTTAGGATTTTTGAATCGAAATTCACTATATCTTACCCACTGAATCTAAGACTATTTCAAAATTAGATTCAAGTTTAGCTTCTAATTGCACAAAATTATGAGTTTGTTTATTTCTCTCCCCCTATGGCATTATCCAACAAGTGAGAGAAGAGAAACAACTAGTGCTAAATAAAAGTAAAACAATCATGTGAGTATAAAGAATAAGATAGACATTTAATGTGATACCAAATGAATAATAAGAAAACATAAAGGTGTATCACACAAATACGTATCAAAATCATTAAGTCTACTAGAGGAAGAGGAGTCCAATAGCAACATTCAATCTCATACATCTCATCATACAATATAATATAATAAAGAGTACAAAGATGAGACAAAATCACACAATAATCACATAAGAGAATAATGAGCCAAACGATCTCCACATGTATATATCTATATATTAAAACACAACTGTTTTTGAATTTTAGGGCTGACTAGGACAAGCTGACTAGAACAAACAGGTTGATAGAAAGATGGCTTGGATTTAATCCTGAGGATTGAATGGTTGAGATGAGAATTTGTGAAAAGTTTTGGAGGGAAAAACAATTATTGGGAAAAGAAAGTTTCTGGTGAAATGAAACTTTCTGGGGAATAAAAGTTCCTGGGAAATAGGAGAGTGTATACAATTAATGCATTTGGGAAAAAAACTTTAACTTGCACTTAATGCTGCAGATCGAATGCTGCTGCAGATCGAATGATTTCTCCTTCAACGCGGGGCCCATCGTCTCTTCGACGCATGTGACAACAAGATGAGAATAATTTCCCGCGTCGAAAGCGCCCGTTAATTTATTGTTTCGCTCCGAAGACATCCTCGCCGAATTTGTTGTTCCACGCTAAATTTATTGGTCCGAGCCAAAGGTGCTTGCGCCGAATTTGTTGTTCCGTACCGAAGGCGCCCGTGTTGCTAAATATTTTTTCGCTAATTTGTTGTTCAACAAATTTTGGCTGTAAAAATAATTTTTTGTGGAACTAAAATTTTGCGGGGGAAAATCTTAAATGAACCGTGCATGCGGGCACGGTTAATGACTAGTATATATATTAAAGAAGGACTTTGTCCTCATGGGACAAAGTGTGGGCCCCACCTTTGTCATATGTGGACAAAGTTTGTCCCATTGGAATGCCACATGGCTTCCCCCAAAAAAAGCCCACATCTTCCTCTTAATTACAAGTGTGCCACTCTTTTTAATAGAACCCAAAACCCGCATTTATTTACATGGTTGCCATTTCTCCCATAAACCCAAAAAACACCCCCAAGACTCACTTATTTACATGTTTGCCATTTTCACAAAACACCCATTTATTTACATGTTTGCACCTTTTACCCCCAACGATACCAACACACATCCACACTTTTCGCTCCTTTTTGGTTGTGCATGTATACCGCATCCCATTCGTGGGGGGTTTTTGCTTCGTGCACTGTGTGCACGGGTTATTTCTAGTATATATATATATATATATATATATATATATATATAAAAGAAAATGTGAATACATGGAGTACACAAAAAAATATAACAACTCCACATACATCAAAAGTATACCATCCATACATTCATCCAACCATCCATACATCAACATCACAAACATATATACCTACACACTAAAACCCTAAAAAAATGTCCTAGGGTGAGAGGTCTCCAAGCAGCATCACTTATCAACCTGGATGATGGTGGGAGAAGCCTTATGAGCTCTCATCTTTACGGAGAAGCCATAAGTCTCCGTCTCTGAAAAAGACACAACAACAGCAGCAGGAGTAGCCTCAGGCTGAACATCAGCATTAGATGGAGTCTGGGTGAAGACAGCTGGAGGAGGCTGGGTGACGTCAGCAAGAGGAGCCTGAGCATCACCACCAGGTGCAGCTGGCTGGGAAGGCTCAGTATGATGAAGGGAAGAGGGAACTGGAAATACCTGATGCTTAAAAGATAGATGAACATCTCAAGCAACACAGTCACCTTCTTATCCAACTGGTTCACGAAGGGATCAATGGGAGGTGGAGCTGAAGATTATGAAGGAATGATGGAAGCAGCTGGAGGAACTGACGAGGAGGAGGGTCGAGAAACATCTTGCCTCTTCTTGGCGGGGGCCAAGTGGAACAGGCTCATAGAAGGCCAAATCAATCTGAAAGTGCCGAAAGACATGAGACAAGATGCAATTATATGGGAGGTGAGATAGGAAAGGAGTGATCTCAACATGATCCATCCTATCAAGGATAACACTAGCCCAGTTCACCTCCATCCCAGAGAAGATAGCATACATGCACTTAAGGATGTCATAGGAAGGCTCATCAGATGACCTAGATTTTGGAAGGATATTAGACTTGACAACGTGGTGGATTGCCCACCCACGTTTGGAAAACATGGACGTCTTCACCCCAGAGGTGAGAATATGATGGATGACAGTGAACATGTGCTGAAGGACTGTCTGATCAAGCTCAGAAACTCTAGATATGTAGATGTCAGCCGGAAGTGACCCTGAGGATGTGATGCTAAGGATGGTTCCTAATAGCTTGGGGTTAAGCTTGATCGACGTCCCAGGAACTACGGTGTCAAGAATTCCTGTTTTGTTATACTCACCACGAATGCGGTTAGCATAAAACAATTTGACGAGCATGTGATATGGCTTGGGAGAATCATCAGCTGGATATCGAAATAGGTTGACAAGTTTGGTCGTGGTCATGAGCTGCGAAGATTTTTCGCTTGAAATGCGGGATATGCGATGAAACGCTCCTTGAGAAGCTTGACATTGATAAGGGCGTTGTATTTCCCTAAACACTTGTCGTCACGACAAGTAAGGACAAATGATGCAGGAGCTGTAGGAGGGGGACATTCAGGCTGTTCTTGGGTTTCAGGATTTGAGGGTTGGCCAGGAGTTTCAGTTTGGGGAACTCGGTTTCAACTTGGGGTTGAGCATGTAGAATGGCTAGGGGCTGATAAGGAGATACCACATTAGTAGGAGCTTGTTTGCACCTATGCTTGAGAGGCATCTCCTCACTAGACCAAGAAGGATCCGACTCAGACCCGGATAAACCCAAACCCGAATAAACCCAGAAAATCAGAGGGTTGCAAAGCTTGCTTGGTGCGGGCTTTGGTGCGGGATTTGGTAGGGGCAACCTTAGGAACCATAACCTTAGGCTCTCTAGGTTTCTTAAAGATTTCCCCTTAGAGGTGCCAACTTTGGGTGCCATCGAAAGAAATGAAGAAAACACAACCTAGGGCACGAAATTGAAAGAGGGACGAGCTGAAAATAATACCTAGATAAGAGAAGAAGATGACGGAAGGCTCGAGGGATGTTGAGATGTTGACTGAACGGAGGAGTCGACGGTTGGAGGGTATGAACGATGGCGAAGTCAAGGGAACGAGTTGTCAAACTCATCGAAGGAATAAGAAGATGCGAGGGGGTTTTCGAATTAGAGGAGAGAGAAAGACCCACGATTGACGGTTATAGGGGAATAGAGATATGATCACAGCCATTGGATCAAAATGAACGGATGAGATCAAGCACTCGAACCGCCAATCATTTCGGATAGGCGACTGATGCACAATGTGCAGTTGCCTGTCAAGCCCTAAATTAAAAACGGCTTAGAAGATGGACATGCGCCTGGAGAATAATTCGCAGCCGCCTGTCAATGGACATGCGCATGTGGAATGACCTCCAGGGGCATGTGCAAAATGAAACAGAGATGTTTTTGGGGGAAATTTCACAAGAGCTGTAGCAGGCGCCTGATGACAACATGTCAGTCGCCTCGGTGACAGCCAGACGCTAGAAAGTGTACATCAGTCGCCTAGCTGGGAGATGCAAAAAATAGATCATAAATTAGGTTGGACAGGCGCCTGATGAAGATGGTACATGCTCCTGGCCTGGTTCTGAAATCCAGAAATTGAGGCAAAATCAAAGTTTTGAAATTTCTCACCCTTAGACCTATACTCTAAACACACTAATGGTATCAAGTAGCTATCATAAACATATACAATGATATACATATCAATGATATCAAAAGAATCATAAATTCATCAAAATCTCCAATAAATCTCATATAAAACATATGAAGCAAAATAGACACAATAGACATGAGATATAAAAATGATCATATAAGCTCAAAATATGAAATACCACATGAAAATGAAATCATAGATTTTAGATTCACCCATAATCCCTAATTCTCAATGCAACATCACACACGAATCTTCTTTTAGAGGTTTTGTGAAGATATCTGCGATTTGTTTTTGGGTTTCAATATAATCTAGAATGATGTCCTTCTTATGTAACGGGCCGTCCCCAAAGGCCCAAGCCCACACGGGCCTCCCCTTATCCCCCGCGAGCCCTCCCCCTTTCCCCTGCTCTCTCTCTCTCTCGTTCTCATTTTCCCCGCAGCGAAAGCCCTTAGGGCTTTGTTTTCGACGCTCCTCCCCTCCCTCTCGACGCGCGGCAACGAAGCCCATCCGAGGGCTCCTTCGACGACGCGACGACGACACGGCCTCCTAGGGCTTCGACGTCACCCTCGTCTCCCTCGCGCGTGGTGTGGGTCCCTCGACGAGGCTCTCATCGCCTTGTCCCTTCGCTGCGAGTGCGACTGTGGCGGTTTGCCTATCTATTTCACCCCTCTTCTCCTCCTTCCTGCTACAGGCTCGGTGAGTGGTTTTCCTTTATTTTTCGAAGCTGATTTCGACTGATTTCCTCGGCTTCGTCGATGCCGGCTTTGAGTTCGGTTTCAGGTAGACCCAATCCTCTTTCCTTCTACGTTGATTTCGATTTCTTTTGGGGAAAGGATGAATTGGGGGTATGACGAGGGTTTTATCGTCCCTATTGCTATTTTGTGGGGTTGGACGCCCTCGCCTACTTGCGTGGGGTCCCGGGGTTTCCATTGGAGATGTTTAGGGGATTCAGTGGCTCCTCCCTCGCTTGTTTGGTTTTCGTTGACGCTTTGCTTGCTGGTCGGGTTCCTCTACTTGCTGTTTGGTTATCCCCTTGCTTGCGGCCTGGTTCTTGCTTGCTGACTTGCCTTGGTGGGTTGCTGTTGTGCTCGGCTGGTTCCTCCTACTTGCTGGTTTGGTTCAGTTGGGTCCCTTGCTCGATGTTTGGGTTTCTGTGTGATACTACTTGGGTTGTGAGCCCCGTTCCCCGACGGTTTTGGTCGTTAGCCCCTAGTTCCTTACTAAGAACCCCGTGGACTTTGCCGTAGGTACGGGTACCCCCCACTGCGTGATGAGAAGACCCCCAATCTGATCCCTCTGGCCTAGACTCTCTAGCGCCATCCGGGTTGTCTCTTGGTCCTTCATTATGTAATGCAATTGTGTTGTTTTCTTGTTACTTATTCGTACCAAGATTCAGTTAGTATTGTTTCTTTTATATATCGGCACGTTCTTTCTTACTTGCTTGCAAGTTTCTTTCGTCCTTTCTCTATTGATTGCAGGTTTTGGGCTTCTTGTTGCTGATGGTTGCGGCGTAGGTTTTCTGCAGATGCTGGGCTTCAGTTCTTAATTATCTTGGTTCTTCGGCTTCGGTTTCAGGTAGACTCTATCCCTCATACTCCAATTTAGATTCATTTGCTTGTGTTGGGGTTCGGGTTTCCCTTGCTTGTGGTTCAAGCTTCCCTTGTTGGTAATTGAGCCGGGTGGCTCCTTTTGCTTGTCTGGGCTTTTTGCATTGTTGTTGAAATTGATAGCTTCCCTTGATTGCTGCCTTGGGTTTCCTTGTTGTTCTTGAGTTGGTGATGCTTCCTTTCTACTCAGTTTGGAATATCTTGCCATGAGGAACATCCATGCTACTTGTCACTTGCTAGTTTGTTGCTCTTGTTGTTTCATAAGCTTATTGGTACCTTGCCAATTTAATATTATTAAATTGCGTATCCTTGGGATGTTCTTATGATGGCACATTACTATGTTGGTACTGGATGACTAGTGGACTATCCTGAGGTTGGCTCTTGACTTGACAGGTTGCTATTACCGGTACGGTAATAGATTCCCCTTGGCTACGTAGTTTAATCAATATTGAACCACACGACACTAATAACTAATAAAATGATTACTTTCTGCTTGACTCACCGGGTTTGGGGAAACTTATGATTGGGGAGTACGTGGGCGACGGGGACCTGATCTTTAGCAACCAATCGTTTTTGGTTGTTATTTTCCCCGAGTTAGGGGGGACTCCATCAGCTGATGGGTCCTGAGTCCTGGGGGCAGACAGGGACGTCCATCTTGATGGGTCCTGGAGCCCCACCGCAGGCCACAGCGCCACAGTTCTTACAGGTTTTGCAGCTTACAGTACAGTACTTTACACTTTTGGACTCTGCCCGGGGTCGCACCCTCGCGGTCAAGGTAGCTCTCAGATGCTTATTGTACTCCCCCTCATAAGTCACGGCCTAGGATTGGTTCACTTTAGCTAGTACCCTCTTTACAGTACTTTTGCTCGTTTTCGACATGTCTCTCTTCTGTACCCTTTCTGCTACTGTCACATCGTCCTTTGTACTCCCTTACTCTTCAGTGGCGCGTGCTCGTGGATTACCAGGTCAGATTACTTCTTTGGGTAGTGCCATCATATCTGTGGTCGTCTTGCTTCCTTTTGTGCACACTTACCTTCCTTGTCTCTTGTTTAGATATTGTCTACTCTATTGAGCGCGGTGCGCCCTTTGTTGCCCACCAGGTACGAAGCACACGATCATCCAGAGGTGTCTGAACACGAGGAGTTGGAGCTTCAGTACAGGACTTGAGAGGAGTCAGAACTTCCAGAGCAGAATGGTTTGAGCGTCGACATAGCGGAGGTACGAGTTCCCTTTACGTTTCAGCAGTAGTACAGCTTTTTACTTGTCTCTTTTCTTTTCAGTTTGTGTTACTTATCTTACTGTCTTTTCCTCATTTAGAACTGTTTAGCTGGTCATGTCTAGAGAGTCCCCTTACTTTCTGCACTGCTCCACATTGACTTCACTGGCACCTGCGGGACCTGCATCCTCTCGTTTCACAAGTAGCGGCGCCCGCCGGGAGGCGGGGCGTTACATCTTAGCTACATGATCATTAATAAAATGATGTCTAACATCTATGTGTTTGGTACAAGAGTGATGTATCGGATTTTTGGAGAGACAAATTGCACTTTGGTTATCAACCATGATAGAGCAAGTATCACAATTAATATCATAGTCTTTAAGAGTGTCTCATCTAAAGGACTTGTGCACATGCAAGACCCGCGACAGTATATTCCGCTTCGGTCGTGGACAATGATACAGAATTTTGCTTCTTGGAAAACCAAGAGACAAGGAAATTCCCTAAAAAATGGCAAGTGCCGCTAGTACTCTTCCTATCGGATTTGCATCCAACAAAATCAGCATCACTATATGAGATTAACTCATAAGTGCTAGATTTAGGATAAAGTAATCCATAATCTAGTGTTTGATTGAGATAACGAAATATTCGTTTAACTTTAATCAAATATGATTTCTTAGGTTGTGATTGATATCTAACACATAAACAAACGTAAAACATGATATTGGGCCTACTTGTGCTTAAATAAAGTAAACTACCTATCATACCTCGATATAGACGAATGTCTACATCTTTTCCGTTTTCGTCCTTGTGTAGATGTGTAGTTGTACTCGTGAGAGTCCTCTTGCTAGAAGACGATTCCACCCCGAATCGCTTGATAAGCTTCCTGGTGTACTTGGATTAATGTATGAAGATGCCATCCTTCATTTGCCGAATTTGAAGTCCTAAAAAGTAATTGAGCTCACACATGTGGTTCATCTCAAATTCATCTTTCATAAACTTTAAAAATTCTTGGCAAAGATCATAGTTAGTAGATCCAAAAATGATGTATCTACATAAACTTGAATAAGAAGGATGTCATTTTCATAATATTTGGTAAAAAGTGTTGAATCAGTTTCTCCCATTTTAAATCCTAAATCCAAAAGAAAGTTCTTAAGGCGAGCATACCAAGCTCCTAGAGCTTGTCTCAACCCATATAAAGCTTTCTTAGGTTTGAAAACATAATTTGGAATTTTTTCATGAATAAAATCGGAAGGTTGTGAAACATAAACTTCTTCACTAACAAAACCATTTAAAAATGCGCTTTTAACACCCCTTTGGAATAATTTAAAATTCTTATGAGATGCAAAAGATAATAACAATCTAATAGCTTCTAATCTAGGTACCGGAGAAAATGATTTTTCGAAATCAATACCTTCTTGCCGGTAGCCTTGAGCTACTAACCTTGCTTTGTTCCTTTTGACGACTTCGTTCTTGTCTGTCTTGTTCTTGAAAATCTATTTAGTCCCAATGACTTGATGTCCACTTGGTAGAGGGACACGCTCCCAAACTTCATTCCTTTCGAATTGGATGAGTTCCTCTTCCATTGCCACGATTCAAGAGCTATCTTTACATGCTTCTTGGATGTTCTTGGGCTCAATAGTAGAGACAAAGGCACAATGAGAGAATTCATCAAACATTGACCTTGTTCGGATACCCACTCCAATATCTCCAATAATTTGGTCATGTGGGTGGTTACGAATGTTGGATAAGCTTTGGAAACACCTGGATCACTAGGAACAATCTCAACATCTTCATTAGTAATGTTAGTCTCAATAACACATTAATTTTAATGTTATTGATAAAATCACACAAAACATCTAAACTATCATCATCAACATGTGGCAAATCAAAATCTTCATTAAAAGAAACATGAAGTAATTCCTCAACCAATGAAGTGTTCTTATTGTATATTCGGTAGGCTTTACTACGTGTGGAATATCCAACAAAAATCCCTTCATCGGATCTTGGCTCAAATTTATCAAGATTACCAAACGTTTTCTTAATAAAAATATTTTGAACCAAAAACTTGAAAATATTTAACTTGAGGCTTTTATCATAAAATAATCCAAAACAAGTTCGTATGAGGCCTTACTAGGATCCCAGTGTTCTAAAACAAGTTATATGCGGCCGCATATGCGGCCGCATATAAGTATGCGGCCTTTGACCGCATGAGAATTAAGATGTGCGGTCGAATTATGCGGTCGGCCGCATAATCGACTGCATAAATGTTATGCGACCGCATATGCGAATAAGCGGGGGCATAATCGGCAACTAAAAAATCCCAACCCGTTAAGAAACACGACCCGTTAAACATAAAAATCAGTTTTTAAATTTTAAAATACTTATGTTTGACATCCTTTTGATTTGGCCGTAAAACTAAATAGTTATGTTTTGTGTGTAGATTGCTTTAGACGTTAGATTTTAGTTATTTTATGTATTGATCGTCATAATGGCGCTGATGTTTTAGTATGAATTAATCCATATTTTTAAAATCTAATATGATTTTTTCCTTATTCCTATTACTCTTATCTTTTTTAATTTAATATACACAAACACAAACTTATTGCTTATTTATATACTAAATTATTCATTTTTGCGTAAACCGCGTAAACCGCATAATCGGCCGCATAATCCGCTTATGCGCTATGCGCTCATAGACTGAGCGCATAATGAAACCGCCTTTTATAACACTGTAGGATCCTATTAAGCTCATAACATGTCGTGTGCACCGTCTTCGTCCAAAAATTGAAGTCCAAGATGACTATCTTGGAGCATTGTGCGTGCACACTCAATAAGAGTCATATTCTTTCTCTCAACAACACCATTTTGTGGTGGTGCACGAGGAAATGAAAAATTGTGAGTTATACCGTTGCATCACAAAATTTAGAGAAAAGCCGATTCTCAAATTCCCCTCCATGATCACTACGAATAGTGATAATGGTGGGGTTTAAAAGATTTTGAGTTTTCTTGGTAAATTTGGTAAACTATTCAAAGGCTTCATTTTTATTAGTTAAAAATGATACCCAAGTAAATCTAGAAAAGTCATCCACAATGACTAATTCATAATGTGCATTTCCTAAAGAGGCAACTGTAGTATGCCCAAATAAATCTAAATGTACAAGTTCTAGGGATCTCTTAGAAGTAATGCCATCTTTAAGTTTAAATGACGATTTACGGAGTTTGCCACGTTGACATGAATCATAAAAGCTTTTCCTGTTAAAAGAAATTTTCGGAAAACCTTTAACTAAATCTTGTTTAGCTGATTTATAAAGATGCTTAAAATAAACATGCTCAAAACGACATGCCATAATAATTGTTTATTTGAATGGGCAACTAAACAATGTTCTATAGATTGAGGCATACTTAAAATATAAATATCTTTATGTCTAATGCCGGAAAATAAAACATTAGAGTCATTATCAATGATGCTCCACAAACCCTTTCCAAAGTTAACCTTGTAACTTTTGTCACACAGTTGACTTGTGGAAATAAGGTTGTGATTTAAACCATCTACTAAATGTACATTATCAATTAAAGATTTAGATGGATTACCGACTTTACCCACTTCAATTATGGTTCCATTTTCATCGCCTCCAAAGGCCACCGTTGCACCGTTCTTGATGCGGATCACTTCGGAGAGCAAAGAAGGATATCCCATCATGTGCGTGGAGCAACCACTATCGACAATCTATCATTGCTTCTTAGAGCTAGTATTGCTTTTCTTGCTCTTTTTGTTTTTCTTGGGTACCTTTATTTGACAGAGGGCACCCAGTTATGCAAGATGGCAATTGTGGCAAAATAAATATGATAAACTGAAAAAATTGAAAATAAAAAAAACATCCAATATGTACAAGTCAACTGTAAAAAAGTAAAAAAAAACATGAAATGAAAAATGAAAAAAAATGAAAAAGGTCAAAGAATACTCAACTTTGATCGGAAAATCCTTCTTGCGAGGATCGAACGCCGTATGCCGAAGCTCAAGCGACTAAAAAACCCAAAACTGGAAGGAAACAAATCAAAAAAAATGAAAAAAATGGAAAAAATGGGAAAAAAAGAACGAATACTTACCTTGATCGGAAAGCCCTCGCTTGCAACGATTGGACGCAGCATGTCGAAGCTTAATCGACAAAAAACCCAAAACTGGGAAAAAATTAAAAAACTAGAAAAAAATCAAAAAAAAATCAAAAAAATTGAAAAAAGGAACGAATACTTATCTTGATTGGATACCCCTCCCTTGCAAGGATTGAATATCGAACGACGAACCGCGATCGACTTCCGCCAGAAAATTTTGATTGATGGGTCTGATCGAATCGGCTTAAGGAGCGGAGCAACATGAGGAGCTGAGCAGTGATTATGGCAAACTCACAATTTTCTCCCTGAAAACCCGATGGCCTTATGTTTTAACCCATGGATTCGGGTCGGGTCGGATCCACTTTTCAGTGGACCGACCCGCTAACCGAACTTAAAAAACAGTGAATAGCGGCCGATATTTCAAAAGGAAATATCGGCCGCAATATCGGCCCAAACCGGATATATCAGTGATATTTCCTCAAATATCGGAAATCGCATTAAAATAGCATATATCGTATCGGCCAAGTGATAATTCCGATATTGCAACAGATATATCGGATATCGGACCGATATTTAGAACACTGCTTATGCCTTGAAGTAGAACTTGAAGGAGCAAAGTGAGGGGTGTGTTGATCTCTTCCTAGAAGAGAGAATAGCCCTTGCACTTGTCTTCACCAAAGCTAGAGGATCAGATTTGGTTCTAGTTGGAAGACAAGATCAGAGTTGGAATTCTAGGGCTTTTGATAAGAGAATGAAAGCTTGAACACTTGATGTTGAGAGATGAATGCAAGAATGTCTAAAGGTTATTCAATGGAACAGTAGCAACCCTTTTATAAGTTCTCTCAAAACCAGTGTTCTAAATATCGGTCTGATATCCGATATATCGGCCGCAATATCAAAATTATCACTGGTCCGATACGATATAGGCTGTTTTATTGCGGTTTTCCGATATTTGGGAAATATCGCCGAAATATTGGGTTTGGACCAATATTGCGGCCGATATTTCCTTTTGAAATATCGGCCGCTATTTATTGTTATTTTAAAGTTCAGTTAGCGGGTCGGTGCACTGAAAAGTGGACACGACCTGACCCAAATTCATCAGTTAAAACATGAGGCCAGCGGGATTTTTGAGAGAAAATCGCGAGTTTGCCCTAATCACCGCTCTACTCATCACGTCGCTTTGCTCAATCCCGGCAGTCAAAATTTTTCGGCGAAAGTCGATCGCGGTTCGCCGTCCGGTGTTCAATAGTTGCAGGGAGGGTTTTCTGACCAAGGTAAGTATTTGTTCCCTTTTTTCATTTTTCTAGTTCTTTTGAATTTTTTCCTTCCAGTTTTGGGGTTTTTAGTTGATTGAGCTTCGATATTTAGTCAATATCACTGATATTCATGTTTAACGAGAGAAGTATAAACAAAAAATACTTTTATTTGAGTTAGTATAGATTATATCTTCTTAGATACATCTATGCTTGCTTATGTCATCATTTTAAGCCTCCGATATGACACTTCGATATTTATTCAATATCCCCGATATATCCCTGATATCCGCAATCTGATATCAAATTTCTTAGGCCGATACGTAACCGATATCCGATATTTAGAACACTGCTCAAAACCCTAAATAAAATACCAAAAAGCCCTCTCAAAATCTGTGGAAGAAAAGCCAACAGATTGATTTTACGCACAGGACAGACGACTGATGAAGGCACGCCAGTCGCTTGTGCACTATGTCAGAGAGTAGGTAAGAATTCAAACGGTAATTTACCATGTAGGACAGATGACTGATGAAGGTTGGACATGCGTTTGAAAAATGCGCCTGAAGGCAAGCAGACGCCTGAGAAACCTTCGTCAGACGTCTGACTGGCAAAGTGTGAAAGTTACCAAAACTTAAGAATTATGTGAAACAAGGACATGCGACCGGTGAAGGATGGACATGCGCCTGAAGACAAGCAGACGCCTGAGAAACCTTCGTCAGGCGTCTGACTGGCAAAGTGCGAAAGTTACCAAAACTTAAGAATTCTGGGAAGTAAGGATATGCGATTGATGAAGGTTGGACATGCGCCTGAAGACAAGCAGATGACTGAGAAATCTTCGTCAGGCGTCTGTGTGCTCAAGTGCGAACCTTGCCAAAATAAAAGATCTGGGTAAGGGATAGACATGCGACTGTAGCAGTATAAACAGGCGCCTGTGGCGCCTGTAAAACTTACTAAAGGGGCCTGGATGCACACGTGCGAAAGTTGACAAAACTTGGGATCTTTGGGCAAGCTTATACTGGCGACTGACTAACAAGTCACATGCGCATGGAAATAGACAGGCGCCTATACTTTGTACATCAGTCACATGTTGAAAGTTAAGAGTGAGTCCCAAAATATCATGTCAAAACGTGTGCATTACAGATGACTGTAGAACAATTCACATGCGACTGTATGGAGACATGCACCTGTATTTTGTTATTCAGTCGCCTGTCGGAAGTCCAAAATGCACATGTTAGGAAATTTAAAGTTAGAGTTAAAGTTAGAGTCCAATCATCGAATGGTTTACAACAATCATCTAGAATTGATATCTCATATTTTACAATACTATTATCCAACTTGGTTTCGTTGCAAACAAATTGGATAATTGTGTGTATGTCTTGAAAAGTGGAGCAGTTTTACGATACTATCCCTGTATGAGGATGATATTTTGCTCGCTGGAAATGACATTGAAGTGTTGAAGAAGATTAAATCAGCACTATGTAGTGAATTTGAGATGAAGGGCATGAGTGATGCATCATATGTTCTTGAAATACAGATCATTAGAGATAGGAAGTCTAGAATGTTGAGTTTAAACCAAGAAAAGTATTTGCATATAATATTGAGGAGATTTGGAATGGACAATTCCAATCCGGCACATACACCATTGGTTATGAGGAATCCATTAAGTAAAGAACAATGTCTTGTAGATGGACAAAAACGGCTAGATGTTCCATATGCTTAGGCTATTAGAAGTTTGATGTATGCAATGTTGTGCACTAGACCCGACTTGACGTACCCAGTTAGTCTGGTTAGTAGATATCAAAGTAATCCTGGTACAACCTATTGGGAAGCTGTTAAGAGGATTATGAAATATATAAAGGGTACGGTGCACCACAAGTTAGTTTATCAAGTGGATTTGCTTGAGGTCTTGGTTACTCCGATGCAGATTTCGGAGGAAACAAAGATAACATGAAGTCAACTGCAGAACACGTGTCCATCTTTGGTAGTGCAGCTGTTTCTTGGGGGTAGCAAGAAGCATGGTTGTATAGCGAGATACACACGAGAAGCCGAGTATATGACCTGTAGTATGTCGGTTACTCATGCGGTCTGGATCAGACGGTTCCTATTAGATTTGGATCTCAATCCGGTGGATAGACCAATTGAGATGTACTGTGATAATTAAGCAGCCATCCACTTTATCCACAGTGGTGCAAACAGTTCCAAAGGATATTGAGATACAATATCATTACATATCATATACATGATATGTAGGAAAAGAATGAAGTCAATGTGACCTAAATTCCGACAAGGGATATAATTGATGATCCCTAACGAAGTGTATTCCAGCAGGTACATTCATCAAACATGTTGGTTTGATAGGACTTAGAAATATCTAAGTCAAGGAAACTTTCATAAATAATGAAAGGAGACAATCATGGATAATGATTGTACTCGATGAATAAAATGTGCATATCTCACGGATAATGAGAGTATGTGAAATTATATCATGTGTTATATCTCACGGATAGTGGGAGTATGATTGGAATGCATTTCAGGCCAAGTGGGAGATGTAAGCGGGTTTGGCCTGACATGGCCATGTAACTCGGTACCCGACCCGATAATATTAGTTGAGGATTTTCCTTAACTAATTGACCGAGTCTTCACGATCGATTGATATGATCGGGTTGGTTGAGACGATCACATGATCGGTTGAGGAAATATCAGGGACGATTACATCGGTGGAGGGTATGACGGTGGCTACTATATAGAGAGATAAGTTCTCCTCCAAGGCATCAAAAAATTCAGCCTTTTCCGGAATGACCAAAAACAATATTTTTCTTCTCTCTTCTCGTTCTCTATTCTCGTTCTCACATTGTGCTGTAACTGATCGACATTAGAACACATCATGCTTTGTCAGATGGCAACAAGCTTTCGACAAAGAAAATAATTATTAACAGAGGGAGTGGGAAGTTAAGAGGGAGTGGGAAGTTAAGGAGAGATATATGGGGTAAAGGGAAGAGGGTTTGTGGCTTTATTGGTTTACTTACTTGGACCCACCTAATTTGTAACTTGAGATTATGCGTTGTAACTAAACCAAGTTGCTTGAGTGAGCCAACTTTACCGACTAGACAGTCTACTAAATGGGCCCGTACATCATTGGACCTGCTTTGGCAGCCATAGATAGGGGTGTATATAGGTTGGATTTAGATCAAATTCATGTAAGATCCGAACACAGATGTAATAAGAATTTGGGTTCAAACTCGAGTTTGGGTAGTGACGTTGTCTTGATTAATGGATTTGATTTGGATTCCGATTTGAACTAAACATGTCCAACTACCAATTAGAAATTTAGAACTATTATGAAAGTGATAATTCTATTTTGTTACGTAAAATTTAACAAACTTTATACTTATTTTTTCATCTATGCTATCAAGCTTCATTTTTAGAACTTTACTAATCTCATTGTAGTGAGATGTAACATAATAAACTAGATTTCATTAGATTAATTATATTTTGGGTTGGTTATTGGGTTATATCTGAATTTGACCCGATAAGTAGATTCAAAATTCATATCAGATTAGACTTCACAAGTACCATTTGCAATCCGAATTGTTTAAGGTCCGGAGTCCCCACTTAGGGACTATTCGTGGGCTTACTCATCAGCTAATGCTTAGGCGGTGTCCTAAATAGCATTCTACAACCTTGTAACATATATGTTATAGTTCTAAATCTTGTGTCTTCCCAGGTATCGATTAAGGTTGGAAATCTTGGTTTTGGTCATAGTTTTGGTTCGTCCTTCTTGGTATTTTTACTTTGGCAGTTTAATAATTTGAAATTGGAATTATGTGATTGTTGGTATCAGTTTCTTACGAAACTAAAAAATAATTTAGAATGTTAGGTTTGGAGTTTTGCACCTTTTGGGTGGCTAAACGTAGTGATATGATAAGGAATTAAAGAATGGCTTTAGTCCTATTTAGTAAAATAATATATGAATGCATGACTACATATTTTTGGTATCATAACTCCAATATGGTTAATCCATTTGAGTCGATATGACTTTCAACTTTCTAGTTTATGGTCACATTTAGCTCTGCCTATGAACCTAATTCCTCTTATTGGGAGTACTGCTCTTTCTAAATTGGTACCCGAGTTTAGACTAAGATGTTTGTTCTCTTGCTTCAGGATGGTTATCATATGATTTTTGGGCTTATGGCTGATCTCATATACATCATTGCTTAATTATACGTGTAGTGCATTGGTTCTGGGTGCCACTTGATTTGTCGTATAGTGTGGCTTGGTTTGAAGTTTTAGTGAGATTGTTTCCATGAATATTGCTTTTGCCCAATCAGATATGTGCCAAAGTGGAAATTTGTTAGGGATTGGTGTTTCACATTCTTTCGAATGCTTAAAAGTGATGGTATGGCAAGGATTTGGAGTGTGAGTTTAGTGCCATATCGAGTAATATAACACATGGATATTGAGTCAAATATGTTTGGATCCTTAACTCCAATTTGGTTGGTGTTTTTTTTTGAGTCAATATAAGTTTGAAGCCTATTATTATCCACATCCATCTTAGTCTGCGGGCTTAGTTGCATCTGTTAGGTCTTCCATTGTTACACACAAAATGCAGAAAGGTTAGTATAGTCAATTGGTTATGTTTTCCATGCTTGAATTAGCAATGAAGATTATATAAAGTGTCAATCCAAACTTGTACAATCCAATAGTCGAAAATTTTCCTTGATAAAACACCATAAATCAAATTTTGGTACTTCAAACCCTGGTCTTATCCTATATCAATAATCAATCCTTATTAGCTTGCACTGGGTGGTTCAATTTGAATCAAATCAGTATGCCCCAAATCAATATGTTAAGGTTGATGCATATCGGTAGCATATATTTCAAACCTTTGTATCAATGTTTTATGGCAATTCATACACCATGTACACTTGATCAGTAACCATGCTAAATGGTTATATTTGTGTTTTATCTCTATATAATGTACATTTTAAATAGATAACGATTTCTATAATATGTGAAATTAATTTTTTGAAAGCTAGAAAATATATTATTTGATCCCCTTAAAACAAGCATTTCAACAAATGTGTAGCAAATTGTTAGGATCCGGGTTTATGGCCATAATGACAGATCTAATAATTTCTGGACATGTAGAGGTTTTGTAATTTTGGGCGTACATGGGCCGATTTGTAATTTTGGGTAAAAACCCTAGGTCAAGGATATTATGGTAATTTAGGGGCGGCGGCTCAATATAAGTTTTATTATAAATAAAGGGAAAGATGAGAGAGAGTGGGTGTTAAGTTTTTGAGAAGACTAGAGAGAAAATAGTTTAGATCTGAAAGATCTAGTGGGAGAGTTAGGTTTTATCTCGAATCAAAGCTAGGAGAGCGGCCTCCTCTCGAATCGAGGCCACCTATCTTGTATTCGCTTTTATCATAATAATAAAAATACCACCTTTCTTTACCAAATCTCTTCTCTAGACATAAAAATTCTACCTTTACGCTAAACATCCCATCTTTCACCCAAAAACCACTAAAAATTATATGTTTATCCTAAATTCAGATCCGGATTGTATCAAAGTGGTATCAGAGCGATTCGATCTTGATAAAGGAGACCCATCCCATACCAGGCCTCTAACATTAGCCCATTTGTTAGAGATCCATCCCATACCAGCCCCTAACACTGGGCTCACACCCAAATTGTTAAGTATTAGTTATCATTCAACCCAAAACCAATTGGTATTAGGTGGAGATGTCCTCTAATACTTAAACATTTCATTTCTTTTGTTCTTGTCCGATGTGGGACTAAATGGGATTGTAACATATCACCATCTTTCTGATGACCGCCGTCCACGGCGGCCCACTCTGGGGTGCTCACTCTAAGTAGCACACTCTGGATTTTTACTAGGTCGCACCCTTTTAGGTTGCTCCTTTCCCAGATCGTCCCTTCCGCAACGTGGGTCGTAGCATGTGCGTGCTTTGATACCATTTGTTAGAGACACAACCCATACGAGGCCTCTAACACTAGCCCATTTGTTAGAGACAGCCCATACTAGGCCTTTAACACTAGCCTTGTTAATGATCCATCCTATAATAGTCCTATAACACTGGGCTCACACCCAATTGTTAAGTGGTAGTTATCATCCAACCCAAAATCAATTGGTATTAGGTGGAGAGGCCCTCTAATGCTTAAACATTGTATTTCTTTTGTTGTTGTCCGATGTGGGACTAAGTGGGATCCTAACACAAATCTATTTCTATAGTTCAAAACAAGCATTAGGATCTTAAAAGATGCGCACAAGAGAATAGCAGTGGAAGAATGAGAAAGTTATCTAAAGCTCAGACAATTTTTTCCCCCACCAAGGTATGTTCTATGTTTTCACACTATGAGGTTGTTCACTGCTGGGGATACGATTATCGAATAAATGATAATGTTCCAAGTCTTAATTACACATTATTAAAAGTGAATCAGTTTTTTTGAAAATAAATTTTGCTTATTGCCCTATGATACTCATTTCAATCTCCTTTAAAAATCTCTAATCAAATTCTGTTATTCTTGTCTTTCTATCAAAATAAAGAAAGAGTGTTAAATATGGATGCAAATGAATCTAATTACACACCTTTTCTAACCCTGGTTTTAGAAGTGTTATCAGGACAATTCATTCTTTTAGGTCTTTGCCATGTTGGACACTTGGATGCTACAATCTAGGGTACTTGCGGTCGCTTTTCTGATACTGCATCGACTCTTTGCATAATATATAAAGAATAACACTCTTCGTTTGTAAACTTGGATCTTTTGTACGCAAAATATCAACACTAGCTTTTTATCATATAAACATCTTTGGTTATTTTTGTTGAACTCTAGCCCAGTTTTTAGTTGATTACTCATTACATATTTGCTTGCACATCGTGAAATATAACCGTGTTTGCATATCCGATTTTACAAGGTTTTTGTATTTGAGTCTTCCGGCCACCCAAACACTTGACAAAACGTGTCCTGTGCAATGTAACACTGTTTCTAGGGCAAATGCGAACATTTTCTGTCTATTCAACTAAACAAATGGGGTAAGGGCATGAACATTTACCAATTTTCAGTGTTCTAAATATCGGATATCGGTCGTGTATCGGCCTAGGAAATTTGATATCGAATTGCGGATATCGGGGATATATCAGTGATATTGACCAAATATCGGAGTGTCATATCGGAGACTTAAAAATGATGATATATGCCAGCATTGATGTATCTAAGAAGATATAAATTATACTAACTCAAATAAAAGTATGTTTTGCTTAGACTTCTCTCGTTAAACATGACTATCAAAGATATTGACTAAATACCAGAGTGTCTTATCAGAGACTTAAAAATGATATCAAATAAAAGAATAGATGTATCTAAGAAAATATAAACTATAGGATGTATTGTTTAAAATACCCAAAACTAAAATGATCCAAGGGGCAAAAAATTATTCCCCTCAAGTGAGCAGATTGATACTCCAGTCCTCATTATTCCCCCTCTTCCACACATTTTTGCTTGCCGTCAAATCAGTAAGTAAATCTGTTGCAACTTGCAACTCTAAAATAAAATACATTTATTTGACAGAGTGCACTCATTTATGCAGATGGCAATTGTGGCAAAACGAACATGATAAACTGAAAAAAATTGAAAATAAAAAACATCCAGTATTTATGCAGTCAAATTAGTAAGTAAATCTCTTTGCAACTTGCAACTCAAAATAAAATACATTTATTTGACGGAGGCCACCCATTATGCAAGATGGCAACTGTGGCAAAATAAATATGATAAACTGAAAAAACTGAAAATAAAAAACATCCAATATGTACAAGTCTACTGTAAAAAAAGTAAAAAATAAAAAAAATCATAAAATGAAAAATTAAAAAAATGGAGAAGGGTGAAGAATACTCACTTTGATCGAAAAATCCTCCTTGCGAAGATCGAACGTAGTATACCGAAGCACAATCAACTAAAAAACCCAAAACTGGAAGGAAACAAATCAAAAAATTGAAAACAAATGAAAAAAAGGAAAAAAAAGGGAACGAATACTTACCTTGATAGGAAAACCCTCGCTTGCAACGATAAAACGCAAGATGTCGAAGCTCAATCGACAAAAAACCCAAAACTGGGAAAAAAATAAAAAAAAAGAAAAAAAATCAAAAAATGAAAAAAAAAATGAAAAAAAGGAACGAATACGTAACTTGATTGGAAACCCCTCCCTTGCAAGGATTGAACATCGAACGGCGAACCGCGATCGACTTTCGCCAGAAAATTTTGATTGATGGGTCTGATCTAAACGGCCTGAGGAGCGGAGCAGCATGAGGAGAGCTGAGCAGTGATTAGGGCAAACTTGCGATTTTCTCTCCAAAAACCCGATGGCCTTATGTTTTAACTCATGGATCTGGGTTGGGTCGGATCCAATTTTCAATGGACCGACCCACTAACTGAACTTAAAAAAAACAGTGAATAGCGGCCGATATTTCAAAAGGAAATATCGGCCGCAATATCGACCCAAACCGGATAAATTAGTGATATTTCCTCAAATATCGGAAACCGCATTAAAATAGCATATATCGTTTCGGCTCAGTGATAATTACGATATTGGGGCCGATATATTGGATATCGGACCGATATTTAGAACACTGCCAATTTCATAATGATAGAATATATAAAATACAATTGTGTGTATTTGAGTTTTAATGCCCTCGAATGACACTTAGGGCGTGTTGGGTTAGCTGTGAAGCCTACTTTTGTCACTGAAAATAAATCAGTGATAGCCAAGCAAAGAGTTCAAAAGGGCAATGATTATGAATATTGTTTAACTTTATCCAGCGTTTTCCTTGTTTTTTTTGGCCTGATGGCACTTCCATCTCTCCTGATGATGTGGCGGCTCCTCATTGGCTCATGATGGAGAACACGGAAGTTGAATACGTTTGTGTCAGGCAGCCAAGCTAGGATGTTGCGGCCTTGTCTGCTCGTTTTCTGCATGCTAAATGGAACGTACCACGAACCAAACATCCCCTACATGCTAGTAAATGCATCTACTCTATGCATATCTTCATATTTCAGCCTTTACACACACAAAATGTTTTATAGATTTCTGAACTTTTCCATTCTAGATTCATGCGTCATTGAATTATCTTATATCCTACTTGTGTCTGGCAGATTAAGATGAAGATTGGGTTAACTGTTAGTTTTTAAGGTTCGTTTAGGTTAATTATGATCCTTTATTGATGCGTCATGTGATCCTTGGTTAAGATTTCTCTTTCTACTCCACCATGCATAAATTTTCAAACACATATTCTAGAATGCAGTATATTGGATTTGTACTGAACTGTTGCTTATTTGACATGGAAAACAATATAAAGGCTCTTTTATAGGTAAGGTTTGAAAAATCTAATTGAACTGAAATTGTTGGACTGAGTCAGATCAATGATTAATTTCCTAAAACAATATAACGGCTTTAAAACAATATATGGGCTCTTTTATTTAGTATGGTTCACAACATCTAATTTGATTGGAAATACTGGACTGGGTTAGATCAATAATGGGTTTCCAAGCAAGCTAAAATTTTGGTCCAATTCAACTTTACAAGTTATAAAGTTCACTATTGAATGATATTATGTTAAGATCAACATTTACTTATTAAGTTCGGTATTGAAGACTATTATGTTGATCCCATTATATATCAAAATGGCTGCCTATTGCACTGGAAAATGCCGGGATATCATAGATTTTTGTCATGGTCCTAAGATAAACGGAGGGCTCCTTTAGTAATTTAAAGGTTTCAATATACTCTCAAAGTCAATTTTTCAAAATATAAATGGATGGACTGACAATGAAAGCAAGACGATTTTGACAAAAGATCTTCAATTTGCCGAATTTTCTTGGTACATGCTTATTCTCTATATTTATCTGCATTTTTGTGCTGGTGAAGCTGTACCCTGAAATTTGTGCAATCATAGTGTTTTAAGTAGAATGAATTCTATTTCATACAATAAATTTTTTTGCAGATAAGATTCTTCCGTCAATTCACTTGGAACATGAGTGTGATTCCATTTTACATCCTTGGTGTGGTTTAAAGCGTTTAAGTAGCTATTGCGGCTCACAGAAGTTTGACTTGACTGACCTCACGTAAGAAATCAATTTATCTTGCAGCATTGCAAATGCATATAAATTTGATTTTATGCCAAACTCATGTTCTTGCTTTCTGAAAATTAATGTTTTTCCCGGGTCACACATGTTATGTTACTCATGTAGAGCTTGCTTGTGTTTAATCTTTAAACCTTTTCCCGAGCATTGTCCTGAAAAGAAGTCAATAGATTTTCTTTTACTATTTAATGACAAGAAATTTGGCGTTCATGTAAGTTTCTTGAGTCAATCAGTGTATATCAAATATCGATACGTTTTTAAATTACAAACTTTATTGTTTAGCTTATCACTATGGTCTTCTGTTTGAATCTTTCGTCTAATATTGTTTATTTTCCATAGTTAAGTTTACCCCATGCTTTGAATCAGTAAATGTATCTTGGCTCTTCTTCTTCTTCTTTTTTTGACTTTTTTTGTTTTTTTTGTTTTGGGGGGGGGGGGGGGGGGGGGGGGCATTGGAGTGGTACTCGTGGTTGGAATCTAACTGGTCATTACTAGTGTATTCACATAGCAAAAAAATCGTTAAACAATTCAAAAGCATGCATTTGCCTCATCAGTGACTCTCTATCTGTTCACTACCATTTCTATTTCACTTGATTTCTTTGGAGCAGGCACAATGAATAACATGCTCACGCTGTTCAATGCTAATTGCTAATATAATTGTTAATCAGTTCCTAATAAAGCTAAAATGAAAGTATTCTTCAGGTTAGGGTTAATTATCGCCTCTTTACTTGTAAATCATAACCTGAATTGTCAAACTGTTAAACATAATGTCCATATATGTACATTATGCCGACCTTTCTGTTATGTAACACTAAATTTTATGAAATCCACCGAACTTTGATGCATTTTCAAAAACCACACTTACCTGTTTGTTTGTTCACGCATGTGACATGAACTTTCATATGCTTTTCCCCAAAAAAAACTATGTATCACGTGTTTAGCACATAACTTTTAACAGGAAGCACACCCTTGGGTTAATAATAAACCATATAGATTAGTTTTTGAGTTGAATTTTTTAAATATTAAAATATACCGATGAAACAATTCTCGCATAAAATACATATATACAGAAAAAATTAAGAACTCAAAAAGTTATATAACTAATTGTTATTATGAATTTGTTTAAAAAATTTCAGTTATAAAACAATTGGATGAAATTTTTAATAACTAAATAAATGAAAATAATTTTTTGGATATTCATAATAATAATATTTATATATATATGACCATTAGTAAATAAGGGACTATAAAAATGATGGTGTAATGACTCTAACCATTCCAAACATTTTTTTCAAAGATTACGTAAGTACACTAACATGTTTTTGCATCACTTAACACCAATGTGCAGTTAGTTCTTCTATTAATGATCAAAATGCCCTCATTTTCTTCTTCCTCTTCGTTCCCATTGATACTTTTTCTTCCCCTTTTTCATGATTTCTTCTGTTTCTTCTTCTATTGTTGCTTTCGTCACCTCCTTTTTTTTCTCGGGTTAGCATCATCCTCTTATTTGATGTTGATCGCTAGATCCCCGTCACATTCGCTAAGATCGCCGCACCCTTTCACCTCATCTTCTATTTCCGTCGAGATTCCACCCTCCATCGCCACCTAGGGTATTAGCAATGATAGAAGAAGAAATGAAAAGAAACAGAGACAAGGAGGAGGAGGAGGTGCAATATGAGGAGAAGACATCAGAAGGATAACGAAGAAGCTTGAAGCGGAGAAGAAAGCTCCATGAGAAAAAACAAGAGGAAGGATGGTATTTTGGTCATTAATAGAAAAATTGAACACTTAGGTGTGTAGAGTGATGCAAAAAACGTTAGGTTACTTAAGTGATAGTCGGTAAAATTTTAAGGGTGTTTTGAGTCATTATCGTAAAAATGACTTGAAATAATTATCTTTGCCATAAAAAGTTATATTTAATTATGTATATGTAGTTTGTTGTAACATATATTTTTATTTTAAAATTTTTTATCGACTTATTTTCTTAATCATTTCATTATTCAATAGTTGTTTTTAAGTTAAGCCTTTGCTAAAATTATTATTTTTCAATACAATGTTTTGAAAATTATACTAATTTTCTTCTTCCTCATCTCCATATGATCCATATGCCATATTCTAAACCAAAATTGAAACTTTAACTCTCTTTTGCATCTTCTCTTCCTCATCATTGTGACCTTTTTTTCTCGCTCGTCTTCATGCTATTAGCTTAACCTTAATCTGTGAAGCTAATACGAGGCAGGTGACGGTGAGGAGTGGACAGAGCAGAAATGCAAGGTAATGAATCAGGGGAAGGGGGGTAATTAAGAAGGGAAGGGTGGGTTAAGATGAAGATGGAGTTGATCAGGGAAGAGATGGGGCGGTGGGAAGATAAGAATGGATGGGAAAAGTAGATCAAGTAGGGGCAGAAATTGCGGAGGAAAGGCAACGATGACATATTTGGATTTGAGTTTAATTTTAGAGTGGGGATTTAATTGGAGAGGGGATCGAGTTAGGGGAAGAGGAATTATGGAAGGAGGTGAACTTTTTGCCAAAACCCCTTTTAATATTTTGTTTAACATGGAAGTATGCTAATAGATCTGCACTTTTTAGGCGTTTTGGGCCCATTAAGGGGTGTTTTGGGGATTTTCGGATTTTTGGGGCGTTTTGGGAATTTCCAGTCCTTTTGGGGGTTTTCTGTAATTTTGCTTATTTTTGAACTCTATTTATATCGGGGATGGGCTGAGGGATTGATTATGTTGATTTTGAGAGAATATTGATATTGGAGGTGAGGTTATCCCTTGTTTTTCGAGAGAGTGCGAACGTCCTCTATAATTGGCATCTTGAGAGAGCGATCACCTCTTCAATTGTGGTCAGTTATTTTATATTTTCAGTTTTTATTTAATAAAAATCAGTTCTTTGCCTTGGTTCCTATCAAGTTGGTATCAGAGTATCAAGATCCATAGTGGCAGCGATGAGATCTAAAGACAAAATCGACGCACTGGAGGAGAAATTTAATGGCGAATTGGAGGGCGTGAAGCAAACCCTAGCACAACACGGAGGAGCCATAGTGAAGTTGGCAGAAACTCAATAGAAACAAGGCGAAACTCTAGCGCATATCATGCAACAACTTGCGCTCGCGGCAAAAGGGAGAGATGCCAACAGAAACCCTAATCTAGCAAAAAAGGCGTCACCTTTGGAAAAGAGGAAGGGAAAGATGGATGAATATGAAGAGGGGCTGCTTTCTGATGCTGACAAGTACTTCGAGGAGGAAGAAGCAGGGCTCTTGATGGAAGAAGGCATCCCCACAAACCTTAGGAGTAACCAGGGGGAGGGAGGGTCAGTCGAACCCTAAAAACAACCTAGGGGACCGGCCAAACCCGAGGGGGCCTCTGCAAGGCCGGTCGGCCCTTGCAGGGAGGTCGCCCGGCCCCCCTGGAGTGGCCGGGAGGGTTGGTCGGCTCCTGCAGGCCACCTGCAGGGCCGTTCGACCATGCAGGAGGTTCCTGCGGACCCGCCAGTCCCCATGCACCCTCGGTAAGGGCTGCCGAGGGCAGAACATGCTCAATCAAGCCCTTGGCAGCAGTCGCGGGGCTTTTTCGAGCCCAGGCTGATCCAGACAGTTTGAAGGCATCAGCGATATGGGTACGGTGCAGAATCTGGAGATCGACGGGGACTTCGGGGCCAACCGGTGATGCACTATGACGATGATGACCGCCGGAGTACGCGTTGGAGCCCGACGACATTGGATGTGAGTTTCGAGGGTCCCAAGGCCCTCGATATGTTGCTGAGAGACGACAACGATGACCACCAACCCATGAGTACACAGGAGACTACGCTAGAGAGGGTGGCTTGGAGGATAGTGATCGGATTTCGTTGTTGGCGACAATGACTGTGGAGACTATGGAGGTCGAGATGGAGGCCCACAGAGGGGATTTGAGCGACACAGGGAGAGGGTGGCAGCACCACTACCAGTCCCACTAGCCCAGGCATGCAGGTGGACGAGCAGATCATTGGAAGTTTGGAGTTGATAGCAGAATCTGGAAGCTGAAGATGCCCATTTTCAAGGGGAATGATCCATATGGCTGGATATATCGAGCGGAGAGATTTTTTACAGTGACCCGCATGACTGAGGAGTAGAAGCTGGAGGCTGCGGTGGCGTGTCTAGAAGGGAAGGCCCTTTCTTGGTTCCAGTAGAGAGAGCATCAACGTCGTTTGAGTTCATGGGAGGAGATAAAGGACGGCTTGGTAACGCATGTAGGAAATTTGAAGGAGCAGTTGCTTTCTCTCAGGTAGGACGACACTGTGAAGGAGTACAGAGGGCGGTTCGTGGCATTGTCGGGGCGTGTACGAGGATATCTGATGAGACACTGGAGAGCAGCTTCATGAAGGGGCTAAAGGCCACCATTCGCACGGGGTTTCACATACAGAGGCCCCAGGATCTCATGGACGTCATGGAGTTGGCCTAGATGGTGGAGGATCGCCTGATGGAGGAGAAGAAAGCTAGATGGACTGGAGGTGGCTCCTCTTTCCACATCCAGTCAACGATTGGAGGACAGCAGAAGATGGTGATAAGGACAGACGCTTCCAGTCTGGAGAAGAGCAGGGTGCCACCGCTAGGAGGGCAATTCAGGAAAATGACAGATGCGGATATGCAAGAGAAGAGAAAAAAGGGAAGTGCTTTAGATGCGGCGAGAGGTTCATCTCAGTGCACCATTGTGGGGTACACAAGCTACAGTTGCTGATAGCGGGAGAAGATGAGGACATATTAGAGGAAGAAGAGCCCGGAGGGGATGGACATCTCCACTTGGAGTAAGACCGCTGCGGACTTTATGCACCACCTCGAGGACAATGTGGTTTTCCGGGGTGGAGTAATGATATATCTGTACTTTTTAGGCGTTTTGGGCCTATTAGTGGCATTTTGGGGAATTTTCGGATTTTGGGGGCGTTTTAAGAATTTTCAGTCCTTTTGGATTTTTCTGTAATTTTGCTTATTTCCTAACTCTATTTATAGGGGAGAGGGGCTGAATGAAGGATTGATTATGTTGATTTTGAGAGAATATAGATTTTAGATGTGAGATTATCTCTCGTTCTTCGGGAAAGTGCGGACGTCCTCTATAATTGGCGTCTTGGGAGAGCGATCACCTCTTCAATTGTGGTCAGTTATCTTTATATTTTCTGTTTTATCTAATAAAAATCGGTTCTTTGCCTTGGTTCCTATCAGATGCTTTATGAAAAAAAAATATTTTGGTAGAAAATAACACACACACGCACACAATGGTCTAATGCCATTTTTGACATTTAACATGAAACTTTAATGGTCTTAAGTGGTTTTCTGCAACTATGGAAGTTCATGGTAGATGCATGAAAAAAAGTTTTAAGTGCTTTCTTGAAAATTCGTCAAACTCCAACTCCAAGGGCTTTCGTGAAATTTAGGCTATTACATTAATACTCATAAGTAAATGAATTATGCAAGTACAAACTCTATATTTATCATATGCGACCTGTTCTTGTAACTTCTTGTTTACAATGTTGAGTAGGATAATGCATGCAAAAGTTAGTCATAATTTACCTTAAAGATTGTATCCTGTCGGGACCAACTTGCTACTTGTTATACATTTTTAGCATTCCTGTTGAGAAGCTTGAGTAGGTGGGACCAGAGGGCCATATTAATGAACATGTTTTAGGGCTGTTTATGATAACTAAGTGTTAATATAAAATAAGGTGAATTTAGATATTTTAATACCAAAGTAGATTTTTTTCCTTTTCATAGACTTGGAAGCTGAAAATTCTAAAGAATTTTAATACTCATTGACTGCTTTGTTTGAAGTATTATTGAATGAAAAATAGAAAAAGTAATATTTCTATACGAATGGAAAATTTTCAGTATCACATTTTAAGAAGATGTCCATGTTGTCCTGCCTATCCAAACATTGACCTAAAAGTATCATGGATTATTTTTATGTGTAATCCACATAAATCACCTAATTTCTGGGTTTCTTAGATGTTTAGACACAGCATAAATAGTACTGAGTAATAAAATTGTATAATCGATGCAATGTTCTGTGACAAGGGAGAACTCGATTTTTTCAGGGCATTTTTTATATACAGAACTAGAGTATTGTAAATCAATCAGTTTACGATAATTTCCCCCGTCTCTAAGTTTATCTTAATTGCAGTCGTCCTCATACATGGTACCCAAATGCCCGGCGGAAAAAGCGGAATGTGTTCTTGCATGTTGGTCCTACAAACAGTGGAAAGACATACAATGCGCTCAAGCGACTAGAGTGTTGCTCTTCAGGTACTTTGGAATTTGATGTACAATTGTTTCATTACAATTGTTGTGCATGCGATTTCAAAGTTCATCTGCATATCTAGATTAACATTTTATACATTATCATTTGCTAAAGGAATATATTGCGGGCCTTTAAGACTGTTGGCATGGGAGGTGGCAAATAGATTAAACAAGGCAAATGTTCCATGTAACTTGATTACTGGACAAGAAAAGTGCGAAATTGATGGTGCACATCACAGTGCTGTGACGGTTGAAATGGCTGATGTGACCGGAGACTACCAATGTGCTGTTATTGATGAAATTCAGGTATTGGAGTATCTTTCTATGCTTTTGCCTTTTTTTTTCGTTTTTTAAAGATAGATTTCAACCAAGTTTACCAGTAACATGAAACCTGGAATGCACAACGAAAAAGAAAAGAAACAAAAGAAGGGGTGTTTTTTGGTTTTTTTTTTTGCGCGCGCGGGGGGGGGGGGGGGGGGGGGGGGGGGCGTTGAGGAAGCTAAACATTTTGTTAATAAGGACAATTTTTGCAAAGAGGCCAAAAAATTTTTATTAGGAAAATCGACCGTAAAAAAATTTAATTAGCAAAATCGACCTCTTTTGTCCCAAGCAGCAAAAGAGGTCGATTCTGGCCCACGGGGCGCGTGTGCCCCACGAACCGCATCTTCAGAGTACGGCGCTCGGCCACACTTTCAAAGTGCGGTCCGTGGGGTTTCCATTACATAGCAGCAGCAGCCCGCAAACTTTGAAAGTGCGTATATGGTTTTTAAATCAATTTTTGTGAATATTTTTCTTACGTTAGCAACACTCTAGATTTGTTAATATTGAATACATTATCTTCTCACTGTTTTTCTAACTATTTTGTATATTGAATGGCTCTTCCTGATGTAGTTGGAAGCCCCTATGACATGAATTTTAAATGATAATTCCAATTTTTCTTCATATGTGGCCTTTAAGATGTATATAGCCAACAAACAAAAGTAAAGATTTTGATTCTTCTTAGCCATCATCCAGTAGACCACAATATAGGCAGTAGAAGCTAGAAAGTTGGACTAAATGATGGTTAAACTTTAAAACATATAGATGTAGAACTTTAAATCATTCATAACAACAAGAAAAAAAATAAAGCAGCAGCCGGCAAACTTGCGGGTGCTGTGTGTAATGGAAACCCCATGGGCCGCACCTGTAGAGTGCGGCCTAGGGCCGCACTTTGAAAGTGCGGTTGAGAGCCGGACTCTGAATATACGGCCCGTGGGGCACACGCGTCCCGCGGGCCAGAATCGACCTCTTTTGCTGCTTGGAACAAAAGAGGTCGATTTTGCTAATTAAATTTTTTAAGGTCGTTTTTCCTAATTAAATTTATTTTTTGGCCTTTTTGCAAAATTGTCCTGTTAAGAACTAAATAAGTGCTTGTATATCTGACCCAAACACACAAAATTACACAGGCACGTTGACAGGCACGTTGACATGAAACAACACTGGACTGACAGGTCATATCTGTATATATAGAAAAATCTGATAATAGAAGGCAAACACACAAATAAAATAGCAAAATAACTAAAGATTTTACACTTCTAGTATGGATTCCACATCTTAGTCACATCACACTATCAAAATAATCCCAAGCAAAAGAATAAATGTGATCGAACAATCAAACTGTCACCTTGTTGTGTGCCTTAACCTGATATATATCGGCTGGCCATAATACAAATAGTCTAGTTTCTACAAAAAGAAAAAGAGAAACTTAAGCACTAAGAAAAATAGTTTAATAAATCCCATGAGTCTAAAACAAGTCTAGGAAAAGGAACCGTTGTTAAGAAAATAAAACTATAAAGCCTTTTATCGGTAAGGCTATAGAAAGATTTAGTTCAAAATTGCTAAAAGACTTGTTCACATTCTAGCAATACTTCTCAAATGCAAATAATTCTAGAACTAAACTTTCAACCGTAAATTTGAAATAATGCAGGAAGCGAGCATGAGATTGTTGATTGTTTTGGATCAAATCTCATACTGGTGGAAGAAAACTTAACATCGAGTTTCTAAATGGGAGAGATCTTAGTCATTCAAATTAATAGGTTGAACCTTGAGAAATCAGAGATTAGGTAATTTGGAAGAAGAGTTAAAGAGCGTTAGTCAATACTCTTTCAACCAAGGTTTTAGGTCTCGGTTTCGGTCTCGGTATCGCTCCTCCCAAAATTTAGGTTTCGGTATCGGTATCGCTAGTTTCGGCGGTTTCGGAAGCAAGTTTCGGTTTCGTCGGTATCGCTAGTTTCGGCAGTTTCGTTTCGGGTATCGGTATCGGTTTCGGAAATACTTAGATACTAAATATATAAATAAATGAATCAATTGACGTTTGTCTTGCGCACCCACCGTTTTATTTTGCGCACCTACCACTTATTTACAAGTTTGTCAAAAAATAGCTGAGTTTCTTTCCGCACCCATCGTTTTGCTTTCGGGGATGCAGTATTTATTTCATCAGCTCACTGGATCTCTAAGCCCAACTTTTAGCTTTACAAGCTGCCACCCTTTTATTTTGCTCAAATACCATTTATTTAGTACAAACGCATGCAACAAAAACACATGCATGCATGTGAATGTAACTTTTTCACATTTCTTATCGTATCTTTTTATTATGTTCAGTCACTATTCGATTTGTTAAGGGCTTGGTCTATTAGTAGTGGAAGTAGTGAGAGATTGGGGTATGAATATCACCTCGTCTTAAATAAATTTATCCAGCCAAAAGCATGAGTTTCCATCCGCTGACCTCCATCACCATCTTCCAGCCAGATTTGTCCACGTGGAGGCATTTAATTGGATTGCTTCGGTGAGACTGGGACGTGCATGGCTTTTCATGCCTGGAAAGCAAAAGCTCTGCGGGGGCCCGCATCGGAGCTTGTCGGTGCAATGGGGGGACCCACGGTTGATGGAGGCTGACGTGGACCTAAAGAGACGTTTGCGTGGGAGATATCGCCACCGGCCCTTGAACACCCTGTCGGACCTAACGCAAATGACGAGAATATCTTTTTCCGACAACTGAACTTTTGTTTTGGCAGGAGACATGAGGTGGGAGGGCGGGAGGAAGAAGGGGAGGTGGGATGCGGGAGCCAGGAGGCGGGAGGAGAGGTAAGTCTCTCTCCCCTTTTTCTCTTCCTCTGTTTTTTTCCTTTTTCTTCTTTTTCTTCTTGTTTTCTTCCTGTTTTCTTCCTCTTTTTGATGTTGCTGTAAAACAGTGACAGTTTTTTTCCATTTCCCCCTTCTTTGATGTTCTTCCTCTTCACATTCCCCTATTTTCTTCTTCTTTTAATTGGTTTCGGCCGAAACGGTGCCGTTCCGGCCGGTTTCGGCCGAAACCGGCCGAAACTGGCCGGAACGGCAAGGTTCCGGTCGAGACCGGAACAAAACCAGAGTTTCGGTCTCGGCACCCACCGAGACCGAAACGAAACGGCCGATACCCAAAGGTATCGGCCGAAACCTTGAACCATGCTTTCAACCATGTGCATTACTATATATAATAGTATCATAACTTAGTTTTAACATCATCATCTACAATATAAATATTATATTCTAATCAAGGATAAAGGTTTCGACTGAAACCATCCGGTTTCTGACATTTTGTATCGATTTCAAAGGGAACCGATACGAAACTCCTATATTTCCTCGGTTCTAGATAGTATCGGGCGAAATTATCATTGTAGGAGAAAAAAAATGAAAAAGAAAAAAAACTGTGAAGATCAAAAAAGCACAAGGTATAATTCCAATGATGAAAAAGCAAAAACCCAGTGAATATACAGTGATCATCATATGGGGTAATAGATATTCTAATTACTATAAATGTATTGTAAGCATTCCATGCAAATCATAATTCAACTGAAAATTCAAAAAAAAAAGCTCATCTTAATTGGGATTGTTCTTAATATTCATATTTGGCTTCATCTTTGAAATTAGAAAGTTTTGATCTTTGGTTTTATTAAAAGAATCATAGTTGAGTGTTTAATTTTTAAAACAAATTTTCAATTAAATTTTCTCACCAATCAACTCTCAAATTTTACATATATTAAGAAATAGATAGGCCCTTCGATCACCGATCTTGAGATGCCACCAAGTTTCAATCCTGATAGCGAGCTATATCTTCATGTTTTAAACATCGATATTGAGATCTCAAGGTGACTTTGAGGGAAGTCGGCGTTGTCGAGTTTGAACTATACCACAATCGAGAAATCGTCGATATCAAGATCAGACCCAACCTCGAGCGAAGTCGGCAATGTTGAAGTCGAACGTACTGTTGATCGATGATACCAAACTCAGATCGAAGTTGATAACAAGGAGTTTTTTTTGATTTAATCACATCAAAATAACAAGTAGAGGCTATTATTTGTGGTAGGTGGGACTTGGGAGTGTTGTCGGTCACATTGCATCTTTTGCTAAAGATATTATAGTTATTTACAAGTTTGTCATTGCCTTTAGAAGTTCACAAACAGGGAGTGGCAAACTCATAACTAAATGTAATAGCTTCAACAAAATGTGTAATGCAACTGGTAGGACTTGTGGGTTGGAGTGCTGATGGTCACATAACACATTAAGCCAAAAATATTACATTAATTATTAGCTTGACATTCCTTTTTGTGAACTTCACCAAAGGGAGTGGCATATTCGTAAATAAATGGAATTTATTTAGCCGAATGTGTAATGTGACTAGCTGGCACTCAGTGCGTTTTGGTTAGGTAGGTTTTCACTATTTCATAATTTATCCTACAATTTTTTGTATTTGCTTTAAAAATTATTTTTAATTAATATTAACTAATATTAACTAGTATTACAGAAATAATATTACATTATAATATTAACTAATATTATTAAAATATGCTTGAGTAATATTCATTAATAATTCTTAGCTGTTATTAGTCAATTTTATTGTTATGGACAATTTTTGTAAATATGCCAAATTTTTTTGGAAAATCGACCGATTTTTTATTTAGCAAAACCGACCACTTTTGATTTTGGGACCAAAAGAGGTCGGTTCTGGCCGCATCTTCAGAGTGCGGCCTAGAGCCGCACTTTCAGAGTGCGGCTCTAGGCCGCATTATGCAGGTGCGTCCCAAAAATCCTCAAACAGAGAGCAAAACTGCTGCTGCATGCTCCTGCTGAGAAGTACCTGTGTCACCCTTGCACATCCTAAAAAACGCCTCAACATGCTCGTATCTACACCTTCTGGCAGATGGCATGTACGTTGTAGCACCTTATCGATATATGACCTCATCGTATCGAAATACTCTTGATCCCGTGTTTGCATTCCTTGGCCTGCCATATCGTGTAATGTAAAATATCCTCCAACCTGTAAAACAAATTAAGTACCAAGCATATTAGTTAAAAAAATACTATTAAAACAAAAATTAAACATATTCTTACATGTTGGCGTTCGATGGGTCTGTGGGACATTTGTGAGAACGGGGATTCCTGCCTTTGAAAAATCCACCTCCTGGTAATCCCCCAATACCAATCCATATAGGCAGTGACTGATACCACAGCACCCTCATGCACAATGTGATCTGCTCTATTGATCCAATGCGCAAGTGGATAACTGATTACAGGAACACCTGCATGCTGTGATGGTCTTGTCTTCCCCGACAAGAATGAGAGTGCATCTGGGATGTGTTGACATAAACCAAATTGCCGCATGATGCGGTCTGGTGCATGCATCACCTGTGCTTCTCAGCAGAATATGGGAACCTCGCACGCCATAACTCGGGATATTTGCGACATAACGCCGGCTGCTGCTCGAATCGCTCTACATAAGGCTTCCAGGTAACGTATTAGGCATGAATGACACAAATTTTTCAGTGCACTGCATTATATATCAATTGTTCACCTGACTTTATAAAATTTACATATACATACATGTGTACTCTCTAACATGTCAAATTGGTCTCTGTACGTATCCAGGTTCCCATGAGCAGTTTCGAAGAATGTTTTCCCCGCTTTCCACCTGAACCCATAGGAAACGGTGTATGCGAATACATCCTGCCGGAGTCTTGGTCTTCCTACATACGTTCTCTCCCACGACCAAGTCTGTAAATATGAATTTTTCCCAGACGTGAAATATGTATAGATATATCATTATTTTAGCTAACGAAAATTTTTTTACCTGCAACAAGAGTCCGCAAGCATAGATAGACTTTGTCTGCTTTAATGCCACCTTGCTGAGCTCAGAGTACAAGTGCGCAAGTACCGCACTTCCCCATGAAATGCACCGGCCTCCTCAAATTTTTTTAGCTTGGTCAACCAACGGAGGTTTATAGATCCTTTGCTTGGATCCGGAACCAGTAAGGTTTCAATCATTTGAAGCTTATACGCTCGTGCATACTGATGAATGTCTCCTTTGTTGCATCATCAGGCAAATTCTTAAATGTATCACGTAGCCAACTAAGTTTCACCTTTGCTGCTTTCCTTGTTGGGTCATCCTACCCAAGTAGCCTATCCACCAACGCACCCCAGCTGCTATCTCACATTTCACATTGCCATATGGCTTCCCCATCAATGGGTAGGCCTGTGATGACTGCAACGTCTTGAAGCGTGATAGTCATCTCTCCCTGGTGCATGTGAAATGTATTTGTCTCTAGCCTCCATCTTTCAACCAAAGCCGTCAGCAGTGCGTGGTCCAACCGTACCCAACGCAATCTCACACATATGTGTAATCTGGCGGCTTCGATATAATATCTCGCACACTCATCTAAGCTCCACTTTGTATGTTTTTGCCCATGATCCACAATTCTTATCATTCCCTGCAAACATATAATTCACAGATTAATTATTTTACTTCCAAGCATAATTAATTTCTTTTACTATACATAATTTCTAAATACTTGACCTTGCACTACATCCGCAGAATGATGATGTGCTTGGTCATACAAGACCACATTAGTTATGGGTCCAGCTTCCTCCATTTTATGAAACCATATAACATACAATTATACAAGTATATCACTACAAATTTTCCCAATTATATAAATTATCTCATAAACCCTAAATTTCATGGTAGATTGTACAATAAACACAAAAAACATTCAATAATAGAAAACTTGAGTCTAGAAATTACTTGAAATAGTGTCGATTTCTCACTCAAGACAAATTGTTCGCCGGACTCTGAACCCGCGGCCGAGATCGAGTTATTTGGGAAGAAGAAGAAGAACAGCAGCAGCCCGCAAGAGCGGGCGCTGTCTGTTTTGTAAAACGATGGGCACACCTGCAGAGTGCGCCCTTGAGCCGCACTTTCAAAGTGCGGCTCTCGACTGCACTTTGAAGGTGCGGCCCACGGGGCACACGCCACACACAACCAGCACCGACCTCTTTTGTCTAAAAATACAAAAGAGGTCGGTTTTGCCAAATAAAAATTTTTAGGTCGATTTTACTAATTAATTTTTTTGGCCTATTTGCAACAATTGTCATATTGTTATATGTCAATTTTAATTTGTTATGGACTTGGATTTTTTTATTTTATTGAGATTGATATTATAATTTTAAATTTTATTGTTATTGATCAGTTTTAATTTTATTTTTATTGGTCAATATTTCTTATAATATTCATTGGGTAGACTACAAATCATGTAAATTTCATTATAAAGATTTAAAGGTAATGCTAAAATTTTAGAAATACTATTATATTTAAATGAATTTTATTTATTGTAATTACTAGTAAAATTTAAAAATAATGTTACATATCTAAAATTTTAATTTTTCAGAAATACGTTGTAGCTTGTTCCGCAGTGTGTTATTTTTCATACAATTAGCATTTAAATAGTTTTAAAGATATTTTATATTGCGATTAGTTAATTTTAATAGTTAAATAGTATAAACCAATTAATTCATATATGTCGTCTTTAGTTTTAAACGATAAGTAAGATATGTTTCGGAGAAGTCCTAAGGAGAAACAGTTGGATATTGTTTGGTCACCTGATAAAATGGTTAGAAATGACCATATACACAGAAAAGAAATACAGAAAAGAAATACATAGATGCAACTACTACAGAAAAGAAATACATAGCGGCATGACTCGACTTAAATAACATTTGACGAGAATTAGCAGGAATGTGATGACATATATCGAAGTGCCAAAAGAAGTATGAGTAGAGATGAATGCACTCATATCTGTTAAGAGGAAAGCAAAACAAATTTTAAAATTTGAGAAGAAGTATGCAGAGTTAATGGCTAGGCCTCGAGGCATAAACTCAGAAGAAGAAGAAGAGGATGAGATCAAGAGAAGCGAGAGCTTAAAATAGCACTAAGAGCAAGTAGGCAGGAATTTATCGAAAAAAATAAGAATTGCTAGTAGAAGAATGTCAGCATGATTATTTGGTCTAGACAAATCTGGCACGGTTCGTGCTAAACCTACCAATAAATCGTCTGATCTTCTTGAATACGGTTCTGTTTGTGCTGAATCTACGAGCAGACCGTCTGTTACTATCAAATTTGGTGTAGGTAGTGCCGACCTTTTTTACTTTAACAAAGCAATGCAAAATCCAAACAACTATAAAGGCTACCATAAAAGGTTTTAAATTGTCAAGAGATTTTTCGATAGATGTGTAGCCAAATTTATGTACTAAATCATATTCCATATAATGTGACCAATAGTCCATGCTACCAGTCCATGACAAATGTTTTCACGGAAGTAGGTTGTGGCATTCCTCCACCCATTACTTGGAAGCGTTCCAACACATTTAGACATGTAGATTAAAGAGACCAATGCTTATATTGAAACTTTTTATAGTTATTAAGATGAGTATGGTTGCATACTTATTTGTGATGGTTTGACAACATTCTGATCATCCAGGGTAACATTCTGATTATTATAGAGGTTATGATAATTCCGTCATGCATGAATCATATTGTAATGGATACTAATGAGAATGAGGGTGTGGTGGCAAACTTGTAATTTTGGGCCATAAGGACATTTTGTACTTATGGGCAAATCAGCCATTTATATAGTTGTAGGGGGCTAGGGCTAGTGGATATGTTGAATTTGAAGAAAATTAGAAAGTAGAAGAGAATAGGAGAGTCTAGTTTAGATCTTGTGAATAATTAGGCATTTATCTTGAATCAAAGGCTAGGTTAATTGTTTCGTCTCTAATTAGAACCAATTATCTTGTATTTCGTGTTTTTATCTATAAAAATATCATCTTTCTCCCAAATCCCTAAATTTCTTCCATGAAACCGTAGTCTTTCCTATCAAATTAGTATCACATTAGTATCGTGTTTTTATCTATAAAAATATCATCTTTCTCCCAAATCCCTAAATTTCTTCCATGAAACCGTAGTCTTTCCTATCAAATTAGTATCACATTAGTATCAGAGCTTAGATCCACATGGCGGGACTCAGAAAGATCGAAGCTTTGGAGTAGGAATTTGATGGCGAGGGTGCATATGTAATGAAACTGTGATCTGACATTCTATCATAAGATTCATGATCCAAATGAACTCATATGTGACATTTGCTATGGCCTAGAACTCTGATTTTGCACTTGATCGAGAGACAATACCTAGTTTTTTTATCCTTCTACATCATAAGATCATCATCAATAAATACACAATATCATATGATGGATCTTCTGACTATTTCAATCGTTATCTAAAAAGGCAACAATTTTGATGTGTCTGAATATATGCGTTGTCGGCTTGGTGCACCCTTCATATATGTACCATTGTGAAGCGCTTCCAGCTTTGTTGGTTTATTTTCTGCGATATATTTACAACATGTTGGTTACCACAAAAGGCCATGTAAATGGTTCAGGTGCTAAAACTCACTAATCAAGTGAAGAGTTTTAAGACGAAATAGTCGCATAGTAATATTTTGCGGGAGAGATATTATTTGGTAATTTTATGACTTAAATAAAAAGGTTTCTGTCCTCGTTTAATATGAAGAATGCAAAATTAGTTGCTAATTTTGTGAACTGTATTAGAGCAACATTTGGGCTTGTTGCAAGAAAGGTAGTTGAATGTGTAAGGCGAAGAGAAGATAGCACGTAGAAGCTTATAGAGTTGGCAGTTCGACGGCTTAATGCTTGCCTTAAAACGGAATGGATTCAAAATGATGTTATTGTAGGGTCTGGATCATAAATACTCTTATTTTCATATAGGGTTTTTCGCATATCCGTCCCATAAAAGATGCATATTTTGATATTTATCCCATAAATGTGGGTATTTTTTTTCTCAAATCCCTCAAATCTAAAACTTTAATCTTAATAGTCCATCTATCTAATTTTCTATTAAAATCTGACGGAAGGGAGAATATTCCGTTAGGGCTTGGGGGCTTTTCGTTAGGGTGTCCGGGCGGCTCACGGGGAGGAGCGAGAGGCACCGCCACCGCCTCCCTGTCATTTTTTGGGCGGAGGCGAGGTATCACCGCCTCTTCCCCCTCCTAAACAATGGATGAGGGGGAGGCGGTGCTTCCGCCACCGCCGCCCCAAAAAAATGACGAGGGGGAGGAGGCGGCGTTGCCGACGACGACGACCTCCTCGTCAGTTTTTGCAGGCGGAGGAGAAGGCGCCACAGCCTCCCCGTCATTTTTGGGGCAGAGGCGGCGGTCCTCCTAAACAATGGTGGATGGGGAGGCGGTGCTGTCGTCGCTTTCGCCCCAAAAAATGACGAGGAGGGGGAGGAGGCGGTGTTGCCGCCGCCGCCGACCTCCTTGTCAGTTTTTGCGGATGGAGGAGGCAGTGCCGCCGCCGCCCCGTCATTTTTTTGGGGCGGAGGAGCACCGCCTCCTCCCCCTCCTCGTTTGAGGATGAGGGGGAGGAGGAGGCGGTGCTCCTCTACCCCAAAAAAGATGGGGAGGCTGTGGCGCCGCCTCCTTCGTCGCGCCTCCGCCCAAAACGAATGATGGGTGATTTGGGGTTAGTTAATTGTTAATTAATGTTTAATTCTTAATTAATTAACTCTAATCATTATTTAAGCGTTAATTAATGTAATTCGATGAACTCTTTAACAGAATATAGGATGAATGGACTATTACGATTAAAGTTTAATATTTGAGGGAATTGAGAGCAAATCCACATATTTAAGGGATAAATATCAAAATACACATTTTAAGGGACGAATATGCGAAAACCCCGGTCATAAATTAAACATGACATTCTTGAGGTTCCTTTAAATAGAGGGGTTATTACATGAGTTGAGTGTAAAAAGGAACTTTTGCACATTGTGGCAATCAAAGTGTGATTTACTTAAATCAAGTTTATTACATAGGATGAACCATGTTAGTATTCCATATTGATTCATCAGATAGACTCTTGAAGAATGTGAAGTAGATCTGAAGAAGAGAGATGACAAACGGAACTCGATGGATATGTTGACATTCAAGCTTTTCTTGGATTTGATCAATAGAGGAGGCACCATTTGGCACACTAGAGAAGTTTGGTGTAGAGCACACAATTGATAAAGGGAGAGTGAAGATACTAAATGATTTGTATATATGATGGGCCTACCTCACAACATATCGATATCACATGGACATCCAGAAAGTAGTTATGCATTTAATTGCCATCACATATGCGTACGTCCTCTATAATTTGGCGCGGGCAAACCCTCTATAGAGATTTTTCACTCCATCTGCGGACACAAACTTTGATACTAGTTTGATGCTAAAGTTGTATATATATGCCCAATTATGAATATTTGATATTGCATGTGAACTGCAACAAAAATTTAAACACCAAGAGAATAGAAAAATGCAGAAAGTTTACTTGGTTCACACGAATTAGGCCAAGTACATGAGCAAAGGCAATCAAGATTAACAATTAAAGAGAAGCACAAGAAAAATAAGAACATTTTCTTCCTTTCTCAACCAACTCTGAACAATAATGGCAAAAAGAAAAAAAGAAAAAAGAAAAAAGAAAAAAGAAAAAAGAAAAAAGAAAAAGAGAGAGAAAAAGTCAAGTTTTGCAATGACAATGCAAGTTTGCAAATTAGATATTAAACTCCTTAACCTAAGGGTTGATCATTACTGTTCAAAACTGATTGAAAAAGGGCTGCAGTTGTTTTTCTTCTGTCTTGAATCACTATTATGAAATCAGAGAGTATTAATATTACCGAATCAAGTTCGAATTGAACACTGGTTGTCCTCCATTTAAAAGAACTCCAAAATAATCTAAATCCCATGAGGAAAGTAAACTAGCCACTTGTTTCGGCACTGATCAAGTCTGGCACAATTATTTGTGGCACCATATTTAGATAATGCCATCAGCAATTTGTCCACCCTAGTTACATGCTTACAAGATACGATATTTTTTGGATTACTTGATTAAATCTAGGTTAGATATGAACTTGTCCTTGCTAACATGCCATTAAACAGGGCAGCCTAGGCATATATGTTAAACTAAGTACATTGTATCTATTCCACCAACTCATCTTTTGATGATATTTAGTTGATAACTAGAGTTATCATATCATGATTTATATTGTTTATCATCTTTGATAATAAGCATATCTTCTAGTGTATCGTATCACATATCGTATGAAAAATTTAACTCATGAAATAATTAAACAAAGCATGCACATAACTAAATATCAGAGAGAGAGAGAGAGAGAGAGAGAGAGAGAGAGAGAGAGAGAGCAAATAATAACCAAGGAGACAAGATAGAAGTTAAAAAACACAGTTATGAAAGGTGACATGGGCCGATTAGTGTTGGCAGGGCCTCCACTGGCAATGATTAGCAGGGCCACTTTAAAGATTGACAAATACTGGCAATCATTTTTTCCCCCAACTCATCTTTTGATGATATTTAGTTGATAGCTAGAGTTATCATATCAAGATTTATATTGTTTATCATCTTTGATAATAAGCATATCTTCTACTGTATCGTATCACATATCGTATGAAAAATTTAACTCATGAAATAATTAAACAAAGCTTGCACATAACTAAATAAGAGAGAGAGAGAGAGAGAGAGAGAGAGAGAGAGAGAGAACAAATAATAACCAAGGAGACAAGATAGAAGTAAAAAAACACAGTTATGAAAGGTGACATGGGCTGATTAGTGTTGGCAGGGCCTCCACTGACAATGATTAGCAGGGCCACTTTAAAGATTGACAAATACAGGAAGGTCCTTGTTAAGGGTTAACGAAGCTTGAGAAGGTTTTGCAAATGCTAGAGATGGTTGATGTGATTGGAAAGCATTGATGATGGGAGACAAAAGTTAGGCAGCAACGGTGTACTGAAAGGAGTCGAGACAAGAGATTCGGGTGTTTTTTTATTATTAAAAGAAATATATCAATTTTAGCACCAAATCTGAAGTGAATGGAACTTCAAATCAAACTGGATTGGATACAAACTGATCAGAACTGAATTTTTGGCTAACAATGTATATCAATAGATATGAGTATCTATTGGTATATGTCATAGTGGTCCGATATAGAACTCTTATCATAAGATAATTACTTTGTCCGATATGGTGACACTCGGTATGTATCTAAATCCCTTAATAGCATTGTATTGTAAGATACAACTTATATATTGTAAGATATTGATAACCATGTTGATAATTGGGTATTTTGTAAGAGATTCATGTAGGAAAAATGTCATCTCACCAACTTGGGTCAGGTGCGCTGACGTGGCGGCCTCTCATTGGCCGTCCAAAAAGCAATTGCTTTTGGACGGCCAATGAGAGGCCACCACATCAGCGCACCTGACCCAAGTTGGTTAGGTGCCATCTGTTTGACATTATTCTCATTTTGTAAACTATCTAAAGATATGGGTCATATAAAGAAATATAAAAAAGAAACTACATATACTTAATTTGTCATAAAAATTAGGACATGTATGCTATTCCTTATCAACACACAGGACATTGTAAAGCTAATCGATCGAAGTGCTAATATTTATGTTTTTCAACACCCAAGCCAGCTTGTTTCCATGAACAACTAAGTCTACTTGTTTCCTCTGAACATAATGTTCAATTGGATATTGACATGGGTAAGGATTGAAAATAACTACATATAATCTTTAATTTACATTGGGACATTAATATTTGTATAGCCTCTTGGAAATTTTTATATAGTCTAGTTGCACATCTATATATACATTTCAATATACTTTTATTTTCTTATTTTCACACATTTAAAGCAAGCTTTTGGTTGAGAAAAATTTCTTTAGCTATTATGAAATGAAGTTAAACTGTCATACCATGAGGTTATAAGAGAGTGTGATCGAGTTTAGATTAGGAAAGAATGTCATTATATCACAAAATCAATTTGATTTCATATCGAATATTCGACACCGAGTATCTATCTTAGATTATTGAGCAATATAGAGCAAGTGAGAGAGATTTACATATAATCTTTATTAACATGGAGAAAACAGATGATAAAGTTTCGAGAGAGATTTTGTGTTGGGCCTTAATGAGAAAGGATGTTCATGTAAAGTACGTTACTCTAATTTATGATATATATCAAGGAACAATCACTAACTGAAGACATATGTAGGATTAACATATAATTTTCGATCATTATTGGTTACATCAAGGCTCGGCCCTGAGTCCCATTCTCTTTTCTTAGCGATGGATCAAGTCACTAGGTCTATTCAAGATGCGGCACCTTGTCTGTTATTTACGGATGATATTGTTTTGATCATGGATTAAGGTTTCGGCCGATACTAGTGTGTATCGACCATTTCATTTCGGTCTAGGTGCGTAACAAGACCGAAACTAGGCTTTAGGTATTGACCAGAATCGGTCAGTTTCGACCGGTTAACATCAACCGAAACCGATGGAAGAAGATGATGATAGAAAAAATATATTTAAAAACCCAAAAACATTTCTAGATCTACAGCTTTTCCCGTGAGTGAACACAAAATCTTTCTCGTGAGTGAACAATGTGCAATCATGTGAAATCACAGTTCAAAACAAAATCTATATAAATCAAGGGGAGGAGGTATATGAAGACAAAAAGGTAGTTTTATGATAAATAGCCTATAAAGTAGTTAAACTCAATATCTTAGCAACAATGTAGACACATTGATAGTGCTAAGCAGTCGAGAGGAGTGAAATTAGTTAGGGATCGATCCCTTTTTTCCCAGTAAGAAAGAGAAACTAATTCCTAATAGGCCTTGCTTAAAAGTCTAAAGCAAAGATTTGGGGTTGATTTATGGATAGTTTGGGTTCAAGTACATCTTTTCGCCCAAAAGGTGTAAAGACGGTATGGTATGGCTGTACAATTATCCTTGAGCCTAAATTGACAAGTATTTCATGCATGGATTCATTTCATAATTTGAGTATTTTATCTTACAGGACAAATATTAAAATATTCATTGTTATTGAGATTTCAATTACTTGGATGATTCTAATAATAAATAAAGGATTCTGACAATAGATTGGATTGTTTCTGTAAGTTGCTATTTGCCCTTTATGCAGTATATTATATGGGAGATCGGAAAGAAAATACAAGAAAGTAACATGTTCGTCCATGACAAACACCCTTCTTTTAATCGTCTCCTTTTTTGGTTCCTCCTAGCCATTTGTCTTCACTTGAGTATAACATATATTTAGTTTATGGGTTAAACCGTTCATACATTCACATAAACTGTCGTTGCCAAAAATGTTGTAAAAGCTAAACAACTAAACACAAAATTAAGTTAAAAATTTCCCACTTTAGGTTACCTTATTAAAAAAATGATCACCCTCATGATTAACCTTCCGACATATGAAAAATTCAGGCATATTGAGCTAAAAAATAATTATCTAATGCAGTCAAAGATGATTTTCCCCCTTATCTCTCACCTTATTAGTCCGCATAAATTTTTTTTCATCAAAAATAGGTAAAATGATTCCAAATTATTTAAACGATATCTTTATATACAACTTTTTTCAAATCTGATTCTAGATTATTGAAACTTAATTCTTAATAAAATTATCTAGTGGATAATAATAAAATACTATTTTTCATATGAGATGGCATCTGGCAGAGGTACTTCGATGCATTTATTCGTGTCCTTTTGTCATTTGTTTCCAATTTATCTGCCACCACCAGTCGATGTTTATGCAGTGCGGAACTCCATCATTTTAAGGATAGAAGAGAGTCTCGAAGTTATACAATTTTGACAACTAATCTCAACAACTGGGTGTAAGGATCGTCGATATGGCTATTTCTATACAACTTGTATATTCCTTTAAATATAAATAACTTGCAGTGAAATAATCAACACAATTAATGAAACAAAACAAATTAGTAAATAAGCCAAGCATATGCAAACACCAAGAATTTATCCTGGTTCGGATCCTCGTGATCCCACTTTCAGTCCTCTACCCGTATAGATTTTCAATCCACTGTAACACTTGCCCCACAAGCAACAACATACAAAAATGGCGACACTCGCTGTGCACCAAACATTGTACAATCTCTACACCAAGAGATTCAGCTTATAATGTAAAGAATGAAATAACACCTAAAGCCTTGATGTGAATTTCAAGTGGAATTCAAAGGAAAGGTGTAAATGAAATTTTAAGGTTTTTAGATTTTGGATGGAAGAAACACTCTTGAAGATTTCAGTTTTCAAATGAAGAAAATATCAGATTTTTATTTCTCCAAATGAAAACAATGGCAGAACTTTCTCTTGAAGAAGATAGAATTAAAGTTCTAAAGAAGAAAGTTGGAAAATTAAATGAATGGAAGAGAAGGGGTACTCATTTATTTATAGATCTGAAAGAAAGTTACAACGATCATATTCCAACAGTCAGAAACCGTCTTCAACGGATAGAACAAACCGGTTGGAAAAAACGGTCAAAAACAGAATTGGTCGGCCAATGGTTTTTTATTGGTCGACTAATTTTGAAACGGCAAAATTTGACAGTTTGAAGTTACTGACGTGGAACTGATATGAAGAGAAAATTTGACCAACAAATTTCAAAGTCAAATTCGAAAAGAAAAAATTAGCCTGCTAACAAAAATGTATTGGTCGGCTAATTTCTAAAAGAGGAATTTTAGGATTCTGAAAAGACTAGGTTGTAGATAAATGTTAGGAGAGACCCTAGTCATCTAAGATAAGACCTCATCAGGCTTAAAAAGCTATAAAATGAAAAATACATTGATTACATAAAAGCCATAGATATGTCTTTGTGCAGGAAGCAGTGACTAGTGATTATGTCCAAGATGTAAATGTTGAGTAGCTAGTTATCTGCACAGAAAGAGTTAGTAATAATAATAAGTTTGTCACATCAAAACTATATGGAATAGAGATATGGAATTGTGGAATTACAACATTTTCCCCCTTTTGATGATGACAAACATTTAATAATATGAATTAAGTAAATTCTTATAACTCCCCTGAGTAAATGCCATATTATCGTGTTTCTCCCCTTTTGTCATTGTTAAAAAGGATACTGGCGTCAATGAACTTTTTTTGGATACCTGAAAAATAAACATTGAAGCAATGGTACCCTCTACAATGTAGGGTCCGTGGGATTAGTCCTTAGAAAACCAAACCCATGTAGAATTTGGTTTTTCCACATAATCATGTGAATAAACAATATTATTCATATATGAATCAACATATAAATCTCTATCATGCAGACATAAGTCCTTAGGAACCCAAATATGCAAATGAGTGGGTTTTCTTGGCACAAAATGAGTATGAGCATAGATGGATGCATGATACTTCTTAGGTTTAACAATCTTAGGTTTAATATCCAAAGAAGGTGAGACATTGGTTTGGTATCATTCTTATTTGAATAACCTAACCCATGTCGATGATTTGTAGGACATTGAAATGAGAGCAAATCATTAAGATGATCCTTACCTTTGTTGAATTTTTCAACATTAGAAAATATCTCATTGTATTTCATCTTGAGTTATGAAATATTTGTATCCATTTCGGATATGCGTGCATGCAAGTCATGAACTTCTAACCTTAGAATTTCATTCTCTTTGCTCAAGACCACATCCTGAGTAAGAAGTTGTTCTTTTCCACAAGATAACATATCATGAGATGTAAGTTTTGAAACAAGTACATCGTGTTCGACAATCAAAGTGTTATTATTATGTTTCAAAGATATGTGCATAGAATTTAATCTCTTAAAGCACATATACAAATCATTGAATGCATCTAACAATTCTTCATTATAAAAACTACTTATTTGATTGTTGTCATCTTGAGCCATGAAACACATATGTGCACTTTGTTCTTTTTCTTTCTCATCTTCATCTGAAGATTCATCCCATGTTGCCGCAAATTCCTTATTCTTATATACTTTGTTGAAGTTTTCAGCATTTTTTGACTTTGAAAGTAAGGGACAATCCTTCTTGAAGTGTCCTGGCTTATTACAATGATAACACAAAGAAGAATTCTCATTAGTATTCATAAGATTCTTATTTTTGAACTTACCTTTGAGATACTTCTTGAACGTTCTTGTTAAGTATTTCAAACCATCGTCATCATTTGAATCATCGTTGTCTGATGACGCATGAAAGGCAAGGTTCTTCTTGTGGGTGCTTTCTTGCTTTCTATCTTCAAGTTGAACTTCATATGCCATAAGATTTCCAATATGGCTTTCGACTGTGAGGGTGGATAGATCATTGGCTTCTTCTATTGCTGTTATCTTTTTCTCCCATTCTGGGGTTAACGCATGAAGAATCTTCCTGACTTGTTCAGTTTGAGTTTATACTTTACAATTAGAGAGTTGGTAATGTCGGTAAATCTAGTGATGATCTCTCCAATTGTCTCGTTGTACTTCATCTTAAATAACTCAAACATGTGAACAAAACAGAAATTTTAGTTTCCTTAACTTTATTTGTGCCTTCATGTGTTACCTCGATCGTATGCTAGATATCATTTGCTTATGTGGTCTGGGAGACTCGATTGGATTCATTATTGTCCATTGCGCAGAATAATGCATTCATCGCCTTAGAATTTAATGTTGCATTGGCCTTTTCTACAATGATCCATTCACCATAAGAGGTTGTTGGCTTGGTGTAAGATGTCTCCACAATGTTCCAAAGTTGAAAGTCGATTGACTGGAGGTAGATCATCATTCGACGCTTTCAATATGAGTAGTTGGAGCCTGTGAACAATGGAGGCCTTAAGGTAGAATGCCCTTCGGGAAATTGTGTTGTACTTATTGTTGAAGCCATCGATCACCTGAGATACCAATTGTTAGTTTGGAATTAGACACCGTCTCTTGAACCAGGCTCTGATACCAAATGTAAGGATCGTCGATATGGCTATTTCAATACTAAACAACGTAAATGATTAGTATTGTCAACAATTACGAGATATACAAAGGAACTTGTATATTCCTTTAGATATAAATAACTTGCAGTGAAAGAATCAGCACAATTGATGAAACAAAACAAATTAGCAAACCAGCCAAGCAAACGCAAAAACAAACACCAAGAATTTATCCTGGTTCGGATCCTCGTGATCCTACGTTCAGTTTTCTACCCCGTAAAGATTTTCAATTCACGATAACATTTGTCCCGCAAGCAACAACATACAAAAATGGCGACACTCGTTGTGCCCCAAACTTTGTACAATATCTACACCAAGAGATTCAACTTATAATGTAAAGAATGAAATAACACCTAAAGCCTTGATATGAATTTTAAATGGAATTCAAAGGAAAGGTGTAAATGAAATTTCAAGGTTTCTAGATTTTGGATGGAAGAAACACTTTTGAAGATTTCAGTTTTCAAATGAAGAAAATATCAGAATTTTATTTCTCCAAATGAAAACAATGGCACAACTTTCTCTTGATGAAGATAGAATTAAAGTTCTAAAGAAGAAAGTTGGAAAATGAAGTGAATGGAAGAGAAGGGGGCACTCATCTATTTATAGATCTAAAACGAAGTTATAACGGTCATATTCCAACAGTCAAAAACCGTCTCCAACGGATAGAACAAACCAGTTGCAAAAAAGGTCAAAAACGGAATTGGTCGGTCAATGATTTTTTTTGGTCGACTAATTTTGAAACGACAAAATTTGACCGTTTGAAGTTACTGACGTGGAACTGATATGACGAGGAATTTGACCAACAATTTCAAAGTCAATTTCGAAAAGAAAAAATTAGCCTTGCTAACAAAAATGTATTGGTCGACTAATTTCTAAAAGAGGAATTTTAGGATTCTGAAAAGACTAGGTTGTAGATAAATGTTAGGAGAGACCTAGTCATCTAAAATAAGCAGTGTTCTAAATATCGGTCCGATATCCGATATATCGGCCGCAATATCGGTTTTATCACTAGGCCGATACGATATGGGCTTATATATTGCGGTTTCCGATATTTGAAGAAATATCGCCACAATATCGGGCTGTGACCGATATTGCGGCCGATATATCCCTTTGAAATATCGGCCGCAATTCATAGTTTTTTAAAAACAAAGTTAACGAGTTGGTCCACTTAAAAGTGGATCCGATCGGAGTAACCCGACCCAATCATTTACTTAAAACGATGAGAAGCCTCGGGATTTTTGAGAGATAATTGCTGCTTTGCCCTAATTCTAATCAAACCGCTCTGCTCCTCTCGACGCTTTGCTCCTTACACCGCTCAGCTCAGCTCTGTCTTGTGAAAATTTCCGACGACAATCGATTGAGCTTCGACGTCCGGCATTCAATTTTTGCAAGGAAGTGTTTTCTGATCAAGGTGAGTAGTCGTGCCTTTATTCAGTTTTTCTTTTTTTTCGGTTTTTAATTTTTTTCCCTTCCAGTAATCGGTTTTTTCCGTCGATCGAGCTTTTGACATCAGGCGTTCGATCTTCGTAAGGGATTTTTCGATCAAGATTAGTACTTACTACGTAGTATTCTTTACATTTTTCATTTTTTTCATTTTTTGAATTTTTTCTGTTGGTTTTTTCAGTCTTGCCTTTGTTCTTCTTAAGAGGGTTTCCGATCAAGGTGAGTATTCTTTCCCTTTTTTACATTTATACATTTTTTTTTCAATTTTTTGATTTTCATCTTCACACTGGTAATATTGATCCACATGAATTATATATTATAGGTATTTAACTCGTTTGGTTTGTGAACACTTAAAGAAATATTCCATCAAGTGGATGGCCGGTATTCACGTTTAATGAGACAAGTATACACAAAACTTACTTTTATTTGAGTTTATATAGTTCATATTTTCTTAGACTCGTATGCTTTTATTTGACATCATTTTTTACCCTCTAATATGACACTCTGATATTAAGTCGATATCCTTGATATTCATGTTCAACGAGATAAGTATAACCCAAACATACTTTTTTTGAGTTAGTATATTTTATATCTTCTTTAGATACATCTATGCTGACATATATCATAATTTTTAAGCATCCGATATGACACTCCGATATTTAGTCAATATCCCCGATATATCCCCGATATCCGCAATCCGATATCAAATTTACTAGGCCGATACGCGACCGATATCCGATATTTAGAACACTAAAAATAAGTCATCATCAGGCTTAAAAAGCTATAAAATGAAAAATACATTGATTACATAAAAGCCGTAGATATAACTGCATCTGAATTTCAGAAGTCTTTGTGCAGGAAGCAAGCAGTAACTAGTGATTATGTCCAAGATGTAAATGATGTAAATGTTGAGTAGCCAGTTATCTGCACAAAAAGAGTTAGTATTGTCACATCAAAACCATATGGAATAGAGATATGGAATTGTGGAATTCCAACACTGGGTAAGAATGAGCGGGAGGTTTGGTCCATAGCAACAAGGTCTCAGAATCATGCAGTTTTGGACAACAACTAATCTCCACCATTGGATACATATCATAATTGAGTAGTCTGGGGAGCAAATGCATGCCATTAGGTCATTAGAGAAGTACAAATTAAAATATCAATCTCTATGCCTCAGGAACTATGTGTTGAATAGTAAATGCTTCTTTATTGTTAGTAGGTTAAAATATTGCATACAAGTCCGTTGGCAACATTCATTGTAGTCCAAAAAGAAAAATTTCAGAACCTTATGATTGTCTTCAGTTTCCTTATTTTTTTATCTTGGTGTCTGTAGATGGTAGCATGCAGAACAAGAGGATTTTCATTTACTCGTGCATTGCTAGGAATTTCTTCGGATGAACTTCATGTTTGTGGAGATCCAGCAGCTGTTCCCCTTATCCAGAGAATATTGGAAGTAACCGGTGACATTGTCCAGGTTTATTTCAATTAATTTTTAACAATATTAGCATACTTGTTTTTAATCTGTTCTCATATGTCTATTCTAGTGCTTTAAATTCTCTTTCATATTATAGCCTAAATTTAATTTTGTTTCTGTTCATTAGTTATGCTTATGTGCTACAAAACTTACGGGTTGATTACCGTTTAAATTGAAATAGATTAGTATTCATAATAAAAACCACACCTCAAACTGAGGTATTGGCATTGTTTATGATGCGGTCATCACTTATTATCGAAGGAGGCACACGGCTTGACTAGTGGGGCATTTTTGTCATTTTCTGCTACTAGGGGCGTTTTCGCAATGTTTGGAAATTCTGGATTTGTGTCATGTTTATTAGGACTGGCTAGGGTATGGAGAGGGTGATGTGGAATATTGTGTGAGAATTTCTCTAGGCGCCCATAGAACATTAGAGTGAGAGATTTAGGATTTGATCTCGAATACAAAGCTTGGAGAGCGGCCTCCTCCTGAAAGGGGTCAACTTGTAGTTCTTTCTAAATCTATAAAAATCCCAACTTACCTCTTTTCCACCATAAAAATCCTCTTTTTATTTTAATTTCCATTGAGATTGTATTAAATTGGTATCAGAGCCATACGATCCCATGGCGACCACAAGCTCAAAAGAGAAGTATGAAGCCTTGGAGGAGAAACTCGAAGTTGAGGTGGCAGATTGTTGTCCTCGAAATTTATAGCCGTAAGCGCATTATGTAGTTGTAGCTCTTAACGGGTCGTCCACTGGGAGACGAAGGTTGAGTATTGGTTTTCTTCAAGGTTATTAGCTACGCGATCGATTGTGCAAAGAAGTGTGAATGCTAAGTGGAAAATATCATTATGGGAAAGCTCTAGAGCCGAGTATCATCACTATTGAATTAAAACTAGGATTGACTTGGGTTGATCGGTTGTTGATTTCATGAGACATGGAGAGGTTGTCTAACATAAGGGCATTCGCCTAACCCTAATCTTCCTCCATGACACTTCCATGGATATGATTCAGGTCTATGCTAGGAGGGCTCTAATCCACGTCCAACTCCTATTGGCCATATGGATAGTATGGATTGGTATAGGGATTGAAAACTCTAGATTAGCCTTAGCTCCCACTACCGACTAATCTATTATCCACGAAGGGGGGATCAGTGTGCACCAATAATAATCATTCTACCATACCCCTAATTATCATTCATGCATCAACCAATCAACATTGCATCAATCCATAGCAAAATTACAATAGGGCTCAACCCATGGCCCTAGATTATGACTACTCACAATTCATCGATAAAAATGCAGTCAAATTGGATAGATGATGCATTGCAATAATATGGATGAGATAGAAATAAGCAATCAAGCAATCTACATTGAAAGAGAATAGAGAAAACCAATGCTATTGCAAAGTTTAGAACTAGAATTGAAAAGAATAAAAAGAATTACAAAAAGTTGCAAGGAATAATCAAACTATGTCACGCCTTGCAACCCTGGGTTGCATCATGTTTCATAAAGGATGGCAAGTCCTGCAGTTAACCAGTGAAAACAATCTAGACATAATCATAGATACATCAAAATGCTTAACAAAAATTTTTAATATATATATGAACGAGTTTACAAAATGCTATACATCATGCTATATGCGACGGCGTGAATTGGGCTTGAAAATTTCCAGAAAGTTGATATCATTTACGCGACTGTGTCGCGTGTCTTACACGACCGCGTTGATTCGCTTTTTCCTTAGCACGCTTGCTCCATTTTCGCTCGTTCCGATGCGGTCGCATGGGATATGTCCATGCGGTCGCGTCAATGCTCATCTCTGCTTGCTTTTGGGTGATGCGGCTTAGATTTTGGATCCAGGGGCATTTTTGTAAATTGACAAATTCTGTATTGTTTCTCTATTTATAGCCTAAAGCCGGCCCTAATGGGGTTTTGGCGAGATTTGCTGAGAAAATCCTTTTAGTTATTTCTTATATAAGTTGTCTTAGGATTTCAGATTACTTCATCTTTAATTGTTTCATCTATTCGTAGTTGTTATCTAGCCATTAGTCGAGTTGTAGTAGTGAATTTGTATTTTTCAGATATGAAATTCCCAATAAAAACCCATTTTTATTGTCAACCCAAAAATTCCCCCTTTATTCCATACAAAGTCTGATCGCATCAATTTGGTATTAGAGCACGTGGTCCATGGCGACGACGAGATCCAAGTAGCGGATTGACTTGTTGAAAGAGAGGATGTAAAAATTTGAGAGCAAAATTGAAGAAAAAATCCAAGGGATAAAGAAGGATACATGAGATCAATTGGATCGACGATACACACAACTTATGGAGGTCATCCAACAAAGTACGACGACAAACACGACGGCGATTACTGCAACAAATCAAAATTTAGCGACTCTTGGTGAAAAGCTAGATCCGGGAAAAAGGCGTAACATATGACGAAGGGGAATGAGAAAGACGATGTTTTTGAAGAAGGGCTCCTCGCTGACGCCGACACTTCGTGGATGACGAGGGGGCCATGAACCAAGAGCATCAAATCTGGAACCCTGTAATCTTCAGATCTGGACGGCCAACTTTTTCGGAGTCCTGGCGGTGTCAGCTGACATCGCTGGCGCCTCTAGGAGGTGGGGGGCCGACAATCCCTGACGCTGTAGCATGGGGTCCGCCGGCCTAGTTGGGGGCCTGACAATCCCCGCTGCCTTGCTATGAGGGTCTGCTGACCTAAAAGGGGGGCTGACAAGGGCTGCATCAGACTTTTGAGGGCCCCGTCTTAAATGGGGGGCCGACAAGCCCCGCCCCCTTCCCAGAGGTCCTGTGGGCCCAGTATGGGGCCCGACAGACGTAGCCGCCATCGTTTTAGCCATCGAATGGTCACATTGGAGTTCTTCCGCCATCAGTGCACAACCACATTTTTTTGCATGGTCGATGCATCCACCGCCTTCCGGGAGAGTTTCGGGAGACTGGAGAGGGTATCAGGGCCCATACAGAGAGCCTCAGGAGAACCACGATTGATATCATGGGGATGATTGTGGTGGTGAAGTAGGTTGGCGCGACACAGCGTGTGATGGGGTAGATAGAGGAGCACGGAACCCAGCTGCGGGATATGTGCATGAGGGGCCTCGCCCATTTCAGCAGCGGAGCTAGGACCATCCACATGGAAGGGGATCACTAGGGGGTTCTCTGCGGAGAATCGAGTGAGGCTGAAGATGCCTGTTTTTGAGGGTGAGGATCACGATGGCTGGTTATACAATGTGGAGAGATACTTTGAGGTGACGACGGTACATGAGGAGGACTGGCTCAAGGCCGTGGGGGTCTTGGAGGGAGAGGCACTGGGGTGGTTCAGATTGACACAGCAGCATGTGCCTTGCTGTACGTGGGAGGAGTTCACCAACCTCTTATTGGAGCGCTTTGGAGAGGTGCAGGCTGGTGACGCTTATGAGAGGTATGCTTTGAGGCAAGATACCGTGCGGGACTACATCAAGAAGTTTGAGCTGCTAGCCAGTAGAGTTCGCGAGGTGTCCAGAGAGTCCCTGAAGGGGTGCTTTATGAAGGGGTTGACACACACCATTCGATCAGAGCCGAGGATCCAGAAGCATGTGGATTTGCGAGAAAGGATGAATCTGGCCAGGATGGTGGAGGACAACCAGGACTCAGAGAGGAGGGCCCATGGGACGTGGGGATGCTTTTCCTTTCTGGGGAAGGATCTTGTAGGGGAAAGAAGACGGCCACATGGGGAGCAACTTCCACAGATGGGGCAGCAGCCAGCAAGAGAAGGGTGTTGAGGTCCGACCGGGGGTAGATACGGTGGATGACAGAGGCTGAGATACGCGAAAAGCATGCCAAGGGATTAGGCTTCAAGTGCGACGAAAAGTTCTCTCTGGGACACCAGTGTGGCGACCATACCTTGCAAATTTTGATAGTGCATGATGCGGAGGATGTAGAGGGCGTGATAATGATGGAAGCTGGCGAGGAGGATCAGGAGCACATGCACTTGGAATAACCCGTGCACACACTTTTACACACAACATTGCAGACAATGTGGTTCTTCAGGGGCGGAATAATGATGCGGCTTGGATTTTGGCCACAGGGGTATTTTCGTAAATTGACAAATTCTGTAATATTTCTCTTTTTATAGCCTATAGCCGGCCCTAATGGGGTTTAGGCGAGATTTGTTGAGAAAACCCAGTTATTTCTTAGATAAGTTGTCTTTGGATTTCAGATTACTTCCTAGTTAATTGTTTCATCTATTCGTATTTGTTATTTAGCCATTAGTCGATTTGTAGTAGTGAATCTTTATTTTTCAGATCTGAAATTCCCAATAAAACCCTATTTTTATTTTCCTCCACCCAAAAAATTCCCTTTTATTCCACACAAAGCGTAGATCGCATCATGTGGCTCTTCTTGACTCCCTTCCGCGCGACCGCATGTGGTATCCCACGCGGTCGCGTCGATCTCTCCTGCATTGAAATTAAACTTGAGTTATTTTTGAGGCTTTGGGGTTTTTATTTAATCGAAATAGACTATCTAACTAAAACGAAAAATGAAGATAAAACTAAAACAAGTTTAGAAATTAGGTTGCTTCCCAAGAAGCGCTCGTTTATAGTCTTAAGCTCGATTCACTATTATATAGTCATGGTGGCTCCGAGGTGGAGAGCGATGAACGTGCTCTCTCCCCATGTCGCTTCATCGTCGATTCTAGCATTGCCTTGCACAACGCTTCGATTCTCAGCTCCTCAAGGTCAAGTGGAGGTGTCCATGAAATTTCTTCGTCATTTTCTCCGGTGGTGTTTCATCAAATGCTTTTGCCAAGGCCACAGTCTCCACTTGCCCGTCATACTTGGAATCTCCAGATGGAAACTTTTCAATTGAGCTTAGAAACATGTCCTCAAAGGTTGTTTCCTCTACAATTTGATCTAGGACGTCGACATGATGGCAATGGTCTTCTTCGAGAAACGTCATCATCGACCTTTGTAGATCAAATTTTACCTTGTCTTTGCCGACATTCAGAGGTAGCTTCACTCTTTTCACGTCTATCAAGACCCCTGTTGTAGCCAAGAATGGACAGCCAAGTATAATCGACGTGTGGGCATTCTCTAGCATGTCAATGATGACGAAGTCACATGGGACTAGTATCTTTCCCACTTGTACCGGTATACCCTCAATGATGCGTAAAGGGCACTTGATAGAGCTATCGGTGAGTTGTAAAGACAAGTTAGTGGGGTTTGGTTCGCCCATCCCTAGCTTCTCACTTATCGACAATGGCATTAAGTTCACACTCACTCCAAGGTCGCATAAGGCCCTCTTGATGGTCACATTTCTGACGGTGCATGGGATTGAGAAGCTCCTGGGATCTTCCAACTTCCCAACCATCTTTCTTTGTAGGATAGCGTTACATTCCATCGAAAGTATGACGTTCTCCCTCTTGTCTCTCTTAGTAAGTATTTCCTTCCAAAACTTGGCATATGAGGGGATTTTTGAAATAGCGTCGAGGAAGGGGATGCTGATGTGAAGCTGCTTCAATAAATCCATAAATTTCCCGTACCTCTCCTCTATCTTGCCCGTAGCTAGCCCAGATAGGTATGGTACCTTTGGGATATAAGCTCTCGTGGGTTCATTTGAAGTATCCTTATCCCATTTCTCCAGTTCCTTCTCTCTCGATGATTCCTTTGGTGGAGATGTTGGCTCAGGTTCCTTCTCGTTTTCAGCAGTCGTATGATGCTCCACCTCAGCCATGGCCTCCTTCTCCTCAACACTTGGCATTGTAGGCCCTTCAACCGGCCTCCCGCTTCTTAATGTGATAGCGTTCATGTGGCCACGGGGGTTGGGCTCAGATTGCCCTGGTAGATGTCATTGTGGCTGGGAGAGTTATGCCACCTGCTGTGCCAATTGTGCCTACTTGTGTCTCCACACTTTATGACTTGAGCCAAGTTGCGTGGTAAACATGGGCTGTTGAATGGATGATTGGAAGAATTCATTTTTCTGCCATTGCATGACTATAAAATTTTCTATCAGCGTCTCCAAATTAGATTTGATGTGGGGAGAGGGTGGCATTTGATTCGGCGGCCTCTGGTTGAAGTTTTGTGGTGGAGCATAAGGTTGTTGAGACTACTGCAGGAATGGTGGTTGAAGCTGATGCCCTGCATGTCTATACGAGAAATTGAGGTGATTCATCCACCCCGAGTTGAAGGTGCTAGAGTAGGGATTGCCCGGTAGCCTTGTGTTATTGCCATATAGTGCCTTCACTTGTTCTATTGTTATCCCTAGTGAGGCTGCAGAAATAGATGAGCATTCAATGCTATTGTGTCCATGCACACCACGAAGCTCACACAAGGCCGCCATAGACGGGTTAATTGCACCGATTCCAAGCATAGATAACTGTTTTGTCAAGACATCAAATTTAAATGATAACATATTGACATCGTCAAGCTCAAATTTACCTCTTTTCTTGGAAGTTGCTCTCGTTGCTCCATTGGTAATTGTTGTTGGTCATATCCTCCAATAGCTTCTTTGCCTCAGATGGAGTCTTGCTCATGATTGCCCCATTAACGGTGGTGTCAATAGACATCTTTACCTCTTTTGCTAGCCTATTGTAGAAGGTTTGGATGAGGAGCTAATCTGGGACTCCATGGTGTGTGTCCACTGCCTCTAAAGGTCTTTGAATCTCTCCCAAGCTTCGTATATAGATTCTTGATCAAGCTGGGAGAAAGATATGATTTCATTCCTCATCTTCACTGTTTTACCTGGAGGAAATAACTTAGTGACAAAAGCACGAGACAAATCATTCCAAGAGGTAAATGTGTTAGGGTCGTGGCTCCTGAGCCACTCCTTTGCCTTGTTCCTTAAAGAGAAGGGGAAGAGTCGCAGCCTAATGGTGTCGTCGGAGACGCCATTCATCTTAAGCGTGTCACACTTCTCCAGGAAAATATTAAGATGCTCATTTGGATTTTCCATGGGAGATCCTCCATATTGATCTTGTTGGATGAAGCCAATCAACGATGGCTTGAGCTCGAAATTATTGGCATTTACTGGTGGGCGAGTCATGCTCGATGTTGGTCCATTAATAGGCATGGAAAAGTCCAAGAGGGACTTAGCAGGTGATGGAGTAGGAACTTCTTCTGTCATTGCTTCTTGCGCTTTTCTCCTCATTTCAGCGTTGCGCTGTCGTACCGTGGTATCAATCTCAGGGTCTAAGGACAGTATGTCCTCAATACCATGTGATCTCCTGTGCATGCACAAAGGGCAAAACTAAAAGAAACGTCAATAGCACCAAAGCACTAGCAAAAGAAAGCAAAAGAAAAATAAAATGTGTAGTCTAGTAACTATGAACAAAACCAATATCAAGCCGTGCCTCCCTCGCAATGGTGTCAGAAAACTTGTTGTCCTCGAAATTTATAGTTGCAAGCCTACGACGTAGTTGTAGCGCTTAACGAGTCGTCCACTGGGAGGTGAAGGTTGAGTATTGGTTTTCTTCAAGTTTATTAGTTACGCGATCGATTATGCAAAGAAGTGTGGATGCCAAATGGAAAATATCAATATCGGAAAGCTCTAATTGAATTTAAACTAGGATTGACTTGGGTTGATCGGTTGTTGAATTCATGAGACATGGAGAGGTTGTCTAACCTAAGGGCATTCTCCTTCCACCCACTTCTGTGGTGCTATGATAAGATAGTCCCTTATATTATCATCTACCCCCACTTCTGTAATGCTATGATAGGATAGCACATTATGCATGAAAAGTATATAAAATGAACATTCATCACAGATCGAAGGAAATCTACGGAGGAATTCAAATCTGAAATCAGAAGATTATGGCAGCGATCGAAGAAGAGTTAAAGTCGTCGGGGGCAAGGATGATGGAGTTCTTCACGCAAGACTAAGCACAACACATCTCGCATTGAATTCTAGATCTAAAGGTGACCAAGGGTTCAGATCTGAACGACAATTCAGATTTAGGGCAAATTGCAAAGTCTTTGGCGAATGGGAAGGAAAAGATATGGTATTTTCGTGAAGGGCTTTTATCCGATGCTGAGAATGTGTCTAAGGAAGAAGACATCAACAAGGAAGGCATGAGCATGCCGTATCGACAACCGGGGCCCCGTAACCCCCGTGGAGGAGTGCCGGAGGCCGAGGAGCCCCGGGGAGGCTGACTGGAGCCCCACAACTTCCTAGCAACTCACCAGGGCCTCGACACCCCCTTGGCGGTTCACTAGGGCTCTGTTGAGCCTCTAACAGCCTGCCAGGGCTTCGTGGAGGTAGTGCGGACACGCCAGGGGCCTCGCAGCCCCCTGGTGGCCGACCATGGCCAAGCTGAGCCTCGACTGGGCCGCCAGGGTCATCATGCCCCCTGGCGGCCGCCAGGGCTCCGGCCAGCAGCATCAGAGGACTCGCCAGGGGCTGTCGGAATCCATGGTGGCCCATTGGAGGCATGTGGATCTTCTGCAACCTCGTAGGGGCGTCGACGAGGGCTTGGAGGTTGTTCGGGAGGACTACTACACATATTTTGGAGGAGAGAGACCCCGACTGTTCGACCTGGAGTACAAGGAGTTCGACTGGTACCTGGATGATGTCCCCGTGGATGTCTGAGATGGAGGAGGATCAGATTATGGAGATATCGACTGGGAGTATGATGGGGGAGAAGAGAGGGCCCGATATGGAGACTATTATGGTACACAGGGCCTATACTAGCAGTGTCCTTATGACAAGTATCGAGAGGGAACCACACACGGGGATTTCAACCCCGATAGCAGGGTCATGAAATTAAAGATGCCAATCTTTGAGGGAGAGGACCCGGATGGGTATATATTGCAGAGAGATACTTTGAGATGACGCGTCTCATGGAGGCAGTGAGATTGAAGGCGATGTGAGTATGCTTAGAGGGAGAAGCTTTATATTGGTACCGATGGAGACAACACGTCCTGTTCGCTCGTGGGAGGAATTCAAAGAATGCTTAGACTGATTCCAGGAGACGCATTGGGGATATCAATATGATATACGCACTGAGACATGAGGGTACGGGCATGGAATATATTAAGAAGTTTGATATGTTGGCGGGCTGTGTTCGTGGAGTGTCAGATGAGTCCTTGGAGGGTTGTTTCATGAAGGGACTCAAGCCCAACATACGTGCGGAGCTACACATATAGAGACCTAGAGGGCTGCTAGACATGATGCGTTTGGCTCAGATGGTGGAGGACAGACTTATAGAGGAGTGGTGTATCAGAGGAGCATGGAGCGGAGCTACTTTTCGTAGTCAGGCGCGGACAGAAGGCAATACCGGGGAATCCATCCAATAAAGAAAAGGGCAATGAGGCGCGACCAGGGATGCAGTTTAAACGCATGACGAAGACCGAGGTGAGGGACAAGCGTGCCAAAGGACTCTGTTTCAAGTGTGACGAGAAGTTCATACCGGGGTATCGTTGTGGCGGTCGCACTGTTCGGTTGATCGTGAACGATGAGGATGAAGCGGAGTCAGTTGTGGAGCTCGAGGTAGGGGAGGAGGCAGCTTAGGAGCACCTCCATCTTGACGTGGCAAAGGTATCGCTTAACCCTGTGATGTTCATAGCGAAACATACCATGAAGTTAGCAAAGAAAATTACCGAGCAAGATGTCACGGTTTTAGGATGTCGCGGTCTTGATTGATAGCTTCATCTCGAACAGAGTGGTGGAGCAGTATGAGCTACAGCTCAGTGACACGTGGAGCTTTAGGGTTATGCTGGAGACTGGCAATATGGAGCGAAATAAGGAAGTGTGCCATTGACTTACACTGGCGATCCAGTGTGTTTAGATTACATAGGACTTTCTACTTTTGGACCTAGGGAGCACAGATGTTATATTGGGCACACGGTGGCTAGTCTTTGGGGAGACTAGAATCAACTGGAAGCTGCTGATGATGGAGTTTCAGGAAGGGGGAAGACCGACATTCTACGAGGTGACCTAGTTTATGCTGTTATATGGTTTCATTCAAAACCATGCAATGGCCCTTCGGATGTAGGGAGGAGGCTCTTTGGTGGAGTTTCAGGGATTAGCAGCGGATGTGGGCGGAGGAGAGGCATGACATTCCAGTCGAGGTGGAGCAGATTCTAAGTCGATTCGAGTGGGTATTTTAAACATCTCGTAGCCTTCCACCCTCACAGGACCATGAGCATGCTATTGTTCTGTACGAGGGGGTTTCTCCTGTTAGTGTGAGACTTTACCGCTACCCTAGGTACAAAAAGATGAGATCGAGAGGATGATATGGAAGATGTTACATGCCGGTGTGATCCAGCCTAGCGTGAGTCCTTTTTATAGTCCGGTCCTGTTAGTGAAAAAGAATGATGGCAGCTGGCGATTCTGCGTCGATTACAGAGCTTTGAACCAGGAGATGATACCCGATAAGTTCTCAATTCTTGTGATCGATGAGCTATTGGATGAGTTACTTGGTGCAGCTGTTTTCTCGATGATAGATTTGAATCAGAGCACCATCAGATTAGGATGCGAGCTGATGATGTTCCGAAGACTGCTTTCAGGATGCATGTGGGATATTATGATTTCTTGGTCATGCCCTTCGACTTGACTTATGCCCCAGTTACATTTCATGCCTTAATGAACAAAGTCTTTCACCCGCACTTGCACTTGAGGAGGTTCGTCCTGGTATTTTTTGATGACATTCTGGTACACAACAGTTCCATGGAGGAGCATGTGGGGGCACCTGAAGATAGTTTTGCAGGAGCTATAGAATCACCAGTTGTATGCTAACAGGAAGAAGTGTCTTTTTACGCAGCTGCAAGTGGAGTTCTTGGGACATGTATCTGCAGAAGGGGTGGACGCAGACGGGTCGAAGATTGCAGCTACGTTGGAGTGGCCACGATCCACCACCTTGCGGGATTTGCGGGGATTCCTGATGCTGACAGGTTACTAGAAGTTTGTCAAGTGATACAGCTCTATAGCCTGGCTTCTTTCCAAGCAGCTCAAGAAGGATATCTTTCAGTAGGGAGAGGAAGCGACCAGAGCTTTTGAGGCATTGAAACAGGTGATGTCTATGGTGCCTGTGCTCGCCTTACCTGATTTTAGTTGGCCCTTTGTATTGGAGACTAATACTTCTGGTTACGGCTTAGGTGCGGTACTGATGCATGATCAGAGGACTGTGTCATATTTCAGAAAGGTCTCGACAGCATAAGCGAGACTCAAATCAGTATACGAGCGGGAATTAATAGCGATCGTGCTAGCAGTGCAGAAGTGGCGACCGTACCTACTTGGCAGGAGATTCATAGTGTGCACTGATCAGCGATCGCCTTAAGTATTTACTGGAGCATCGCATGGTTACAGAGGAGCACCTAATGTGGTTGTCCAAGCGCCTGTTGTACAATTTCGAGATCCAGTACATGCCGAGATTATGGAATAAGGCGGCAGATGCTCTGTCCCGTCAAGAGGAGAGAATATAGTTGGTGGCTTTATCCGTGTCGGTGTTATTAGACTGGGAGCCCTTGTTGTATGAGGTTGAGGCTGGTGAGGGATTGTCACAGATTAGGACAACACTACTGTGGGGATCGACAGAACACTCCGGCTATGCTTTGGAAGGACAGAGATTGCTGTACCAGGGATGTTGGTGTTATACTGCGGACTTCGGTATATATTTCGTCACTTTTCCAGGAGTTCCATGGCAGCACGATTGGCAGACATTTAGGGTGCGACAGACCTACATGCAGATGGACATGGTGCTCTATTGGACCGGAATAAGGAGAGATATTGCCCAGATGGTGGCGAATTGTGACGTCTTCCAGTGTCATAAATACTTGGTGATGGCTCCTGCAGGATTACTACAGCCATTATCTCTTCTCGAAGGGTCTGGGAGAAGATCACCATGGATTTCATAGAGGGGCTACTGAGGCCGGAGGGGTTTTCGGTCGTCCTTGTGGTGTTGGATCACCTTAGCAAGTATGCACATTTTGTCAGGAACTCCTATATGGCGGTGACAGTGGCAGCGGCTTTTATAAGAGAGAAATAGTGTGCTTGCATGGTTTTTAGGGTCAATTGTTTTTGACAGGGATCGGGTGTTCATGAGACATTTTTTAGAGTTATTCAGGATACAGGAAACGATCGTGAAGAGGAGTACATCCTATCATTTGCAGATCGACGGCCAAACGAAGGTCGTTAACATGAGCATTGAGACATACTTGTGTTGCTTTATTTTGGAGATGCCCAAGTAGTGGGCCAGGTGGCTGGTGTGGGCTGAGTACTGGTATAATACTTGTTATCACACTTCGTGCAGACTACACCTTTCAAAGTTCTATATGGGCGGGATTCTCTGCTCTTGATTCACTACAGCTACAGTTCGACCATGGTGTCTCAAGTGGTGCCTTACCTTAAGGAGATGGATATAGACCTGGAAGAGCTCAAGCGGCATTTGACTAGAGCGCAACAGATCATGACGTCCAAAGTAGATGAGCACCGTCGAGATGTGCAGTTCGCAGTTGGGGACAAGGTATATATTGAAGCTGATGCCGTATCGTCAGAGGTCATTAGCACACCGGCACAACGAGAAGCTAGCTTCTCGCTACTTTGGACCATATGAGGTTGATGCCAAGATTGGAAATGTGGCTTACAGGTTGAAACTACCGTCGACATCCACTACACCATGTCTTTCATGTGTCACAGTTGCGCCAGGCGATTGGAGATTACACCCCCTCATCGATGTTATCACCTACATTGACGGACGAGATGGACGTAATTTTGGAGCCGGTGGAGGTAAAGGGGGTCCGCCAATAAAATGCGGGGGACATAGAGGTGCTGATTCTCTGGTACATGTTACCTGGTAATGACGCTACTTAGGAGGTCTTCGAAGCTATCCGGCAACAGTTTTTCGATTTTCACCTTGAGGACAATGTGACTCTCTTGGGGGAGTAATGATGCGGTCATCATTTATCAGCAAAGGAGGATGCTCATGGCTTGACCGGGGTCATTTTTGTCATTTTCAACTACTAGAGGCATTTCGTAATTTTTGGAAATTCTGAATTTGTGTCATGTTTATTAGGGCCGGCTAGGGTATGGAAAGTGTTATGTGTAATATTGTGTGAGAATTTATCTAGACGTCCATACAACTCTAGATTGGGAGATTTAAGCTTTGATATCAAATACGAAGCTGGGAGAGCGGTCTCCTTTCCAAAGTGGTCCACTTCTCTTGCAGTTCTTCTTTCTAAATCAATAAAACCCCCCTTTTATTTTAATTTCTATCGAAGATCGTATCAGTCTACATAGGAAAATACAAGATGCCTACTACGATTACAGGTGATATTTGACTCATATCTGACTCATATCTGACACTTTGTTTGATTCTTATTTTAAATTGAAAACAATAATTTCTATCTCTAAACTAATTCTAAATTATAAACATATTATTTCTTAATATCCCCTCAATCTGAATCATACATACCCGACTTCTCATAAATAAATTGAACCTGAACTCTTCACGTTATGTGCCAATAGCATTGAGTCTGAATTTCCAGAAGATGCTAAATTGTTCATCTATAACTATTTTACCATCCACATAAAATTTGCTACGTTAATGGATCGTTTGCAAGCACTTTTGGAACTACCGAGCTGTTTGATCTTTGGAATTCTTGGAAATTGTTGTACACTGATATCCAAATCAGCTACATTCATGTCTAAAGTTTCTCTTCGCCTGAAGTTTCTCTTTGATAATCACCTTGACCATGACCACCTCGACATCCACTTTGTTTTCTGATCAAATTCTAAAAACTAAACCAAATTTATAAAATCCAAAATCCTAAAATCAAACCGAAAACCAAACCGAAATCTCGAAAAACAAACTAGACCTACCTAAACTATTGAAACCAAACTCCATATACCAATCCGGATCTTTCCATTGAGATATACGAGTCCAAACCAATTACAATGATCATAACTTGGGACCCACTCTAGATTCTTCTTCGAGATCTAGCAACACAAAAACTACAATGATCTTCATCAGGATCTAAGCTAGATTTTCTCTCGAGTTCTAGCAACAAAATAATTCTTAAGGATCCCCAGGATCCACTCTAGAGCTTCCCTTGAGATCTAATAACAAAACTATAATGATTCTCCCCTATGAACACCCTTATATCTGCCACTGAAATCTAGCAACAAACCAACTTTCAAGCAAACTACACTATCATCCTTTGTGATTCAATGGATGCTCACCTGACCAAATTGTCCAAATTGTCGGAGACCAAACAAGACCAAAGTTTCAAAAAAACCAAACCGAACTAAATTTAAGTTTGTGAAAAAACAAACTAACTTTTCAACTTGTTGGCGATCAACCCTATATCTTTTATTTGACTTTGACTGAAACAACTAATCATCTGTACGGAATACAATATCTGAAAGGTGTAATCGAAAATCCTTGGAATTTTTATGCCAGTTAGGGAAATAGAAACAGAGCAAAATTCAGTCCTACATGTTTAATTCAACATCCTTACTAGTCTTTAGTTACATCGTAAGGTTAACTTAACATCATTAGCACTGTAACCACTAATTGAAGTTGTTTTCATAAGAAATTATTTCCATCCTCCAGCCACTGCCAGGTCTGACAGGGGTCCGTTCGGCTTTTGTGTTTTTGCCTGCAGACAAAGGCGTTATTTAAGGGGCAAAGCAGTAAGATTCCCACTCTCTACCTAGAGATGTTTGATGCATACATGCAAGTTTATCATCACCCTATCAGTATGTCTATATTCTCATGAACAGTCACTCTATACTAACCTCTTTTGCTTGTTCTAGCATGTCACGTTCAATTGATATATTTACATTAGTTCAAGGTTCATGAAGATTTCTAACTGGTCTTTCAAAGTTCCTCACTTTTTTTATTTCAACAGCACCATAATATAATTTCTATGTACATTCTACATATCTGGGGTTATGCTTTAATCTCTTTCATATATCCTAACATAGCATGTTCAATTTTATTCGTACACAGGTTCGGTATTATGAGAGGTTGTCCCCTCTGGTTCCCTCCAAAACTCCTCTTGGATCATTTTCAAACATTAAAACAGGCGATTGCATTGTTACTTTCTCTCGACGTGAGATATATAAGTTGAAGGTGACATAATCTTTCTAATGATTGCCCTTTATTGTCATTATATTTCATTAAGAGAGATAGAAATGTTTCTTTCTTAGTTGGTTTTGCCGTGCTCAGACAGTTGATGCTTTAAGAGAGTTGATGCTTTAAGAGAGACATAGAACTTCATTAACTTGTTCACACAACTATTATGTTTGCTTTCTTACTAAATGTGCATTGCCAGTGATGATAACCAACATTGTTATCTTTGGGTCTTTAACTATTCTATGCTGGGAGCTGATTACTTTCTATGAACTTCATATCTTGTTGGAAATTAATGCTAACTATCGGATTACGTGCATTAGAATGTGGTAGTTGGCTGACATATCCTAAACAATTTGCAGCAGAATGTAGGTGTCATCATTAACATATTCCATTGTTAATGCAGGATGAATATATTCTAAACTTTTATGTAACTCATTATACAGGAAATCTTTATTGTTTACAGTGTTGGTCAAATATATGTACTTTCACATTACTTTTTCTCCCGATCTATAATTTATAGCTTAAGATAATAGTAGAACGTTCCGCATCTTCCTCAAGGAAACAGATGCATGCTTTCCTACTGGAAGTGCATTTGCAAATAATGATAATTGATGTATTTGCAGCCGGGTCATGATTTAATTGTGGTTCTGGAACCTGATCACATGAGCATAGTTATTAATATCTGACAATACACGACATGTATTGTACAATATGATACGATTTGAAGGGATTTGATACAAAGATATTAAGTATCGTCCAATATGATTGTCACATAAGGCCAATACGATGTATATGATAATTTTCTAAAAAAAAGTTGAATTTTAAAAAACGAATATTGATTTTTGACCAAGTTTTAATTCAATCACAAAAATTGGCCAACTTCAAGCCGCATCATCATTTGTGTCTGAATTTGGTTGTCATATTTTTTTAATTGATTTTGAACCAAGGTTGGGAAACTTTGGCTTTAAATTGCAAGAAATTAAAAACTTGCAAGAAATTAAAAACTCGTGGTTCCCAAATTGGGATCTCGTTAACCGTTGGATATAACAGAGAAAGAGGAAAGATTGAATATAGAGACAGAAACAGAGATTTCTTTTTTGAAAAGAGATTTTTCTCTCTCCTCTTTCCTCTTTCATTTGAAAATCAATCTTTTTAAAAAGGATAAGTTGACTTGAACATCTATCTTTTAAAGAAATTAGTATTTCTGATTATTTTATAAACAACAAAAAGATATATATATTTTGTTTAAAAAAATCAAACTTATTTATATATTCTTTCCAAACAATCTATTGTTTCCCTACCTTTATCTTTTTCATTTTAAAATATATATATAATTTATCTGTTTATTCTTTTAATAATATCTAATCTATTTATTTTTTGTTTTGATATAATCTATTTGATTTTTTTCCTTTAACTCTTCATTCTTTTCAAGTAGTTTGTTTTGTCTGTTTGTTCTTTTAAAAAATTATCAATTAGTGATAATACGATACTGAAAATCGAAGGAGAGGATTGAGAAAATCAATTTGGCTCTTTCTCTGTCTTAAGCTCTTTATTCTTTTGAAAAATCTATTTTGTTTATTATTTTTTTTAAAAACTATTGTTTAATTCAACAATTTATTTTTCCTCATTTCTTTGTTTCTCTCCTTATTATCTCTTTACCACTTGTATTCAATAATCATTGAGAACCCAAAGTTGGAAACACTGTCATGTTTTTAAATTCATTTGTAATTTGTGAGAAATTAAAGAAAGGGTTTCTAACACTGGCTTGAAAATCAATTAAAAAAGTATGACGACAGATTTCGAGGGCGAATAATGACATGGCCTAAAGTTGGTCAAATTTCATAATTAAAGTTAAATTGTTAAAAATTGTCTTAAATGTGTATTGGTCAATACTTATTTTATTGTTATTAGTTACTTTATTTATTACTATCTTATACAATTTTATTAATTATTAATTATTCACTTAGAAATTAAAAAATGTAAAGTATATACGCTTGTGAACAATTATATGTTTTAAACGTTCTATTTTTGGTTCTAATTGTTCACATTTGAAATGTCATTCCACATGATTGTACCCAATATATGTTCTTTCCAGATTTCAAAAAGATCTCACTAGTGCAACTGTTCAAGTTCCAGTGAGTTGTTCCAGTTACGTAACATGGCCCATAAAAGTTTCAAAAGGAACTCATAATCCCAGTTTATTCACCATTTTAAGTGATACCATACTTCTGGTCTAATAGTTCGATGTTGCCGACATTCAATGTTAGAGTCCCTTCACGTACGTCGACAATGACACCGGCGGTGGCGAGGAACGGGCGTCCAAGTATTAGCGACGTATCGCCCTCCTCCTTGACATCCATGACCACAAAGTCGCATGGCAAACAAATGCCTCCCGGGACTTGTAACGGGATGTCCTCTGTGATCCCTACCGGCCTTGTGATCCGACCATCTGCTAGTTGTATCCGCATGTCGGTAGGTTTCAAATCTGTGCCGGTGTTAAGTCTTCGGAACATAGAGAGAGACATGAGGCTAACACTAGCCCCTAAGTCCACTAACGCCTTTTGTAGAGGGACGCCGCCTAAGGTGCAAGGAATTCGGAAACTCCCCGGATCTTTGAATTTGGCGGGCTCCTTCTCTCTCCTTGTGAACCAAGTCCCCTCCTCAGCGAGCATGATTTTCTCCTTCCTCTTTCTTCCCGTAATAAAATCCTTTAAGAACTTGGCGTACGTCGGGATCTCCACGATAGCGTCGAGGAAGGGGATATTGAGGCTTACCCCTCTCAAATACTCGAGAAACTTGGCTAGCAGTTTCTCCATCTTTGCTCTAGCTAGCCTCTGAGGGAATGGGATCGGTGGCATAAAACGGCGCTCCTCGATCTGCTGCTCCGCTCTGGACTTTTCTTCCCCTTGCGGCTCTTTCTCTCTCTCAACTTCAATGACCGGCTCGCTTGGCTCTACAATCTCCACCACGCCTCGGTAGGAATCATGACGGGAGTGGTATTCTTCCCGCCTCTCGTAGTAACTGCAACCACGGCGTTGATATGGCCGGTGTTGCCCCGTGGATTTTGCTCGGGTTGAGCCGACAACTATTGACTATTTCTATTGAGCAGCGCAAGTTGCTCCGCAATTTGTCCAACGACAGTTGTAAGAGAGTCTTGGCCCGCCTTCAAGGAAGCATTGATCTTCTTCTGCTCGACCATAAACTCCTCCACCTTAGCTTCAAATTCAGATCGTTGTTGAGCTTGTGGAGGGTTTGGATTTCTCCACCCTTGATTGTATCCGGGCGGCCTATAGGGTCCCACTTGTTGCCTTGGTGGGAGATTTTGTTGCGGTGGCCCCCTTGGTGGATAATGTTGTTGTGGTGGTGGTCGAGCTTGATGAGGTAGTTGTTGCGGGGGGTTCAATGCTCCATCATTGTTGGCATAGGAGAAACCGGGATGGTTTCTAGTGGCCGGATTAGCCCAATATCCTTGGTTTCCCGCGACGTATTGAACTTGCTCCAAAGATCCCTCTCCTTGTTCTCCTCCCAAATACATAGCTTGGGATTGGTCTTGCCAATCACACATTTGATTTGTTGGTGTGGATGTGGAAGGGGTTCCTTGGGGCTCCGTAATATATTTCTCCAGTCTCTCCACCACCTTGTGGAGAGAATCAAACTTGTTGGCAAGCTCTGCCACGGCCTTGGCCTCATAGATGCTAGATGGCTTCAAGGAGGACGAAGAGTGTCCTCGCTCGTCGCCCCACTGTTGATTGTTCGAGGCCATCTCCTCAAGTAAGGCCGTAGCTTCGTCAGGAGTCTTCGATAAGATGGCCCCATTTGACGTGGCATCAATAATCTGCTTGGTCCTCGGTTGGAGACCATTGTAGAAGCTATGGACGAGCTCCCAATATTCAATGCTATGGTAGGGGCACTGATGCTGGAGGTCTTTGAAGCGCTCCCATGCCTCGTAGAGTGTCTCTTGAGGTCCTTGCTTGAAGGACATGAGAGCACTCCTAATCTTTACCGTCTTGGAGGGCGGATAGAACTTGTCGATAAACGCGCTCGCCAACTCATCCCATGTGGTGAAGACTCCTTCAGCTTGCGTCCTCAACCAATAAAGAGCTTTATCCTTTAGTGTGAAGGGGAAGAGGCGCAGTCTGATGGCATCTAGGGTGACGCCCGGCATCTGGAAGGTGGCGCACTTTGATAGGAAGAGTTGGATGTGGTAGTGGGGATTTTCATGGGGATTCCCATGAAAAGGATCTTGTTGCATAAGGACCACCAATCCGGTCTTCAACTTAAAATTCTTGTCGGCCGCCAACTCCGGCATGGCTATGGACGAGGTCGTGGAGGAAGTCTTAGGCCGGAGCCTATCTCGAATGGAAATAATCCTCGTCATTCTTGCCGCTAACTCTTCAGGCGTCTCCCGAACGTTCATAAACCTCCCTTCCGTATCGGGTCTCCTCTCCGCTCTGATTCTCCGCAATGTACGCTCGATCTCAGGATCAAACAATATATCTACGGGGTCCGCTGTGGATCTCGTGTACATGCACGGGAAAACAATGTTTCAAAGAAGTGATTAGCACAATGGAAAGGTTAGATAAAAAAATGAAGAAATAAAACAAAAAGAAAGAAATAGCTATGGTGGTAGGATCAAACACAATCGCCTCCCCGGCAACGGCGCCAAAAACTTGATCGCTTCCAAAATGTAACCCAAGAGCACAACCTAGTATGGCGCAAATGCACGGAGATAAATCCCCGGCAACGGCGCCAAAAACTTGATCACGCCCGGGCGTACACCCTAAAGAGCGACCGTGTAGTTTTACCGCAAGCGCACGGTGTAGCGGCGAGCGGGTATCGAACACAGGGAGGACGTATGATAGTGCCTTCTCCGAACAACCTGACTATATGGACAGAAAAGTAGGAAATTGCCTTTCGGCGGTGTTGTCACAATCGTCAAACAATGTAAAGAGATATAAAATCAAATTAAGACGCCTAGGGAATAGGGAATCCCCGCTACTCACCGTATCTCGTCATTGTGATTCATCGGTTTCACAGTTGCTAGGGTAGAATGTCGGGTGAACTAGTTGCAACTGAATGTAAAACCTACCTCACGCTCTTGCGCTGTTGCCGGTCTATAGCAAACCTAGGCTCGGGTCCAATCTCTTGCAAACCCTAGCCTAGGCAAGCTAGCATTAGGATCAACGTCATCGTTCAATCGCATCCCGAGCCCACTCTCGTGCAGACTCAGGCTACGACCTAGGTTGGGATAGTTCCTACCCGTCCAATCTCTTGCAATCGGGTAACGATATAGAATTGCAACCGAGAATCCTAGTATCGGCCCAATCTCTTGCAAACCAATACTACGGAAACTCAATTTCAACCCGATTCGGATTTCTAGGGTTTCCTATCGAATTGAGATCCAATCTCTTGCAAATCCCAATCGATATGAACACCTAGCTATCCGTATTATATCAATCCCAAACTAACCCTAATCAATTCTAGCAATAGTTCTACCAAATCGTCACAAATCGGAAATTGGGCTCGTAGGGTTCATCCCCACGCCCTAAGACGTTAAGACTACTCACAAATCATATTGCTAATGGAAGAATAATCAATAGAAACAGCAATGGAATTCATAGCAATATTCAAAATAGCAATAAAAATAGGATTTTTAATTGAGAGGGAGACAAACCAATGTAGCTTTCCAAGAATCCAACAAAATAACACTTTTCTCTCCTCTCCAATCACAAGAATTAAACTCTAAAAAGTCTAATCTAAAAAGGCTGCCAAAAGCAATAAAAAAAGCTCTCCAAACTAGGTTAGAATCTGGGGTTAAATACCCCCCAAAACTTCCCAAAAATTTGTGACCAAACTGCCCCTGCGCAGCTCCAAAATCGTGATTTCCGCTACAGGTAGCGCTGCTCACTCGGCCGAGTGACAAAGGTCACTCGGCCGAGTGAGGGACCCTGACGGATTCCAGTAACTCTGGGGTCTTGGGGTCGTCACATCGGGCGTCACTCGGCCGAGTGAGTTGTCGTCACTAGGCCGATGGGCTTTTATCTTCACTCGGGCGGACGACAATTGCCACTCGGCCGAGTCGGGCTTCTGCTGCTCAGACTGACGGATTACAGTAAGTTGACTCTTTTTGATGGCCGTCGTCTGGGTGCCACTCGGGCGGACGGGATACGTCACTCGGCCGAGTCGGCTTCTGATGCTCGGCCGAGTGCACGCTGATATGCTGCTTGGAGCGTGTCCGATCTGGCCGGCCGAGCGGGGTCTCGTTGGTCGGCCGAGTGACTCCTTCACTCGGCCGAGTGAGACACTGAAGATGCCCAAATTGCGTATTTTCGCCTCCTCGTCGCTCCTACGACGTTCTTTCTTCTTCCGCTCCTCTCCAATCTCAAAATACCCCTCAGGGAAGTCATCGGTGACACTCCGGAGTGGGTGTATCTCGGAATCACTCCAAATCGCTCCAAATCTCCTGAAATACGACAAAAACAACAAATCGTGAAAAGTATCGCAATGTTGTCGATAAATTGTGAAAAACGTGATTTGAGTGATTCAAATGGCATGCAAACATGCGGGAAAAAGGTGTAAAATATGGAGTGATCAATTATAAAGGGGATGGAGTCGGTCGGCCCTAGCTTATGCGTTGTTTGATTATTTTCGTAATAGAGAGAGTTCTCTTAGTTCTTCGGAAAGGTGCAGACGTCCCTTATCAATCGACGTCTTGGGAGGGTGATTACCTCCATAATTGTAATCACTTATCTATTTATTTTCAGTTTATTCTAATAGAATCACAGATTCCCTTTTGGTTCCTATCATATCCTCAATAGCATGCACCCTAATAATCCGAGCTTCAAGCATGCATATCAGGGATAAGGCAGAGCCTGAGCAGGGTCATTCAAGGTCAAACAGAAGTCGATCATACCCTCAAGGTGAAAAAAGATCCCAAATAAGGTGTCAGTGTCAAAAAAGACCCGGATAGAGGTAACAAATCCAAACAACAACCGAACAAAGGGGTTAGGATCAAAACAGACACGAAAAGAGGCATGCATTGCTAGCAACAGTAAAATAGAGGCCTAAGGCTAAACAGAACACCCGAACAGAAACTTAGAGATAGAACAAACTCAAAGCAGCCATGTCGAATCCTAAGTACGGTAATCAGAGGCAAAACATCCCCAAAAGAGGACAAGCCGACACCCAATAGGGGCACAGCCTTAGGAAATACAACCAAAACCCATAATAATAAGAACTAGAATATATCTATCCAACAACCAAGAAGACTCTCGGAGAATCACACATGATTGCTTATGGATGATTTTATCGAGGCCATTAAAGTGATTAGGAAAACCTAGGTATAATCACTATAGTGCCCTGAGGAAGAAAACATATCACCATCGTCGAAGGGTCGCATCATCACCATGTTAAGGTTATGGCTACCGCTATTGTTTAGATCGAAGAGGGGAGAATGATATCAAAGATCAGCAGAGAGAAAACTCAGATCCTCGAGATATAGGGTTTATGGTTATGGATTTTATAGTGAGGGGGAGAGATGATGTGGGTTACGAAAGAGAGAAAGGCGTGGCATGAGAGTTCATGGAAGGATATCAGTCCACGAATGCCACAAACACGCGAACTTGGGAGAGGAGCGACGGAGGCACTCGCCGCTTGGGGAAAAAAAGAAAACGAAAGAAAAATAAAAAGGAAATGCGAGAGATTGAGCGGGGGAGAGAGAGTGTTAAGAGACGATATTTTTATAAATGGGTCGGGTTTAGAATAGTTAATGGGTTTAGTTTTGGGTTAACGGGTTTGGAGTTAAAATAGGCTTAAAATATAGGAAAATACTAAAAAAATCACCATAAATCAAATTAATTTTTTCGGGATTTAATTTACATTTAAAACATATTTTATTTTATGAAAAACAGTGAGGTTGAGCTAGGGTTAGAGAGAGAGAGAGAGAGAGAGAGAGAGAGAGAGAGAGAGAGAGAGAGAGAGAGACCCCAATATTCAGTTTAGAGTGATCACCTACATAGTACTTTCCGGCAGCATAGAAGTACAAAATTAATTCAATTATTTCCTGTAAGCATGCATGCAGACTCATACTGAGAGAATGGTAGTGACTCAAATACCACAATACTAAATGCCATAAATCATAATTTGGATTACCATTTTCAATCTTAATTAAGCTTGCCATGACTCAAATGTTACACAAAAAAAGAGCAAGACCAAGTGAATATTATTCAACCTGGAAACGCTATCATATGAAAAAACACTTGCTTCTTCTTGGACCTACATAATCTCTTTTACCACAGAATTGGTGAGAAACAATGGATAGGAAATAGAGACAGGGAAGCGTCGACCAACAGAGAGTTGGACCCCTTGCGATTTGGATTTGGATTGGTTTCCTTTTTTTTCCTTTTTCAATCCTAGAGTTGTTTAAATGTCTAACGATATTATTGAAATGCCCATTTGGCTATGCTCTATACCATCTTACTTGAGGGTAGACACATTTCTTAGTCAAAACCTGTGTTTTGGTATGACAGCCAAATTGAAACTAAGTGGTTAAAATTTGATCGCATCAAAGTATTAGATACGTATTTAGAAAAAAGTTTGCCTACAAATCATGAATAATGAAAGAATCAGGAGAGAGTAAATCAAGCAATGTTGAATTTTGAAGTTTACTAGCAGACATGATTGAATAGAAAGCCAGCGACAAAGCATTGAAGACAGAATGAGTTGAAGTGGATTACACCATTCCTACACCACTAACTAATTGCATTAGCTTACAAATGAGTATAATATCCATTAGCTTACAAATGCAGGCAACATTTTAAATATTAGCATTTGAGATAAGGCTTGACTGACTAACTAATTGCCCCAAAAACAATGACCAAGGCAGACTAGATGTACCTGACATGTAATCCAGCTGCCCCGGAACCAATTACCAAGGCTTGGAAGCAAGTCTTGTGGACGTCCTGTAGTAGAATAGTTTGTCCAAAACAATGGAGTCAGCATGGATGCTTTCTATGCAAGGTGATACATGAAGAACATATTATGCTAATCTCATGATGTTAACACCATTAATTGCTTACCTAAGTTCCATGCAGAAGGATCACAATGTTTTGTAGTTGCAGATTGTGCGGTATTGGCTACTCATGATGTCTTACTATCTAAAATCCCAACATGATCCCAGAATGTATCACCACCATGATTCTTAAATGTGCACTGAGTGCATTTACCATGGTCACCACTTCAACTACCTCCTCCTCCTTCAGGAACACTAGTACCATCTTTAAGACACCAAAAACCACTGTTACCATGTTTGAATACCACCACCACCACCACCAACATGCTAAAAATCACCTCTGCCATCACTACAGCTGTACTTTTCTCATATAGCAATCTTTTTGATCACTTCTTACTTAGTGCGACAGTCTAGAATAATTCTTGAAGTGGAGGGAATTCAACAGGTTGTAAGATTTTGTTCCAACAAATATTCTCTCTACTTCTGCATCTCATTGGCAGCTGCTAAGATACACATCGAAACATCCAGCTCTTCCTACACCTGCTTGAGGAATCCAAAATATCCTCCGACAGTTTTCCTTCTTGCTTGCGCGAAAAGAACTTTGAGATAAATTGTAGAACCGGATCAAGTTTGTTGAATACAAAAGTTTCTAAGATACACATTGAAACATCCAGCTCTTCCTACACCTGCTTGAGGCATCCAAAATATCCTCCGACAGTTTTCCTTCTTGCTTGCGCGAAAAGAACTTTGAGATAAATTGTAGATCCGGATCAAGTTTGTTGAATACAAAAGGTTTGCATACAAAAAAACTGAACATGTTTAAGAAACAAAATGAATATTCATATCAGACAACTATGGTTCCATGGAGTTCCGCAACAAGGGGACTATTTGCATCATTCTGTGCCTATATATCTACATTCTTCAAATCTCCTAAGACATCTAGAAGAGTTCTCATTTGTGACTAGTGAGGTTAGATAAATCGTAACTAACTTCTGACCACTAATAATAATTGTTCTTATTCAACTTACAACTTGGTAGTCTGTGGACAAAATAAATGAAGAGCTTCCATAAACCTTTTAGAATCTTTGTCTTCTAACGACTTGTCATTCAAGGAAAGAACATAGGTGTTGATTGGCAGCGAGGCCTGAAGAATGTCAAGGTGCTGTTAGGGGCGGAGATTCGTTGAGGAAGAAGTTCTTGTTGGTGGCGATAATTTTTGTTGGGAAGATTGCTGACAAGAAATCTCTAGGGAGAGGTTATCAAAAAGAGGGGTTTGGGGCAGTTCCTAAGAGGGAGGCAAGAGTAGGTCATTGTGATGACGTTGAAAGTGGAAAGATACTGTTGAAGGGAGTCGGGGGGTTGAAGTGTTTGTTGCCGATTAAGTCAGCAAAATAGTCAGATGCAGTCATCTAGTTGATGTGTTTATTGTGGCATAATTGGGGTTAGTAAGGGATATGTGAAATGATAGGGTTTATTGCTTTGGTAACGTGGATCAGGATAATTAGGAAAAAGACCAAGAGAGAAACGCCATTGGCTTTTTATTATAGTAAATAAATATTTGCTTCCGTGCAGTTGGCTTCTTTAGTTCTTTGACGGATCCATGTGCGTTTTGAACTTTTGCAGAAACAAATTGAAAATGGAGGTAAACATCTTTGTTCTGTTGTGTATGGCTCACTTCCGCCCGAAACCCGGACAAAACAGGTACTTGTATTCGTTGTATAAAAGGTAAATTTTTTGTAAAATTCAGCAGTTAAGTTATCCATACAGTGTGCTTCGTTGCTATCTAATTAATTATTCCATTATATTATCTTCTTGAAAATGTATCTTTTTTCACATGCAACTGTGTCTGCTATTGCTGTGTTATGTAGTTTCACTTTTCCTTTCTTCATCCCATGTTTGTCAATAGATGTTCGTTGGAAGCAACTTCAAATAATATTAGTCATCTTAGCTGATTTAATCTATTTTGTGTGATGTTTTCACCTTCTATTTTGCACATCTGGTATCGTCTTTTCCCAAATGTAATGGTTCCATTATATTTAGATGCAGGTTCATACACATTCATGCATACACATAATACATAGGAAAGGCTGTAGCTTCCATATGCAACATTCTTAATCCAGTAGCAAATAGACTAGTGTTTTCTAGTGGTTTAACACTTCTAGTACAAAGTAGCGAAGCCATTTCACATGTCTAGGAATGAACTGTTTTATGGTGCTAGGAACGGCACCGTGTAATATGTGCATACATGGTCACATTCTTACTGAGGGATGACAGCCAACTTGCCATTAGTGTGCATCTCCCTTGACAATAAGTCTTGTAGAAAATAATAATGTAGCATGATTGAGACCATGTTAAAATCACAGTAGCCCATCTTCTGTTCTATCTTCACTGCTGTCACACTCTGCAACCCAAAAACACGACAGTTTTACATGAATTGCAAGTCCCGCTGTTTATCAATGAAAACAATATAGCCAATAGCAAAAATGTACCAACATACTCGCATAAAAATGAAAATTTGATTTATAATGTAAGAGTTACAATATTTCCGGATACAAGAGAAATACATAAATACATCCACTCAACCTAATCGCTCGAAAGAATGCGTCCTATGCCGCAAAATCAGATTTCTTGTAAAATTAGAGTCTTCTCGTACTTATGATCAGAACCTAACGGTGCAACAAAATGAAGATCCGTCACGTTAGGTTAAATTCATAATAATTCTAAAATTCGACATTTAAACATGGTATATGTGCATGACTAAAATAAAGCAAGAAACAAAGTATACATAAGGTGACAACTTGATAACTAAAGACATGAATGTGAATCAGTTACAGTTTGAGTCTATGTTACAAAGTTCTATTCCAGGTGAATGTATCAGCGATACCAATCTTAAGCCGTGGTATAGAAGAATACGATATGCAACCCGAAGGCCACCTTGTAATCATGGGGCGCTCACCCATGCAAAGTCTAAATTGAAACATGAAGGGGACTCAAAATCCATCCGACAATACAAGTATGGGTCCAAATAGATGCATGAATGAAACCCAGTCGAATCCAGCCACGGTCGTGTAATTTTAATAGGTATAATTAATAGCATGTCTTTCACGTACTCTCTTTAATATAAGTTTTCCTAAAACCCAATGAGTTTGAATGTTAAGTGGTTGCTATAAGATACAATTTCAGTGTCAATATATGGATTATATCAGGTCATATTCTAAAGTCAAGTTGTCCTGTCGTTTCCTAAGTTTCATGCCATAAAATAGTAGCAATAAGTGTCTAATCACGTATCGGTGGTGATATAAACAATTGCTTTATCGGGGTGATTACTATAGAATGCATCATACAATGGTAAAAATTAAGTCTCTCAACAAATTTAAGGAGCCACATCATTATTAGCATATATGGTTGTGGTGTTATGTTTTTTCAAATTCATTCTAAGTTCATGATTCCAGTAGCTTAAAGCCAACATGTCAATAAGTTTACTTTCCAACAATATGCCACATGTGAATCACTATCCAGTTAATCCAATTAACCAACAAATAACTGCACATAAGAATTTTACTTCAAAAATATATTCAATATAACCCAACCCAGCCATGTACTCTAATAGATGTCAGAAGTGTTATTTAATCATTTGCATGCATATGGAGTAATTTCACAATAGTATATGGGGAGGGTCACTTGTGATCTCAGAGAAAATCTCTTCCTCGATCACATCAACCGATCAAATCCACAAACACATGCTTCCCAAAATTTCAATATCATCAATGGATGATTTTCAGTTTCCATTAATAATAGCATGTGTAAAGCTAACATAAATCCCAAAATATTTCAATAGATGAAAGCCCATAAAAAACTCAAGTCAAAAGGCTCATCCAATCATAACAAGGCAAGGCCTTTGGGCCAACTGAAATAGGGCAGAAAGCCCACTGGCCAACTGGAAATAGAGGCCAAAAGGCCTCAGCCAATACTGAACATGGCAAGGTGCCCACGGCCAGCAACATGGGAGGTAACAACCCACAGAGGAGTGGAGCAGGAAACCCACAACAGGGGGGGAGAAACCCCACTATAATTCAGATCAACACCAAAATCCCTTAAGAATAAAGCAAGCCCCCAAGCAAACATGCATGTGCTCATCTTCATTATAGCCATAAAGAGGGAAAAGAACACTCATCAATTTAAATCATGCCATCGAGCGGCTCTGGCTGCTCGTCGAAGGGAGGAGAAATCCGAGAAGAAATTCTAGCATCAGACCAAAACCCGAACCAAAATTGAAGGGAAAACTTAAAATACTTTTGAGAGAAATATTTTCTTTTAACTAAAATTTTTGAGAGTAAAGGGAAACTATATAGAGGGATAAAGATAGCCTGTAAAGGACGAAGGTGGCGTTGGATGGGAGTGGGGGGAGCGGCGGTGGTTGCAATTTGATGGGCGACGTTGAGCGACGATGTCTGCCGAGGGGATGGGGCAGTTGAGTTCGTAGAGGAGCTGTCGTATGAGGGAGAAAGATATCCGCTGAGGCGCTTGAGTGGGAGCGTGTGTTGAGTGGCGCCGCAAAGGGGAGAGCTGATGTGCATGAGGGATATGAACATCTCTCCGCGTTTAGGGCCTCGATGGGGGGGGGGGGGGCGAGCTGTTGATGCAAGAGAGAAATTACCGAGCCTTTCAATGGGGCGTATGTATTAGGGTTTGAGTTGGGGGGGGGGTTCGTGTGGGCTGGGAAATAAGAAATGGGTGCTAGGCATGGGGATTTTTAAGAGGGAGGTGGGCCTGGGGCTTGGGCTTATTAAAAGGAAAAGAAAGAAATGAGAAATAAATGAGAAGAGGCGGGCTGGGCCAAGCAAAGAAAAAAAGAAAAAAAATTTTAAAAAAGAAAGAGAAGAAAAGAGAGGAAAATATAAAAATATTTTCAAAATATGTAAAATTGAAAATTTAAATTTTTAAAAGTTAATGTTAAAAAATACGGGGTATTACACTGATCTGAACAAATACAAATGGAAGTGAATAATATCCGACTATTTCCATTACATTGCTTTTTCCCTTGAAATGTTGTATCTACTTTGAGCTTCAAGTAAATTTTTGGGATTCTATCACACATTCTGCATATCATAACTTTTGAATGTGCTGACCTCCTGTAATTGATCAATGTCAGGTCTGGTTCATGTGGATGTGATGCTTAACATTAACTAGGTATGGTTAGTGTAAGCTCACAACAAATAATTCTTAATTAAAAGATACATCGGAATAATTTTGAGAATTTACAACTACACTAAAAGATAAACAAGATGAGCAAGATAAGCAAACCAAATAGCCAAGCACAAACACCACGGATTTATACTGGTTCAGTCAACCCCTGACTTAAATACAGCCCCCAAGCAACACACGATTGAGATTTTCACCATAACTTTCTAAATCAAAAGAATAGCACAAACTTGTTAATTTGCAAGCAAACCCTACCAATAGCATAACCCGACCTCAGCAAACATGAGATCGACACACGCACGAATCTTGTCAATAACAAGATCCAATCTCAACAAAATTGAGATCGAAACCCTCTTGAATCCGAGAGTAACAAACCACCTCAACAAACCGAGGCTTGCTCCTCAAACCGAGGTACACATTTGAAAAGCAAAAATACAGTTTCCGTAAGCCTTGAAGATGAATCTAGTGTATTGTATATGTGGCTATCGGTATAAGATTTATATTCTAGAGATTTGATAATGGCAATAGAGAATAGAAATCTTTTGGCTCAAGAAGATCGGAAATGCAAAGCTAGAGCATAAGGGCAATATGTGTTGTTTTTCTTTTGATTGTATTTTTCTTATCTAATTTCTAAAATCCCAGAATTAATCCCAATATATAGATGTAAAAATCTGAGGGAAAAATCCCAAAATGCACATCCCAACGGCTAGAAAACTGCTATATGTGTAACTCCCATTTTGTGTAATTGTTAGTTGATTAGTCAACTAGAGTTCATCTATTAGTCGAGCCATTAGTCGATAATAGGATCAAGGTTTGAGGTTTCGGCCGATACCCTTGGGTATCGGCCGTATCGTGTCGGTATTGGTGGGTAACGAGACCGAAACTAGGGGTCAGTTTCGGTATCTGCCGATACTGAACGGTATCGGTCAGTTTCGGCTGATCCCGACCGATACTGACCGATACCGTTCAGTATCGGTCGAAGACGGAGAAAGAAGAATGCGTAATTAAATAAAAATTATCAAAAAACCCAAAAATGAGATATTGACACGCTATTCACACCCTACATTTGTTTAAACATATTACGTATTATTTACAAGTTTGCCATATTGTAAGTAACCAGAGTGTTTTTAGCTAAATGGTTAACGTGAATATCAATTTTTAACTAATATTGTTCATAATTATGTTATAAGTTACAAATTATCTCTATTAGTTTGCCATTATCTTATTAGTAACAAATTTTAACTAATATTGTTAGTTACATGTAACTTACAATTTTTGAAACTACCGATATGGACGAAACGAAACTCACTTCCGAAACCTTCGAAACGGGCGATACCGAGACCGAAACCTAAATTTTCGGAAGAGCGATACCGAGACCGAAACCAAGACCTCAAACCTTGAATAGGATATCTAGACTAATCTACATGCCAGCAGTCTCAGCCATTTTTTGTCAGGTATTAGTCGACTCGTGTTGTATCATTGATTGACTAATAGGAAGTTAGTTGACTTGCAAGTCTTCTCTGGTTGACTAACCAGTCATGCAAGGAAATAGCTAGTCTCTGTTTAATATTAGCGACAAGTGCTCTTCTATTAGTCAACTAGCTTAGGCATTAGTCGATTAACCTGACATGCAAAGTTAAGTATATTTCCATATAACTATTAGTTGACTAGGGGATCATATTGGTCGACTAATAATGATTAAAATGCATAGTCTAAGTATGAAACCTAGGAGATTTTTGTATGAATTAAATCCTATTAATTCTAAGTTATTTTCTTAGGGTTTCGTGTGTGTGTGACATCGTCAAGTCTTTAACAAAAGATCTAAGGCATGAAATAAAGATTACATCAATTACATAATTATGTCTTCAAACTCTTGATTGATATGCTTTAAGCTTCGAGTTCTTTCCATAGAATTCTTCAAGTTATTTTGATGTCTTTGCTTGTCACACCCTCATAAAATCCGTCAAGCTTGTTTTTGTGATCTTGCTTTGTGATCCATGCTTGAGCTATCAATGCTTGGTTTTTTCTTTTCACATTACACAAAATTTAGAACAAAATATTATGTTTGCTCATAATCAAAACATTTATTGGGGGAATCCAATACTCAACATGAACTTGCAGAACTTTATATTGTGATTACAAATACATATATGCAATGATGTTCCATATGGATGATTGATGATGAACTTTCATGTGTTTGTTGGAACTCCCAAATGCTTCTGGTAAACCAAGAACATACATGAAGAATTAAGCAAAATCTAGTTTGTGATAACGTCAAAAAGTGATCTGACTATTTTATTGAGAAGGATGTAGGAATTTATTTCTTCTGTTGTTGCGGGTTTAATGAAAAATACAGTTAATGAAACATAGTTATATAAGTGCTTTGATATAAAAATTAAAAAAAAAAATTACATCAACCCACTCTGGATTATCACATTCGTTGAAATTGAAGGAGGATGTTATTCACATTAAAGGCCACACCCTTAATTGGGGTATTTGTGATGTTTATATTGCTGAAAAATGACGACTACACGTAGGATCTCAATTCATATTTGATTCTTTATTTGACTTTTAGTAAAAAATTGGAAACTATACTTCACATATCTAAAAGCTAGAAATCCTTAATACTGCTCTCAAGTTGGAGCATACATGTCTAACTTATCACAAGTAAAATTCTTCAAGTCACGTGCCAAAAATCATGTATCCAAATCTTTCGAAACTAGGAACCTTCTCTCGAAAATTGCTAAACTGATTGTTTGAAGCAACTTGAACATCTAATATTGCTTGAACGTATTATCGAGCTTGGTCATGCTCCTACTAAAATAGCATGCTCTTTTGAAATGTAGGTCATGAATGTAGATTTAAACCACTTTCAAATTAGCATACTTTATGCCCACTATGTCAGAAGTTTCCTTAACCACTATATCAACCACGATCACCTTTATATCCCTGCCATCTTTTGATGTCTACAAAGTGCTCTTGTTGATGGCTATAAAAACTTCCTAGAAATTAATTTTCCCTTCAAATCTAACAACCAATAACCAAACTTTTGCTAATTAAAACCAAATTCCTAAGGTAAAATATACTTTAGTCATGCCCTGCTTCTTAAAATGCTAAGGAAAATCTTAAAAATGCTAAAGAAAACAGAAGGTGTTATAAACCCGCGCATATTTAGACCTACTAAGACTTTTCTATTTTTAGCCTAAATATGAACGCGTTCGCATAATAACTAAGGGTCGTCTGCTTCCAACTAATAAGGAGCAACAACATGATGGCCTATACAATTCTATGACCTATAAATATAAAAGTGGACTAAAAGATATTGGATAAGAAAACTAGTAACATGCATGATGGAAATATAATTGGGGTAAAGAATGTACAAAGTACAAACTATGAAGCTGGCTTACCAAAGAGCGTGGCAAGCGGGGATGGAGAGGAATGCTTGCTGGAAGATCCTTGTAGAATCAACTAACGAATGATGCCCTAAACAATCACCTAATGAATATACCCCAAAGAAATTAAATAGAAACTATTCTTCTGTAAACAGGCTTCATAGGTCCCCAAATAAAATATTTATGAAACACAATGAATATAAAGCATGAAATGAAATACAGTATGTCATATATAACATTGCATGACAATAGCAATAAAGCACATGCATATCAGTGATACGTGATAGTCATATAATCAATGTCTATGCCAAGTGACGGTGGAAGTGCAGTGTCTCTAATCTAGTGATGAGCTTATGTCTGAGGGGACAATATGCAACTCAGATAGAATTCACAGATCTTGAGATATAACCCTGCCCTCGTTATGGGGATCGGAAACACGAATAAAGTAGTAAAGCCCCCTTTATTTGTGAAGGTGGAAAACATGGATATAGTAATGGTCCATCGTCGCTCCCGCACCCTCTGTTACAATGCGTTTCTTATCCATGTGTCATCCTAGATGTAATATTTGGTGGGTAACATGCACAGTAATCGAGAATAGTAACTGGTATAGTATCAGGAGCATGTAATCATGAACAGTAATTGAGATCAGTATTCGGTACAATATCAGGTACAATAATATATGATAATGCATATCATGTCATGTATAACAGATGTGAGCAGTGAATGTATACAATGGTGAATATGTATAGGGAACAGTATCAAGTACATCATCATGTAAATCAATATTATGTCAACAAAGGTAATTATGAATAATATGGATAATCATATGCAAGGAAGTAAATGTAACCACTTACCGTTATCAAAGATACACTCAATAACTGTAGCAATATAATTTGTGGACTTACATTGTTCATATCATTTGTCAGGAGACTTAAGTGTCAATATGTAGCCAAAGGTAATATCATGATGTCAATGCTTGAAGACACTAATCAGGCCTATGCTATAAGGGACATCAATAATCTCCATATCAATCTGAATCTCATATGATATCCAAGGGAATGAAACCAACCAATCCATGTATCATATCACCAATAACATAATTCAAGTGCAACTAACCGATCCATGAAATGAACCGACCCATGTAATCAAAATCTCCATATCAATCCGAGAATCATATAATATCCAAGTGAATGAAACCATTCGGTCAACATATTATATTGGCAATGACTAAATTCTAACATGGCTCAAAATTTGACTACAAGAGGACACTAGGATTAATTTCACCTTATATTCATATATGTACGATCATGCATGACCACAATTGCTTTAATATATATATATATATATCAATTTTAGTTTCCATTTCAATATTTTCTGAGAATGATGTCATCATTGAAAATAAGGTTTCTGCCCTCAAATTCTTTTTCTTATCTTTTTTTTGAAAAAAGAAGAAATAATAACACTATGATTTTAGGTTGGATTTGATATTATGTTGATATTGGAAGAAATATTAGATGTGAGCATCGGTCGATTCAGTTCGGTTTTTGGCAAAATTTCCAAAACCGAAACCGAACTGTTTTGGCAAGGAAACCGACCGAACCGAACCAATATGGGGTTTGGACCGAAACCGAGCGGAACAGAACGATTCGATTTGGTTTCGGTGCGGTTAGAGTAGTCAAGCAATAGTCGACTACTATCGTATTTTCAAGCAATAGTCGACTACTGTCGTATTACAGAGACAACTAAGAAATATCACCGATATCAGCTCCCCTCAGCCTGAACACTAAGCCAAACCATTCTCTTATTCTTATTCTCATTCTTCTTCCCTCGGCCAATCAAAAGAACCCAATCCATCTTCCTTCTCAAAGCAAAGAGATCTGATAGCTCCCTGCCCCACAACAAGCCCACGTCAGCCTGATCTGTTTGGCTTAGGCCAGATCGTATCTGGTTTAGGTTGGCTCTTTGCCCGTAGACAGATGCATGCAACAATAACAACAACACCTAAAGCCCCATCACCACCAATTAATTGCCCCCATCTCCCTGCCCCCATCGGTTGCGCTAGGCCGTGAACAGGTGGATCTCCGATGACGACACAATTAGCCGACCTGCCATCCCCATCACCACCAATTAATTGCAATTATAAGCTTCACTTCCTCTAACTTGAGATCGATTTAGGGCCATCCTTAATGCTGACAACCGCCAGGCCAATTTTGGCATGAGACGCATCTCCATCACCACTATCATCGGGTCCTATGACTTCTGCAAACCCATAATGCATCAAGCTTCCCTTAGCCACCCGAGTTCTTGATGGCCTACTACATCTGTGGCCAAATAACATCCACAACTATGTTGAGTGTCCCCATTAATGGACTGGCCATATCAATGAAAATATGCACTCTGTTTCTGGAGCCTGTGAGGCAGTAGTCGACTACTTCGAATGCTCACTCCCAACTCTTATGCCCGGTCGGTTCGATCGGTTCGGTTCGGTTCGGTTCGGTTCGGGTGGCTGAACCAGCCCGACAACTGAACTGAAACCGATATTTTGCCAATCAAAACCGAACCGAACAGACCGACCTTAATAAGTTTGGTTTAGTTCGATTCCACGTGCGGTGCAATTTGGTTTTTCGGTCGGGTTGGGTTTTTGCTATTTTTTGCTCACCCCAAAGAAATATTATCATGAAGAACAAATGATTGTATATGATTTCCCAAATAATGCAATGTAAGAACCACATCTTACCAAATATATTTTAGATCAGTCATTTAAAATAACGAAGCATAGTGACTTCTAAAAGATGTCTTTCTTTTTGTTCTATTATCCTATTTTGTTGTGGAGTGTAAGACTATGATTATTCGATGAGTAGTTTTCATGTTTAGTCTTATACTCTTTAAAATGCTGACAATAATAATGTTTTGCATTGTCATTTCAAAGAATTCTCATATGCACGTTAGACTGAGTTTAAATTTTAGAGCATAAAGCACAAAAAGGAAACAAGTCAGAATGATCTTTCATTAAATAAAGTTTTTTGATATGAAAAATCACTTATAAATGTGACAAATGCCTAGAAATTGACATAAAGCACAAAAAGGAAACAAGTGATAATGATCTTTCATTAAATAAAGTTTTGTGATAGGAAAATCACTTATAAATGTGACAAAATGCCTTTGATATAATACAACATGGACCCCAAATGTTTGAACAAACTAAAACAAAACGACTAGTAACATGGTTACTGACATTATGTAGGGATGGTATGTGATGTTTCATAAATGACATGACTTCTACTCGAAAGATTTTGAAATGATCTTAAGTGAGAACCGATGTGTCCATATTTTCCATCTTTTTACTGCTTGTTTTCATCCCATTTTAATCGCCTAAAGTTCAATTCTCTATACTTTATCGCGTATTTTAAAATATATTTGATTGTTGTAGTGTTTTGTGTATTTTCAGGAACTTTGGCGTGATTTGGGGCAATATTAGATGAAGGGCACGAGTATCGATGCCAGAGCATCAATGGCGTCGTGTTTGACGAGTCGAAGCTGCTTAAGAGAAGCAAGAGGAGAAAGAGAGAAAGAAAGGAGAGAAAGAAAGAAGAGAGGATTCAATTGAACGCTGATATGGTGAGTTTCCAGACAGCTCTGTCGAGCGCATGACACGCTCGATCGAGCTGCAGTCACACAAAGAAGGGAAGAAAGAAGGCTAAAAAGAGGGCTGGCTGACAGGGCGGCTCGACCGAGCGACCCACACGCTCAACCGAGCGACCCCCTTTGAATTTGCCTTGGGGATCTCTGTCAAATTGGCTCAGCTGAGCGACCATCGTGCTCGACCGAGCGACCCTCCCACTGACGAGCTGAAGATTGCCTTGAATATCTCTGTCAACTTGGCTCGGCCGAGCGGCCATCCCGCTCGACCGAGCAGCCTCCATTATGTTTTTGCCTTGATTTCTCGGCCAACTTAGCTTGATTTTTCTTGGGTTTTTAATGGGGGGTTGGTTGGTTTTTCTTGGGATCCACGAATTTAGTGGATTTGTATATAAGTAAACGATTAATTAGGTTTTAATTACGCTTTGTTTTGCTGGAACTTTTGTGCGCCATCACTTTGGGGAACTGAGTCTTTTGTCGTCCTTTTCTACGATTTGATCCATCGTGAACGGTCAGAATTTGATTATTTTAATGTAATCTTGCATTGTTTTTGATTCTATGTCTTGTGATATGAATTTTATTACGTTTGCAAATTAATTTTTTGATTGCTTTGACTTTGATTTCTCTTGCTATGTCTGAGTAGTATGTTTGTACGATTTAGGGATGAACCCTAGGATCTTAGGGATCGAATGCTAGGTTGTCCTTAATTGGATCTTAAATTAGGGTTATGATAATGTCGATTTAACCCAGATTTTTGGGGATTAGCCTTAGAATTGGTGATACGTGAGAACGACTCCAGATCTTGTGAAAATCTCCACGAATCTGATTAGGGTTTAGTAGTCGTTTTCTAGGATTGGTGACCACGAGAGTGACATGTGCACTAGGAGTCATTACTAACCTCTAATTCGCTAGTCGGCGTCTATGAGAGTAGCTCGACTACTAAAGCTAATCATAGTGTAGTTTCCCAACCTTAGTCCATGAGAATGGATGGGGGTTGTGATATGGGAATTGTGTCAAGCGTAATGCACGTATCTGGATGCTAAGCCACACGAGATTGCGACAACACATTGAGATACGTTAGACGAGTAGTTCAACGAGAGTTGACTACTTGCTCTTATTCTCGGATGTGACACTCTCACCCTAACTTATAATTCAACGATAGGATTCTCAACCTAGTGTTTAAGCCCGAAAGTCCTAGATTAAAATTTTGTGAACCCAATCGTCTCTAACAATGACAACCCTTGACCACGTATTCTCCTACTTCACACAAACGAAATACTAAACAGCTGCGTCCCCAGAGTTCGGCACTTTTCTATTTATACTACGCCACCGTACATTTGCGGTGAGTCGCGCCTCCGAGTGTAAATTCGGAGTCGAACAAGTTTTTGGCGCCGTTACCGGGAGGCAACGGTTTGTTTTAGTTTGTAGTTGGAGAGTGCTGGTTCCACCCACACTCTACCTTCCGTACTTCTTTTTCTGACTTTTACTTCTTGTTACATATATCCTTCTGCTAACGAGTTTCACAGTTTCCTTGAGCTCTTCTATTTTGCATGCTAACGCGTTCACAAGGAACGAAGAATCTTTTGCCCCTCAATCCAGAGATAGAAGCAACCGCACATTGGCTCGCAGCAGAGAGAAGAATACATGAATCCATGGCTGGAATTTCTGAAGGCAATCATTCACCTCCACCTCCAAATCCCATGCTGATCCGGGATTACATGAAGCCCGATACCATCTCATCTTCCTCCGTGGCCATGCCATTAATCCGGTAAAGGAATTTTGAGCTGAAGACGGGGATTATTTTATTGATGCAGCAGGACTGCTTCCATGGGTTTCCACACGAGAACCCAAATTACCATATCGGGGAATTCTTGGCGAAGTGCGCCACATTCCAGATGCATGGGATCAGCGATGATGCGATCAGGCTTCGGCTCTTCCCCTTCACCCTGAAGGAGAAGGCCCATTATTGGCTGAAGTCTCTGGGGCCCAACACATTCACGACTTAGGAACAGCTGTTGGAGGCCTTTGTCACCAAGTACTTTCCCCCTTCGAAAATGATCCGTCTTCGAAATCAGATCACGTCCTTCAGACAAAGAGGACACGAGACACTTTATGAAGCCTGGAAGCGCTTCAAAGATCTCCAGCATCAGTGCCCGAACCATCGCGTCCAACCATGGAATTTAGTCTTGGCGTTCTATAATGGATTGCGCCCGAACACTAGGATGATCATCGACGCAATGACAAATGGTGCTATTTTGGAAAAGGAGCTGGCCGAAGCCGTGGAGATTCTAGATGAAATGGCGGCTAATAATCAGCACCGGGAGACGACATGTCTGCCTCTACCACTGCCAAGCCCTCAGGAGGAGGCAGATTTGAAGTCCGCGAGGCGGCGAACTTTGACGGCCGTCTTGAATCCCTCACACGGTAGATGTCCCGAATGGAGCATAGGCTCAGTGCTAAGCCTAGTTCACCTCCAGCCACAGTATACGCCACTTGTCAGAACTGCATCGAACAAGGGTTCCACGGCAGAAGTTGTTCCTACCACACCTCTCTTGAAGCAACTGAGGAGGTCAATTATACATCTAACGAGAGAGGTGGCAATAAGAGTGCCTATGGGAATTCAGCTTGGAGGAACCATCTTGGGTTTCAATACGGGAACAACAGTGGAGCTCATTAGCAGCCCCACCAGCAGCAGCAACAACAGTAGTACCCCCACCAGCAGCAACATCAAGGCGGGCAGAGACCATTTGCCCCTTACATACCCCCATGATATCAGCAGCGTCAGCAGCCCATGCCTCCATCACAACCCACTCGGCAGAAGTCCTCGTTGGAATCTACTTTGGAGAGATTCATGGAAGGGCAGACAAAGTTCAATAGTGATGTCATGGCTAGCCATAAGGATCTTCGCACCACGGTGGAGCAGTTGACGCAACAAGGGAGCCAACTTGCGAAGGCTCAGGCAAGCTTCCCGCCCAACCAGAGAAGAGCCCAAGGGAAAGCACACGTGCCATCACCATACGAAGTGGTTTATCGACGAAGGACCCAGAGCCTCTAGTGATGACTCCAGCCGCTCCAGTACCAGAGGAGAGGATGGATGAGCAGCTAAATGCTGCAGATGATGGTGATGACAAGGCTGAAAAGCAGCCTTTAGATGTTGAAAAGAGTAGCCCTTCAGAGGAGGAAGTAAAAGAGGAGGCGAAGCCAGCAGAGAGAGAAAAGGAGAAGGTTCGTCCCGCAACAGTTCCCTTTCCAGGTAGATTGGCAAAGGCAAAAATGGCCCAGAAATATGCCAAGTTTATTCAGTTGCTGAAGGGAGTGCAGCTTAACATACCCTTCATGGACGCCCTTACCGAGATACCGACTTATGTCAGGGTCCTAAAGGAACTAATAACGGGAAAGAAGAAGGCTGAGCCGGTGATGTTAGCAGAGGAGCCTCGTCATTCCTAAGGAGCAACAAACTTCCGAAAAAGCTACCGGATCCTGATAGTTTCACTGTCCCTTGCCCCATTGGCGGCGTCCCCATCAGAAAAGCACTGATAGACCTTGGAGTCAGCATCCGCCTGATGCCGCTTTCCATCTTCAGATGGCTCAACAGCAGCACAGATCTGGAACCAACGGCGATGAGATCCAGCTGGCTGATAAATCAATGACACGGCCAGTCGGAGTGGCGAGAGACGTCATACTACAGATTCCTGGCGGGGTGAGTGTGCCAGTAGACTTCGTCATAGTGGATATGTCGAAAGATGGCAGGTCTCAGATTATACTTGGTCGCCCTTTCATGGCGACAGCTGGAGTATTGATAGACGTCCGAGAGGACACTCTCCCTTAATTTGGGAAACATTGAGATGGAGTTCCAGCTTCCTAAGCCGATGAGGGAGAAAGCACACATGGAGGACGTCAATTATTTAGAACTGGTGGAAGACCAGCTCATTAAGGAGTTCGCAGATGAAGAGATTCTTTCTGACCCCATGCAGCAGAGCGGAGACGGTGGTATTGATCCGATGCATGACAGAGTAGTAGCGGCCTATCTACATGTACTGGACGAGGCCCCAACTGACAGTTTGATTACGCACGAGCATGCTATGCTCGCTTTGAAGGATCACAACCCGGATGTCGTGAAGATCAATAAGATTGTTGTTACGGTGTCTTCAAAACACCATAAAGAGAAGATGAGATGACAGAGCCACTGATGGTCCAACAGAAGCGATCGACAACCAGCTCCACAAGGGGTTGATTGGCAAAAATGATGGACGCATCTCTTGTGCGCCCAATATTCAGCCTTACCAAGTATCAGGAGTCGAGCTTACGACCGTAAACAAGCGCTTGGCGGGAGGCAATCCGACCTTTTTTCATATTCTTTTGTATCTACTTGAATTTTTATGCTTCTTTTTAAAGAAAATTTAAAACTTATAAAAATGTCTGATGAGCTTAAATTCTTGCAGGTACTCGACGATTAGGACGTCTCAAAAGGGTCGGAGAAGAAGCATGAATGTTGATCGAGATCTCGAAGATCGAAGAGGAGCACAACAAAAGAAGTAGCAGGCTGCCAGCATCCGCTCGGCCGAGCCGCTCGGCCGAGCGCAACACCCAGCAGAAGGGCCACATTCTAAACTCCAATGCCCAGCAGGAGGAGCCAATTGAGAAGCGCTCGGGTGAGCGCCTATCGCGCTCGACTGAGCGCTCATCAACACATGCCCCATTTAATAAGCTGGGGGCTCGATCGAGCCCTCTCAGAGCCCCAATTGAGCACCCCCAAATTTTGCAGCTCCATCTTAATTTCGTAGCTCCCTCCTTATTTCTCGCCGCCTCCTACCCCTCCACGACCTCCACTCCTCATCCCTACTCCACTCCTCATCATCGCCACTCCTCATCCATGTCTTCTTCTTCCTCCATTCCCCAAACTCGAAAACCCTAAATTCCCAAATCTTTTCCTTGATTAGGGTGGGCTTAGATTGCTTGGAGGAGATCGAGGAGCTCTCTTCAGCTAGCTTGGGGAATTTCGTAGATTTGGGCGCATGGAGCTCGTCGCTTGCAGATTTGGTTCGTCGCTTGCTTGAGTATACTCTTTCCACGTTTTACGCTTTCAATTTCATATCATTATTACTCGCGTGATTGTATCATTTGGTTGTTTTGCACTTTCACCATGCCACCCTGCAAAGGCACTAGAGCACGTATCCACACACACTAGCCAGAGCCACCACCACAATCACCTCCACGACCACCTCCTAAGAAGCAAAGAGCTTCTACTTCCTCCACCAGGGCACATGTCCCCTCATCCCCCCCGCAACCACCATCTCCACCACCTCCACCCCCATAGCCCGAGGGCGCTCCGATTGAGACGTTCGGTATTGTATTTCATGACGACGCATATCGTCATAAGTTTGGGGAACTCTCTAAGCACCCGATCATAACCACCAAATTCACAGAATTGGGAGCTCTAGAGCAGTTAAGGTTTTGCCAGGTGTCCAGCAGCTTTATCACAACATAGGCTGGGAGCACTTCCTAGGTTGACGACGAAGACCTACACTCGCCTCACCTTGGAAGCCCTTAGTTCTATCCATAGGACTGACAGAGGGTTATCGTTTAGTCTACTGGACGCTGAGATATCGTTCACTTACGGTGCAATCCATAAACTTTTCCAATGGCCCGTTGTCCATCATGTCGAGTCTGCCTATTCCCCTGCCAAGGATACTCCCCTGCCATTCATTTCACTCACTTTTGGGAGAGGATCTCTGGCCTTCCTGTCTTTAGCACCAGCCGCTCCAAGTCATCCTCCATTATCCATCCTTGTCTGCGTTTTGCTCAGCGCCATCTAGCCACCACCCTCCTATGCAAGCCTGAGCTCGAGACCATGTCCACCATTGAGCTTGTCCTCTTGTGTGCTCTTACACTCCCCCTTGAGGAGTTGATGACACCACCCATCCCGCATTCTCTATGGACCCAGCTCAGATTATCTGCGACCATTTGATCTTTGCTGCTTCCTCTCAAAAGGGAGCTATCTGTTGCGGTGCCTTCTTTACCCTCGTCGCCCGGTAAACCAACTTAGAAATTTTTGATGATCTGGCAGAGGCATCGGGCCCTACCACCCTGACACATGATGTCCTTTCTCGCATGCATATTATCCGGGCCCACGGTCGCCGCCACTGGGTGTATCTCCATGGTCGTTTTGATGCTGATTTCATGGTGCTTCCAAACCCCGTTCAGACTCTCATTAACCCACAGCACGCCGAGTGGACACTCCCAATAGAGGTACATATTCCACCCATTTACCAACTGGAGCCTAATGGTGAGCAGCCTGCTCAGCAGCCGGGTGCCGATCCACCACATACTGAGGAGCCACACACATCCGAGCCTTTGTCTGAGCCTCCTACGATCCCTCCTGCCACTATCTCTGTCGAGAGCGCTGCTTTATCCTCTGCTGTTTTGTCTGCCGATATGAGTGTTGACGTTTCCGTCCCTACATTACCATTTACCGAGAGTGCATCTGTTTCTGCACCGTTATCCACTTCTGTGCCCGCTGCCATATCTGCTATTCTGACAAAGAGCATTGTGGTTTCTGTCCACACATCTGCTGCCACCACCTCTGTCGTGTCTGCACCTGCCTCTACATCTCTTGCCTCTGCCCAGCCTACACTCCCTTTGCATCATGTGTTTCCTACACATGGACCTCCTTTGATAGGTGAGTCCAGCGGCTTCTGTGCTCCAGATTTTGATGCACGTTTGTATGGAGTGGAGCAAGATAGAGCTGAGTTGCGTCGAGATATCCAGGCTCTCCAGCAGCTCACCCAGCAAAACAGTGAGACGCTGGCTACCATTCTAGGACTTCTGCAGCAGCCACCACCACTCCACCGAGTAGTTGTACTGCATGATTTCTCGTCTCCATGCATCCATTCTCCCCCTATTATTTTTGGTGCCCAGTCCACACGGGGCCTAATTTCGTATAGCTTGGGGAAGACCCATTTTGATGCGCCCATCGTCTCATCATCATCATCATCATCATCATCATCATTTGCATGCTTTGCATATAGTCGCATTAGGATCATGCATTTGCATTATTTAGTCTTCTTGGACTTTTATTTTCTTTCATTTTATCCCACCCACCCACCCATAGCATCATTCACCAACTCTACGCGCGTGTTCTCAGCAGTGAGGACACTGCTGTGTTTAACTTGTGGGATGAGCGCTATCGCTTTATATTTCATGTTATTTCACTTTTTATTTCCATTTCTTCCCATCTTCCACCCCATTTTTTCGTTTTTTAGAATCATCATGTTTTTTCTTACTTCCGTGCGCTTCCGTGCGCTTGCATGTTCTTATTTTATTTTTTCTATTTTCTTTTCTTTTTTGCAGGTAAATACTCTGTGATGATATATATCTTATTCTTTCACTGCCGTCACATCACTTAATGCCTATCACGCTGCTTTAGAGAATTCATTATTCTTAATATGTTATAAGTACTTGAGTAAAAATTCTTTTGATCTCTATAGTGTGAGTGCTTGAAACTTATTAAACCTGACTGTATGGATTAGTGCATAGTATACTTTCAATGTGAACACACCAAGATTCACGCATTACTAATCTAACTGAAGCAAGATGCATTATCATCTCTATTCATATTGCTTTTTGCATGCTTGTGCTTGAAACTGTGTAGATAGGCCACCACACTCATCGATATAATTAGATAACACATCCTTATGAGAAATCTAGGTAGGAATGATTCTATCCTAGCCGTTATGCACAAACATGAGAATTTGAGTGAACCGAGAGATTTACTATTTCATTCTCCACAAATATTTTAAAATCTCTACATGTCGCTTGATTTTCCTCACCAACTACTTATGTTACATCCATTTCCCAAAAATTTCCGTCAAATGAATTTTTTAGCTCCAATTCCAAACACTCAAAAATGAGCTAATGTGCCAAAAAGAAGCCCAAAAATCAATTCCAAATTCTTTGCTCCAACAAAAATTCCATGAAACAAAGTTTCAAAAAAATAATTCAAAGAAAAATCAAAAATCTCATTTCTTAGAGCCAATTACATATCTTTTGGGAAAATAAAAACCCAGAACCAAAATTCCAAATTCCTTTCCATTTCTTAGATGTGATACACCAAGCTAAGCTCGTGGGGAAAACTCTTGTGACCAAATTGAGTGAGTATGCCATTAGAGTGGAGTTTGTGCATTGACAACGAAAGTTAGAAAAATTCCACCGCTTAAAAATTGATTGAGGTGTGGCGTGATCTCTAGGAGTTGATGTGGGTGTGTGTTTGCCTTGATACTTTCCATTCTCTATTGCTTGTGTTGCATGCTATTCTGTGCTTCAGTAGGGATTAGTAATTGAAAAGTGTGTTGCCATTGTCATGTATACTGTATTCTATGAAGTATAGGAGGTGGATATAAGTGAATTGCATGAACTCTAGAGAGATGCCTAATCTTCATCTTTAAATCTTAAGTACTTCATTTTTATATAAGAATATGAAATCTCTGTGATAGTGTGTAATTAATTTTCTAAGTGATTGTGATGTGTGATGATTGACATGATATCTGAGAGAATAACTTAGCGTCTCCTCTGCTTTCTTTCTCATTTTATTATTTTTACTCCTCGGTGAACTTACTATTCGTCTTCCTCGAGGATGAGTAAGAGGTATGCTTGGGGGATTTTGATGTGTCCATATTTTCCATCTTTTTACTGCATGTTTTCATCTCATTTTAATCGCCCAAAGTTCAATTTTCTATACTTTATCGCGTATTTCACGATATATTTGATTCTCTAGTGTTTTATGGATGTTTAGGAACTTTGGCGTGATTTTGAGTACTATTTGATTCTCTAGTGTTTTGTAGATATTAAGGAACTTTGGCGTGATTTGGAGCAATATTGGACGAAGGACACGAGTATCGATGCCGGAGCATCAATGGCGTCGTGTTTGACGAGTTGAAGCTATTAGAGAGAATCAAGAGGAGAAAGAAAGAAAGGAGAGATGATTCAATTAAGAGTTGATCTGCTAAGTTTCCATATAGCTCGGCCGAGCGCATGACACGCTCGGCCGAGCTGGAGTCACAAAAAGAAGGGAAGAAAGAAGGCTAAAAAGAGGGTTGCCTGACAGGGCTGCTCGACCGAGCGACCCACACGCTCGACCGAGCGATCCCCTCTGAATTTTCCTTGGGGATCTCTGTCAAATTGGCTCGGCCGAGCGACCATCGCGCTTGACCGAGCGACCCTTCTACTGACGAGCTGAAGATTGCATTGAATATCTCTGTCAATTTGACTAGGCCGAGCGGCCATCCCGCTCGACCGAACAGCCTCCACTATGTTTTTGCCTGGATTTCTCTGCTAACTTTGCTCGACCGAGCGGTCATCCCACTCGGCCGAGCTTCTCCCTTTGCCAGACTCAAGAGGTGAAGGACCCAGATGGCGCTCGACCGAGCGCTAGGGTGCGCTCGACCGAGCGCTATATCGCCATACTTAAGCTAATGTGTTTTTATTGTGTTTTTGGTTGGTTTTTCTTGGGACCCGCGAATTTTAGCGGATTTATATTTAAGTGAACGATTAATTATGTTTTAATTACGCTTTGTTTTGCTGGAACTTTGGTAAGCCATCACTTTGGAGAACGAAGTCTGTTGTCGTCCTTTTCTACGATTCGTTCCATTGTGAATGGTCAGAATTTGATTATTTTAATATAATCTTGCATTGTTTTTGATTCTCTGTCTTGTGATATGAATTTTATTACGTTTGCAACGTCTTCAATTAATTCTTGATTGCTTTGACTATGATTTCTCTTTCTATGTCTGAGTAGTGTGTTTCTAGGGTTTAGGGATGAACCCTAGGATCCTAGGGATCGAATGCTATGTTGTCCTTAGTTGGATCTTAAATTAGGGTTATGCTATGGTCGATTTAACCCAGATTTTTGGGGTTTAGCCTTAGAATTGGAGATACGTGAGAACGACTCCAGATCTAGGGAAAATCCCCATGAATCTGATTAGGGTTTAGTAGTCGTTTTCTTGGGTTCGTGATCACGAGAGTGACACGTGCGCTAGGAGTCATTACTAATCTCTAATTCGCTAGTCGGCATTTACAAGAGTAGCCCGATTACTAGAGCCAATCATAGTGTAGTATTCCAACCTTAGTCCATGAGAATGGTTGCAGGTTGTGATCCGGGAATTGTGTCAAGCGTAATGCATGTATCTGGATGTTAAGCCACAAGAGAGTGTGGCAACACATTGAGCTACGTTAGACAAGTAGTTCAACGAGAGTTGACTACTCGCTCTCATTCTCGGATGTGACACTCTCATCCTGGCTTATAATTCAACGATATGATTCTCAACCTAGTGTCCAAGCCCGAAAGACCTAGCGAGGATTCCCGATTGTCCTAGACGCATTAAAATTCTGTGAACCCAATCGTCTGCGACAACGATTTTATTGTGACAACCACTGACCACGTATTCTCCTACTTCACACAAACTAAATACTAAACAGCTGCCTCCCCAGAGTTCGACACTTTTCTATCTATACTATACAACCATATACTTGCGGTGAGTCGCGTCTCCGGGTGTAAATCCGAAGCCGAACAAGAACCAATTTCATATCTTTCTCGTAAGGGATAATCTAGACAACAATTAATATGCAATGAAAAATGTGGCTGAACATGCAATAAAAGAATGATAGTAATAGGGACTATTCAACTGATGCCTTTTGCCAATTGTCTCTTTTGACTTCCAGTTTTCAGTAATAACAGTATTATGTGAAAAGGTAACATGCATTGAAACTTTTTTAGTAAGTTTACTAACAGATATAAGATTTAGTGAAAATGGGAACACAAAATTGATGATAAAGAAAAGGATGGTATAAGATTTATCACGCTTATCATACTAATTTTGGTAGAAGATCAATTAGTGAGGAAAACAGGAGGCAACATGGATGACTATTGCATATGGAAGAAGAGTGTTAGGATTTGGGTGTGGCGGTCAGCCAGTGACAAGTGACAAATATGTAACTTTTGGGCACCTGGGGGCAACCGTATAATTTTGAGGGTCCAAGGACAAATCTGTAAATTTGGGCTAAAACCCCTAGGTCCAGGGCATTTTAGTAATTTTGGGATGACGGAACAATAGGAGAGCGTAGTATAAATTAGAGGGAAGAGTTCTTGAGAGGGATATGTTAAATATATTAAATTTGAGAAAAGAATTGAGAGAGAAGAGATTAGGAGTAGGAAAACTTAGATCTTAAGAGAGTTAGGTCTTTTCTCTCGAATCAAATGCTAGGAGAGCGATCCTCCTCTTGAAAGAGACCATCTATCATGTATTTCGTAGAAGATCAACTAATAAAGAAGAGAACATGAGGCAACATGGATGACTATTGCATATGGAAGAAGAGTGTTAGGATTTGGGTGTGGCGTTCAGCCAGTGACAAGTGACAAATATGTAATTTTTGGGCACCTGGGGCAAACGTATAATTTTGAGGGTCCAAGGACAAATATGTAAATTTGGGCTAAAACCCTAGGTCCGGGGTATTTTAGTACGTTTGGGATGACGGAACAATAGGAGGGCGTAGTATAAATAAGAGGGAAGAATTCTTGAGAGGGATATGTTAAATATATTAAATTTGAGAAAAGAATTGAGAGAGAAGGGATTAGGAGTGGGAAAACTTAGATCTTAAAAGAGTTCGGTCTTTTCTCTCGAATCAAAGGCTAGGAAAGCAATCCTCCTCTTGAAAGAGACCATCTATCTTGTATTTCCATTTATTTCATTAATAAAAATATCACATTTCTACTCCAAATCACTTTTAGCCTTAAAATCCCAACTTTCACCCTAAATCCATTAAAAATCCTATTTTTATCCCCCAAACCCCTAAAAAGTCCCATCGAATTGGTATCAAAGCATTCGATCCTGGAATCAATGACGGCGGTGAAAACAGTAAATGCTTGGAAATTCCTCATGAACACGATGGATTGAGGTGAAGCCATGTTGAAGGAACTTTTGGAGATGAATTGTCACACTAGACCTGAGAAAGCAACGAAGCCAGATGTGAAGAAAGACGAAGCCAACGACATGTATCCGAGTCGAAAGGCACCGACTTTGGGCAAGTGCAAGGGAGAGATCGCCTCTTTTGAAGAGGAGATCAATCAAAAGGGCGATCCGGCTTTAGATCTGATTACCGACGACGACTCCGACAGATCTAGGGTTAAAGGTGATGCCTTTGGCCATAGAAAAGGAAAAAGATGTCACATTTGACGAAGATCTCCAAGAAATCGACGACAGATCACGCACGTATGGCTCAAATTCCCATATACCGGGGGGGGGGGGGCGGACGAGGCGGAAGAACAAGGGAGCAAGCCCAGGCAGCCTCCAAGAAAGGAGACCCAAACCTCTTGGTTGGTCGCCCAGTCCAAAACCATAGGCAGGTTGGTCGCTTAATGGCCCACGACCCTTGTCACTTAATGGCCCATGACCCCTGAACGGGCCGCACCAGGCCCGATGACCTCTGAACATACTTCCATTGGGACTTACAGACCCTGGTTTGCAGATGGAGGCCCTTCTAGGCCTTGACAATGATATTTCAGGCACAGAAGACCTTTAGGGGGCTTGACAGTCACCGTAGCATTCTTTTGGGATTCACGGAGGACGGTGGGGATCCTGGGTAGGCTAACAATAGCGGGGAAGATTTGCAAGGCATTGGCGGGTCCAAAGGAGTCTCACGGGTAGCCTTCAGCCCTTTTGAGAGCAATGGGATGGCGTTGAAGGGATTTGTGGATTTGACCCAGGAGGAGACGAGCACCCTCATTTGGAGTAGCTTGTTCACAGGTTTCATGACACTACCTTGAGTACAGATGGTTCTTTGAGGGGCAGAGTAATATTAGGTTTGAGGTGTGGGGCCAACCAATGACAGATCTGTGATTTTGGGGCACCAGGGGCAAAAACTGTAATTTTTAGGGTCCGGAGGAGCATATTTGTAAATTTGAGCTAAAAACTCATAGGTTAGGGATATTTTAGTAATTTTGGGGTGGCAGCTCATTAGGTGAGTTTAGTATAAATAAGAAGGGATGTTCTTGAGAGAGATATTGTCACACCTCGATGGTTGAAAATGTAATTATTTTTTACATGCGAGTGAATAATTTATGTTACCAGCAGAGATGTACCAAAATACTCATACGGAAATTTTCATTAATACATGAGGATTACAAATTTTGATACAATATACATACAATATACATACGACTACAAGCTTTAAAGATACATGTGAAATATGCTCACAAACACACTCAAAAGTCTTCGTCCTGTGTAGCAAACTCAGACTCTTTAAAGACTAGGGTCTCCTCGTATTCATGTTCAGCACTTAACGGTGGAACGAAGAGCCGTTAGCAATTAGATGTAAATCACAATAATTCTATGATTTAAAATTAAGCATGATAAATGAACATGACTGAAATCAGAGCAAGAACATGTAAATAAGTGACTAAGACAATCATTTAAAATAGTTTAAAGTTGTGCGGTTAACACCTAGCAGTTGTTAATCCTAGGTTGTAACACGCTTCGAAGTCCGATATGCTATCAAAACCTACCTTGTACCACGGACGAGCTCAACCGGGCCAAGTCCATCCGATATAACGTTGGTCGTGAACGACCGGATTGGAACAAGAATGGGAATGTGCTACTAACCAGAAGCATCAGTTTCGGTCAATATCGAACTTTCAAATACGAATTACCCCAAAACTCAATATTTGATCAATCATGCATCAGAAGACAGTCTCTAAACAAGTCCAAGAGTCACATCATGATTAGTCTACTTGGCTAGTGGTTCTATGCATTCATAACTTCCGGTACTTCCATGATTCCAACAAAAATTCAACTTCGTGATTTAGCCCGGCACCTCCGAAATTGCGCTTTTATAGAAATACCCCATATTTTAAGAAGTTACATTATAAATACAAATCCTAGAGAAAAAAATCTAACAGAGTAATATTTTTTGGATGGAAATACAAAATATGCATTTTATTGCGCATGACCGTAATTTATATGTTACAGAAGCTGTGCATAGTGCATTTTGTTATTTTGCGGTTGTTTTTTGTGCATTTGAAGTTTACAATGAATAATGTGATCACTTCAATCTTTTTCAATACACCAGTGTATAAAAAGTTGATTTTCTATTTCTATATTATGTTTTGGTGGTGTAATCTGAAGCAACTTCAGTCATAACCTCCTCTCCGGGGTAACAATTCCGCATGTAAAATAACAGAATATTTTTGATGTCTTATATAAATGGTTAACAGTATTTGAATTTTTATAATGGCAACTCTCATCTTCCTTGTTTCAAATAGGATTTTATGAACTAACACAACATATATCTTCATGTTATCTTGCAAAATAAAGAAAAATGGACCATGAATTTTATTCAATATATATCTTTATAGGACACCTAATACTCCTCAATTCACAATGACATATACTTCATTATAATGATAGGAGTCATTACATTCTTTAATATGCATCATCTCATAGATCAAAATGTATTGAGGTTTATTATCTTAAGCATTAAATTTTATTTCATGTGCATTGACACGTGCCTAAAAATCTATGGCATTATAACTACTGTATGGTTTAATGAGCAAGGCACAAAAATAGAAGGAACTGTAGTTTCATGCTTGAGGGATAATCTAGTTGGACATTGTGCTCATATCATTCATGCTAATATAGTTGGTATAAAGAATGAACTGAGTAAATCGTCAAATTTAAGCTTGCAGGCTTCAAAGTTTAATGATGAAAGCAGCGAATTTGATGTTCTTGTAGCTAGTGATGCTATTGGAATGGGCCTCAATCTGAACATTTCTCGAATCATTTTTTCAACATTGAGAAAATTTGATGGCTTGCATATCAGGGAACTGACAGTACCTGAAATTAAGCAGATTGCAGGTATTCAGTTTATCTGGGAGACTTTTTTCTTTCCATTCTTATATTTCATTGTATACTGTGGTTATGGCAATTATGGGTATTTATTTTCTTGATGGCAGTATAAAGTGAGTTATGTTAGCTTTTTTGTCTGTTTGTTTTTTGTCTGTTTGTTGTTCTATCCTGGACAGATCTCGGTTTATTCTTGTAATCTGTGTTCTGTTTACATCATAAAAAGACTATCTTTTTTTACTGTTGTTCGGTGGGGAGCTGGGTTGGCGGGTATTGATGGAGAGGAGTTTTGGTCTGAAATTCACCATACATCATGCATCCGAACCGGCAACGGAATTGAGTATGGATACATGGTAGTTATGAATAATCATACACTAGTCTCATTACTAGATAGTGACAAAAAGACAAGATATTATGGGCATGACGAGAGCTATTCGATTTTCGTAACAGGGATGCGACTAGGGGTGCAGTCAATACTATTGACATTTTTGTAATTTTCGATAGCATGGGTGTTTCGGTAATTTCACAAAATCAGCAATTTCTATAAAGATGAGGGTTGGAATAATAGGGTGTGTGGAATTTGGAGAAGAATATTGAGAAGAGAAGAGATTAGAAGTAGTTTAGACTAGATCTTGAGAGAGTTAGGTTTTTCTTTCAAATCAAAAGATAGGAGAGCGGTCCTCTCGAATTGAGGCTAACTATACTTTGTATTTCTCAAATTATCAATAAAACTTCAATTTTTATACTAAAATTAGATCCAGTTCCTATCAAATTGGTATCCGAGGCTTTTTGATCTGATGGCGGCAAGGAAAATAGATGCTTTGGAAGAAAAATTGGGAAGCGAGGTGGAATGCTTAAAGGATCAACATCAAAAATTGGGGAGCGAGATGGAATCCCTCAAGGAAAGACTCTACGATGGAATCTTTGATGACATAAATCTTGAAGATCCATCGCCAACCACGACGTGTGGAGGAGACAACAAAAGTTGACGATGGTGAGGGCAACAAATCCAATCTAGGTCAATAGGTGCGAATTTTGACGAAAGGAAAGGAGAAAGTCGACGACTTTGTGGATGAGCAACCATTGCATGTTGAAGATCGAAGGCGAAAGGCTAAATTTTTTGTTGATAGCAAATGAAAAGTCGTCGTGTCTTGAAAGATGAACAACCAGTGTCATATTTAGGGCTTCACGGCCCATGGAAAGAAGCGACAGGGGGCGGCTGTAGTAGGATATATGCACATAAGGCAATTTATCTTTAGTATACGTCTTATTAAGATATAATATGGTATCCATTATCCTAAGTATAAATTCGAATGAATTATATACTTGGATAATGTCCATAGACTTATAGTTAGGTCTTTACGTATCGAGATAAGATCTCGATTATGAGTAGTAAGTGACCGAATAGAAACTTAAGTCTTAAATGGTTCGTGGTCATAGATGTGTCGAGAACTGGATATCGGCACATCGGACAGACCACTGTGTCTTTGTCTTACCTGGCGGTAATGATGATCTCATAGTCATTCGACTTGGTGAAGTCGGAGACGAGACACATGTGCTCATTGGAGAATGAGTTCACTAAACGACCAACTTAGAGTTATTAAATGGTTAACTTTAACTATACTGTCTATAATAAATCTAGGGTGATGATAGGTAAGTTGGTCCTTTAGACCTGAAGTCATATGTACGAACCTGTGAGTGAACAGTGTCACTTAGACATATGACCTAGCTTCGAGGCTAGGCCTGCTGAAAGATCTTAGGTTGGGTTACACCTGAAGCTTTTGAGGCAAGTAGATGACTAAGATGTGATTCGTCTATTTTGTTAAAGGGAAGTTAGTATCATATGCTCTGTACGGTTTTTGTGTTAATTCTCAGCCGAGGTACGTTTTAAGATGTACAACGTGAATACAACAAAGACCGATGTATACTGACCAATGTTGTCTAATGGGGTTGACAGTAAACTGTACCCTAGGCCAACAGAGACACCGTCATGACGAAGGAACTATAGCTAACTGTATTCATCACTGCCACAGTCAAAGTGAACCCAACGATACTTTTGTCAATGGGTCGATCACTTTATGATGATTCTGAAACATGGACGACAACTACTGCTCGTGGTGACCGTCGTCTAGGGGTTTCGAGCCCTAACCTGTACTAAGGTCAGGCTGTAGGGTCTCACACCGAGTAGTATTTGTGTCTTAGTCATAGGAAGATAAATAAGAGTAATTCATTCGATGAAATGGAATAGTTAAGTTCACAAGCTAGTTGTGAGACTGAGTCGTAGATGAGGACAATGTTGCATTTGATGCAAACGAAATTAAACGTGTCGTAAATTGGTTACGACAATATTTGTAGGAACAAAAGCATTGGAAAGGGTTACCTGGTTGACGAGATCGTGTCGATCTAAACGCAGGTTCAAAACGCGTCCAAAACGGAGCTCAAACGAGCCCAGAAACAGAAAAACAGTCAAAGGCAAGAGTGGGTTAGATCCACTTGGACAAGCGGGTCCTCCCGCAAGGAAAATGGGCCCGTTGAACCAGCAGGCCGCGCGCCCGCTGGGACAGCGGGCGATCCCGCTGTTCAGCAGGCCGCCCGCCTGCCTCGGGCGCGCCCTACTTGGGCACACCTATAGCCTTAGGCGGGCGCGCCCGCAACTTAAGTTGTATTAGGGGTTTTGAAACCCTTTTGACTGCTACGAAAATTGATTTTTTGCTCATCTTTTGGCAATTGTTTGAGGGGTCAAACGAAGTCGGAATTCGTTGCCGTTCGTTCCTACACGTTCACCATTCGAAGCCATTCGAAATGATAACTTCTATCGTTTTTGAAACTCGATGGTGAGGAAGAATTAATTGGTTGAAGTTGGCCTTTGTGAAAGGCTTACTAACTTCAATTAACTAAAATTAGTTCTCTTTTAATTTTGTTTTGTCCCACATTGCTCGTGACGAAAAGAGAGGTGTCGACTCCCTATATAAATAGGGGTGCACTCTCTTCGTTGAAAAACACCCCAAGTCTTCGATCGAGTAGCTCTGAATTTTGAGCAAGCTCGATCTACGATTTAAACTATTCTTCCTCTCTTCTTCCTATTCTTCCGACGAGTCCTAGCAAGACTACGAAGGGGGTTTTGGATTCGGATCCAGACGTCTAAGACGCGGGTCTGCTCAAGTGAAACCTTCTACTGCAAGTGATCGGCTCGGAGGCGGGTGACGGCTCGGGTGGATCAGTTCGAAGGTGCAAGGCGGATCGAGAGGATCGAGTCAAGGCGGTTCAGCTACGAGGAGCGTAAGAAGCCAGTGCGGTACATCTTGCCCGCCCCAGGGTTGAGAATCCGGGTATGTTCTTTAAGGATTTTTAGTGTAATTTAATTTCGTTGCAGTAGGGTAGATCCCTCTTGGGGTTATCAGACCCACCCCAAGTTGGCATAGATCGGGCTAAGTTCTGGCTCTCTCAGAGCCTAGGTAAAATGTTTAGCTAGCATGTTTTATTTTCTGTTGCGTTTTATGCCTCTGTGATCCGTCCGACTTAGGACATGCATAGATCTGAGCTCTGAGGGTCCGCCAAAACCCTTCAATGGTATCAGAGCCACGATTATGCTTTTAGATCTTGATATGCGGCGATTTTAAATTATTAAAATTGCTTGTTTTAAATATATAGATTTTAACGTTATTTGATAATGTTAAAATTATTTTGTACCTTTCTTTTAAATGTTTTAAAAATTGTTTTTATGACATGAATGAATTTTTGGAGACTTTTAAATTTTATATGATAAAGTTTAAAGAGCCTCTTATAATTAAAAATGCTTTTAAAAATTTATTTTATAAGATAAAATACTTTTAGTAAGCATATAAAAAGTTTTAAAGTATTTGTAACATTAAGAAAAATTTTATTTCATGTGATGATATTAAAAAATTAATTTCTTTTAGTTACATAATGTTTGAAAGATTTTTTTAACTTTATCTGAAAGTTTTAAAATTGATTTTAACGATTTTAAAAATGTTTTAAAATTATTTTGTAGTATATGTAACATAACTTTTTTCATGTGATGGAATTAAAAAATTCATTTCTTTTAGTTACATAAAGTTTTAAAGATTATTTTATGAGATAATTTAATCTTGAAATGTTTCATTAATTTTAAAGCTTAGGTTGTATTTAAAATTATTTGATAATTTTTATGTTCCAAATTTTATGTGATCAAATGGTTGAAGTTTTAAAATTGTGGATCTTTAAATTTATGCGTTAAATTTTTTTGGTATGCAAGTTATTCATTTATGTTGTAGATTATTTTAACTTGCATGTTCTCATAATATGTCACATGATTGAACCCTAATTTTAATGTGATTAAATTAGTTGGTTAATGTTTAATGGACATGATGAATAAATTATTCATGAACCCTTTAGGTTAGGCATTAATCGATTAAAAGTTTATAAGATAAATTTTTAATGACAAGTGACATGCTACATTTTAATGAACAATTACGACATCATAACCTATTTCCTGATTAGGGTAGTCCCTTTAATTGACAATCATTATCATAAATTGTATAAATAATGATTATCATTAAATGACTGATTTTGTAAAATGTTGTAATTGTTTTATTAAAATCCTAATAAAAATTGGGGTAGCATGATGAACAAAACGAACCTTATAGTTGATAAGGATCTAATAAAAGTCATCAAACAAATCCATAAAAATTTCGAATTTTAAGGATCAACTAGTTGATAAGGATTAACTAGTATTAATTAAAAGCTATTTAGTTGATGGACGAACATAGAATTTATGAACAACATTCAATGGATCATGATGTCGGTCAATGTGCTTGGCTAAGTTTACTGGACCACCCTAGCTTGACTAGGGGTTAAGTCGTCCTGGCTTAGTCAATTCCCTGGCTGCATCTGCTGGACCGCAAGGAGTCGATCACGACTGTGTAAGTCCATCGACTATACCCAAGTCAAATACGATAATAATCTTGTTCAAGATAAATCGTAGCTCGCTTTGTTTTAGGAGTTGGCAACTGTAAGACCCGTGTTACGGTTGTTGAGCTACACTCAAGCTGTGACATGACAATCTTATAGAAACCGATTTATTGATTACATCTCGACTTGACCCAAATCGTCGTGTCGTACATACACTGAGCGCCGGCGTAAGTCTAACCAAAGATGTAGACTAAGACCTGACCCAAACCGACGTGTCGTGCATACACCGAGCGCCGGGGCAAGTCAGGCTAGGCGTGAAAACAAGGGTCCGACTAGGCTAGCCTTTGTGATTTGGATGAGCACACTCATGATCACAAATGACTAGGGGTAAAAATCGAAAGGGAATCATATTTAATATGATTGACGATGAGTTCGTTTACCGACTGCAGAGTCGGACAACTTGTTGATACACACTCAAGGTTGTCAGACTCAGGGTAGCCGGATCCCTCTACCACAAATGTTATTGTATAATAAACTGTTTATGGCTTTAATAAATTTAGTGGGAGAATATAATTTTATTAAAAACCATTGAAACTACAACAAACATATACTGACTAAGTATCTACTAAATTGCAGAATGGATTCGGGTCTAAAGTATATGATAGAGAAGGATGTGCTTGATGGGACCAACTATAAGGATTGGCTTTGAAACATTAAGTTAGTCATTTCTCTAGCCGGGATTGGAACGTGCTGTTCGAGGACCCACTGGAAAAGCCGGACGAAGATGCGACTCCCGAGAAAAAGAAAGCCTACAAGGAGCACCAGAGGGATGCCGAGAAGGCCAGGTGTCTTACTCTGGCTTCAATGAATAACGACCTGCAAAGGAAACACGAACATTTGGATGTTCAAAACATGCTTCTGAATGCTGAGGAGTTATACGACAAGCGGTCTAGAGCTGCCAAGTTTGAAGCCACAAGCAACCTCTGGGGCACTAAGATGGAGACATGACCCGTACAAGATCATGTCATTAATATGATCAGGTACGTGGAAGATGCTACCCAGTTGGGTTTTGTCCTGGACAATGAGATGTCCGTGGACATCATCCTGAAATCTTTGACCCCAACCTTCAAGCAATTCATTACTGGTTTCATTATGAACAGTATTGATACGGATCTTCCTGGTCTCCTCAACATGCTTAGGCAGTTTGAGGAAATCGAGAAGAAACCAGCTGTGTTAGTTGTTGGCTCTTCTTCTTCAGACCAGCCGAAAGGCAAATGTAAGAAGAGGCAGGTCCCACAACCAGCCAAGGTGAAGAAGGGAAAGAAGAAGGCAAATGGGGCTCCGTCCAAATCCGAATGCTTTCACTGCCATAAGATAGGCCATTAGAAGAGGAACTGCAAGGTTTACCTTGCAGAAAAGAAGAAGGGGCATACCGATGCCTCTACCTCAGGTACAACAAATTCAATTTAATAAAACATAATTACTTCCATAAATTCTTTATCACATAGTATGAGATACTAAAATATCTGTGTAATGTATACATGTGGCTGATATGAGGCAGATGATGGAAGAAGTTCCGAGGACGGTCGGCATCTGAGCAATCGTTGCTGCTGGGGCCGTGCGAGGATTTCAAGAGACGTGAAGAAGAAAGAACTGATACTTATTTCTTTTTATGAGTAAAATGTATCGTTGCTTAAGTCAAAACAATGATTGCGTGTTTAACGCTCAAGGTTTATTATGATAAACACATTATGATTCATTTTCATGGATCCATTGCTTTAATAAATTGTCTCGGAAAATGTGCTTTTTTTGAAATTGTGATTTGTTGCGAATGGCTTAAATTTATGTGAATATGGTTGTCTGAGCTAGTTGCATTAATTCTCGAGCTGACAAGCAGAGCATCTGAATAATTTGATTGTTTGGAGCTGACTTAATTTTTTTATAGACAGTCGATAGTTAAATATAAGTTCCATGAGCGTATAAATTGTGTATGATCACAATTATACGCATGTTAAGATTGATTCTTAATTCAAACTACATTTGATTCTTAAGAGTTATTATTAAATGTAGTTAAGGGAAAAATACTAAGTAGGACGTTTGACTGAGTAAGTCAATATCAAGATTATTTAAACCGATTTTGATATGACTCATTCGTCAAACCCAACCTGACACTGGTACGTTCCATCGAAGTACTTCTCAATTGGTTATGCTTATCATATATATTCTAAATATGATTTAGATATATAGTAGAAGTATTTAACCAGATAATTATTAAAGTCAGTGGGAGCTAGCTCATATACTTAGTTCCGGTTTCTCGGACTAAGTAAAAAGGTTTCCAACTTATTTGAATCATCTATATAAGAGATTAAATCAAACTAGTTTTGAATTAATCGAATATAGAGAGATTTAAGGTGTCACTTATGTACTGACATATTGACACAAAATAATTGGAATGAGCCAAGAATGACTTATAGAAAAGTTACACCCTATATCAAGATTGTATGAGCTAATAGTTAGCTATACAAAGAAAGGAAAATTGATCCAAATCAGTTTTCGAGGATCAACCTTGTGTGATCAAAAGATGTATGAATAAAAATCCATTAAAATACATTATAGATACTCGTTAGTAAATCCACTCTTAGGGTTGACATATGGTGGTCCAATATGACTGATATGCTATAACAGTATGAGATACCGAGATAAATAGCCTAAGTGCGAGTGAGAGATGTAGGAGGATATATGCCCATAAGACAATTTATTTTTAGTATACGTCTTCTTAAGATATAATATGGTATCCATTATCCTAAGTATAAATTCAAATGAATTATTTACTTAGATAATGTCCATAGACTTATAGTTAGGTCTTTACGTATCCAGGTAAGATCTCTATTATGAGTAGTAAGTGACCGAATAGAAACTTAAGTCTTAAATGGTTCGTGGTCATAGATGTGTCGAGAACTGGATATCGACACATCAGACAGACCACTGTGTCTTTGTCTTACCTTAGGGTAATGATGATCTCATACTCATTCGACTTGGTGAAGTCGGAGATGAGACATAGGTGCTCATTGGAGAATGAGTTCACTAAACGACCAACTTAGAGTTATTAAATGGTTAACTTTAACTATACTGTATATAATAACTCTAGAGTGATGATAGGTAAGCTGGTCTTTTAGACCTGAAGTCATTTGTACGAACCTATGAGTGAACAGCTTAGACCTATGATCTAGCTTCGAGGCTAGGCCTGCTGAAAGATCTTAGGTTGGGTTACACCTGAAGCTCTCGAGGCAAGTAGATGACTAAGATGAGATTCGTCTCTTCCGTTAAAGGGAAGTTAGTGTCACATGCTCAGTACTGTCTTTGTGTTAATTTTCGGCCGAGGTACGTTGTAAGATGTACTACGTGAATATAACAAAGACCGTTGTATACTGACCAATGTTGTGTAATAGGGTTGACAGTAAACCGTACCATAGGCCAATAGAGACACTGTCTTGACGAAGGGACTATAGCTAACGGTATTCATCACTGACACAGTCAAAGCGAACCCTACGATACTTTTGTCAATGGGTCGATCACGTTTTGACGATTCTGAAACAGGGACGACAACTGTTGCTCGTGGTAACCGTCATCTAGAGGTTTCGAGCCCCAACCTGTAGTATGGTCAGGCTGTAGGGTCTCACACCGAGTAGTATTCGTGTCTTAGTAATAGAAAGATAAATAAGAGGAATTCATTTGATGAAATGAAATAGTTAAGTTCACAAGCTAGTTGTGAGACTGAGTCGTAGGTGGGGACAAAGTTGCATTCGATGCAAACAAAATTAAACGTGTCGTAAATTGGTTACGGCAATATTTGTAGAAACAAAAGCATTGGAAAGGTTATCTGGTTGACGGGATTGTCTCGATCTGAACGCAGGTTCAAACCTCGTCCAAAACGGAGCTCAAACGAGTCCGGAAACACAAAAACAGTGAAAGGCAAGAGTGGGTTAGACCCACTTGGACAAGCGGGTCCACCCGCAAGGAATATGGGCTCGGCCCGCTGAACCAGCGGGCGCGGCCCGCTGAACCAGCATGCCGCGCACCCGCTGTGTTCAGCGGGCTGCCCACCTGCCTCGGGCGCGCCCATAGCCTTAGGCGGGTGTGCCTGCTAAGCCTGGCGGGTGTGCCTGCTAAGCCTAGCAGGCGCGCCTGCAACTTAAGTTGTATTATGGTTTTTTGAAACCCTTTTGACGGCTACTGTTACGCCTATTTGACTGAGACCCAAAAGACACGAGCCCAGGAGCCCGACTACTAGTCAAGAGCCCATCTGCATCCTCGAAAGCCCGTTCTGCAAAGGCCCTATAAGGGACCTTCTCGAACGTCGATCCGACCCGACCCCAATAACCCGTTGGTCACTCGCCCACTCCTGCGAAAACGACTCCCCCCGGACGCGCGACCACTAAATAGCGATAATGGGGAGGTGCTGGCAGGGCGGAGAGAGCGGCGGCGAGGGGGGACTGATGGGGCACGATCGATGGCGGGCGTGGGACGTGGGCCAGAGGCAATCACGCTGGGAGCTCTACAAAAGGGCCAGGAAGACGACGAAGACAGGGACCGCATCTCAGGTAACAAAACCTAAGGTACTCCATCAACAACCTCGTTCCCCCAATTCATCTCCTTCCTCCCCCGCTTGCGCCGAGAGACGCCGTTACGATCTCCTCACGAGTCGGACCGTCTCCGCCGGGCCCCCCTTTCTCAGATCTCTATCTGACTTAGGCATCGGAGGGGATTTGGCCGGAACCAAGGTCCGGCCCCCTGACGAGCGTTCTCGTCTACGCAGGTGGACAGCTGGTCAACGGGCCGAGGCTACCCCTCGCCCCTCTCCGACCACTCGATCAACTGGACAGTGAGGCTTCCCCTCACCGTCAGCCTGCCGAGGCCGAGCACGCCCTACCGAGGCCGAGCGTCTTAGTCGGGCCCGAGACGCTCCCTCGCCACCCGCCGGCCGTGCATCTACCCGGGCGACTGAGGCTACCCCTCGTCCCCCTTTCCAGCCGAGGCCGAGCACGTCTGCCCGAGGCCGAGCGTCTCAACCAGGGCCGAGGCTTCCCCTCGCCCCTTCTGCACCGATTCGAAGCCCCCTGAGGGACCCAAAGCGGGCCCCTTGACCACGTTGACCGGGTTCTCCACGATCAACGCTTTGTAGTGAGAAAACACTCTGAAACATCTGGCGCTGTCTGTGGGAAGCGAAAATCATCCCACGAAGCAGAAAACCACACCAACAATGGCACGAGCCAGCACTGGAAGGAAGCGCATGCCCCCCATCCCGGAGGAAGGGAATGGCGCGTCGAACGGCAACCCCGAGGACGTGCCCGTCGGCGACCACCCTGCCCTCTCAACCGAAGAGACCGGCGGCTCAGAACTGGCCACGCAAGGACAGCTCCGCGCCCTGGCTCAGGAGACCAACGCAAGCCTCCAGACGTTGTTCGCGACGGTGCAGTAACTCGTCGGCCCTGCGCCGCCCAACGGAGGCACGTTGGACGATAGCCATCGATGGACAGGGGGTCCCCTGCACTTGCGGTCTGCCATGGTCGACGACCACGGGGCCCAGAAACCGAACACGGAGCGTCGGTTCACGCTGTCCAGCTCTCGTCAGGCGAGGTCACGCGCCTCCTCACCCTATCATGAAAGGAGCCGAAGAGAGACCGAAGGGACGAACGGCGAATCGATGACGGCATCGTCTCGTCGATCACGGTCGTCCCGCCGCAGGAGAAGCGAACGGCACCACTCAAGAGACCGATCACGACGGAGCAGGAGCTCCCGCAGGAGGAGTCGGGAGCGTCGGGTCAGCCCGACCCCAGCGTGGCGAAGGCTGCGGAGCCAGCCCCGCCGGCGCCGGTGCTACCTCCACCCCCGATCGAGCCGGAAGCAGGCGAATACCGCATCCCCGGAGGCATCCACGGGGACCGGTGTCCCTTATCACGGAGAATAACCGACGCACGGGTCCCCTCTCGATTCAGGATCCCGGTGCTGGGAAAGTACGACGGAATAGGAGACCCGGCACACCACGTGATGGACTACGAGGGAGACATGGCCTTCCAGGGAGCTGACGATGACCTGCTTTGCCGGGGCTTCTATTCTACTCTCAGGGGAGCGGCGAGGATCTGGTACCACAGCCTGCCCGGCCGCTCCATCGACAGTTTCGAGCAACTCGCCCAGTTGTTCTGCAAACAGTTCATGGCGGGGAGGCTGATCAAACCTGGTGCTGAACATCTGTTCAACATAGTGCAAGGCCCGGCCGAGCCACTCCGACAGTTCATGCGCCGCTTCAATGCGGAAAGGCTGAACGTGAACAACCCTCCCGACCTGGTGGTCCAGACGGCTCTTAAGAAAGGGCTTCGCCACAGGGGCCTCAAGAAGTCCCTACACATCGACCCCCCGAAGGACCTCCCCGGGATCATGGCAAGGGCCGAACGCTTCATGCTGACCGAGGAGGCCTTGGCCGAGGATGCAGGAAAAGCCGCTCGAGGGACCAAGCGTGGCGACGGCGGACGAGCTAGCCCCGAAGGGTACCGGACCGAGAAGAGGCAGAGGAACAGGCAGCGGGGAGAAAGCGCGAGGGACACCACCCCAGACGCCATTCTCGCCCAAGTACAGAAGGAAGAGCGAGCTGATCGCCCCCCACCGAAGGCTAAAAGAGGCGGGAAGAACAGGGAGAAGTACTGTAGGTACCATAAGGACGATGGTCATGACACGGAAGATTGCTGGCATTTGAAGAAGGACATTGAGAAGCTGATGAGCCGAGGGCACGCCAGGAATCAGGCCGACGAGCCGGCCCACGGAGAAGGGACCTCCACGCAGCCAGACAAGGGGAAGAAGATCAACACCATCCAAGGCCCCCTCCGCATCATAGAGTAAGCAGGCAACGTCTCTCCCCCCGGTAGCAGCCTAGTATGAGGGAGTTATCTAGTTTTACATCCCTCTGTCTAACTTCATTTCCTTTTTTCCGTTTCCTCCAAATGTACCAGTCCGACAGGACTCTTGAGAGTACAAATGCATTCCTTTTGTTGTCTTTATTTAAAACCTCGACGGAGTTGACATGACACCAATGGCACGAAAGGTCGGGGACCGCCACCTCACTGGAGGAGGAAGAGGAGCTTTGCCCTCGCCGACCGACTCCGGCGCCCATAAGTCCGGGGGCAATTCCCCCAGCAGGCACGGACGCCGACCGGTCCTAAGCCGAGGAGCTTTGCCCTCGCCGACCGACTCCAACGCTCATAAGTCTGGGGGCAATTCCCCCAGCAGGCACGGATGCCGACCGGTCCTAAGCCGAGGAGCTTTGCCCTCGTCGACCGACTCCAACGCTCATAAGTCTGGGGCAATTCCCCCAGCAGGCACGGACGCCGACCGGTCCTAAGCCGAGGAGCTTTGCCCTCGCCGACCGACACCAGCGCTCATAAGTCTGGAGGCAATTCCCCCAGCAGGCACGGACGCCGACCGGTCTTAAGCCGAGGAGCTCAGTCCTCGCTGACCGACTCCCGCGCCCATAAGTCTGGGGAGAATCCCCCCAGCCAACACCAGCTTCGTCCATTCCTAAACCAAGAACAAGGCGACAACGCAAAGTACACAAGAAATCCAAGTAAGTCGATTTCATTTATAATAGTTAACCAGAGTACAAAAATGCGTCTTATTTACAGGGGATCAAGGCGAAGGAAACACCCTACAAACAATCTACTCACGACGAATGACAGAGTTCATCACCGACAAAGCAAAATTGGTTGACAGAAGACCCAAAGTAGGTAGCCCAAGCTAACAGCCATGCAACCAGCAATTATTGGCCGCGGGGCTGAAGGAGATAGCGGGGGCCATGGATCCATTTCAAGTAGACTGGCCCAAAGCGAAGCGGATGCTAAAAAATTTTGAGGATAAGGCCGGGAGGGGCAGCTCAACGAGCCCGAGCTCGAGAGGACACATCCTCGGGCACTTCACCCTGCTCGGAGCGAGGGGACTCGACCGGCGGAGGGGCTTGCCGGACACGCTCCGCACATTCCCGGAAGGAAGACTGGACGACTTCGACGATCCGGGGGGCGATGATGTCTACATACTTACCGAAGGCCTCCCTGAGAACCTCGAAGATCCTCTTCCCCAGGGTCTCGACGACGCCCTTCTCCACTTCCTCCGCAAGCCGCATCACCTGACGCCGGTCCGACAGTTCCCTCTGAAGCTCCTCCCTCTCCAGGCGGAACGACTCCGCCGCTTCCTCAGCCGACTGATGAGCATCCTCCAGCTTTCCCTCGAGGTCACCCACTTGTCCCTCCAACGCGGCTACACGGAGGGTGAGGCGCCGAGACTCCATCTGGGCCTCCATCATGGCCACCTCGGCCGCCCCGGCCCGCTCCTGAGCCTTCATGGTGGACTCCTCCAGCTTCCTCAAGAGGATGGCTCGCCGCTACAGTTCCACGGCAAGCGTCGACCCCTGGAGAACGGGACATGAGCTAAGAAGGGTGTGAAGGGAAAGAAAGGACTGCGAGAGGACCGAACCTGCTGAAGGGCCCAAACCAAAGAATCCGACACCTTGTCGGCGGGAATCTTCTCGAGGGTGCTGCGGTCCCGGGGGAAGACCGAGCTCTCGGCCACCTGCTGGGCCAGGGCTCGGTCGACGAACACCGAACTCCCGGGGGCGACATCGAGGGAAGCCATATGGCTCGCCAACAGCGCTCCGATTCCCGGGGACGGAAGCGGGGACGCTGCGATGGGGGTGGTCGTCAGAATCACCTAAAGATCCCCGGTGGTGTCTGCAGGAGGCGCAGAACTGGCCGGGCTGGGGGACTCCGCATCCTCCTTCCTCTTCTTCCTCCCGTGAGGCTCCACGAGCGCCGAAGGAGAGCGCTTCCGCTTTGCCCCATCCCCACTCTCGAGGGCGGGAGGGGACACTCCGAGGGCGGGGGGGACTACACCGGACCCGTCTTCACCCCCCGCCACTCGGGCTGGTGGGGCGGGTCCGGCTTTTACTACGCCCTCGGGGAGGAGATCGCCAGAAGAAGAGGCAGGAGGCACGGCCACTACCTTACCCATGGAGGGCTCGGCTCGGCGCACATCCTCCTCAACAACCTTGCCCACGGAGGGCTCGGCGCACCTCCTCCTCAACGGTCCGTCGAGGCACCCTTCCGGAGGTACTGCCTCGGCTCCGAGCAGCTCCACGACGGATCAGCTCATCAACGTCACGAACGAACTCGCGGCCCGCCATCCCTGCAAAGGAAACCGAAATCAGGATGAGTCACAGGGCAGTCCGAGGAAGAAAAAGCGACCTACCCGGGGACCACAAGATGGCCTTCAGGAGTAGGTCATCCAACAAAGAGCAGATGGACTTCGATTCCAAAGGAAGAGCCGACAGCATCGCGGCGGCTGTCTGGTCAGCGTCAGAAAGGGCTAATGGTGAGCAAGGCTGGACGGACGCGCCCCAGCTTGTCAGGATCTGGGCATCACCCAAAAAGACCACAAAGACATAATCCGAGCTCCAATCCCCCGACCAGCGGGGAAGCCCTATCAGACATTCCCTCCTTGAACGGGCACGGAGGTGCAGCCATGACCCCGGCCCGACCGCCTGGATCTGATAAAAGTGGAAAAGAAGGGGGAGAGACGGCTCCAGACCGCGGATACAACAGAGCGTTACGAAGCCCGTCAGTACCGCGATCGAACACGGGGTGAACTGACACAGGGACACCGTGAGATGTTCCATGACCTGGATGAAAAAAGGATGGAGCGGGAAGCGAAGACCCAGGCGGAACATCTCGACGTAGGCGCCGACCTCATTGCTCCTCGGAAGGCAAATCCGCTCGTCGACGAATGGAACTCGAACCTCGTATGGGAAGCAGAGATATCTTTCCCGGATCTCCGCGGCCACCGAAGGAGTAGTCCTCGACTGAGTACGGAGGACGACCGGGGGCACATTAAGCCGCACGGCAGCCGACGCCACATCGTCACGGGCGTAGTCTGGAAAAAGTTTCCCCTTCCCCTTATCTTGAAGAGAACGACTCCCGACGGGGGAACCTGATTCCCCTAGCCGGGGTTCGCCCCGCCGAGACTCCGGAGGACCCCTCGCCCTTCGACCAGAACCGCCTATCCTAAGAGCAGCCATAAGATGAAAGCGAGAGAGGAATTACCTTTTTTCGACTAGTTTGGAGAAGGCAAGGAAGCGAAGGCGACGGGAAACTCCGAGTTGTGGAAGGCTTTGAATACCGGGAGGAGCAAGGGAGAAGCGGAAATCAACGCGGCTAAGGATCTTATATTCCAAGGGCGAATTCGAAGCGCCTGACAGAAGCGCGTGGCAAGGCTCGAAGAACCGGCGGCGTTCCGAAATTGGCGCCAGGAGAAGTTCAATCGATCCGCCTCATCATGACCTACATTTATGGCCACACCTCGATCGAAGCGCCACTCGGAATCCCAGGAGGCACAACGGTCGATCTGATCGAGCCGAGGTTGATCGACCCCACCAATGGCGGCTCACGAACCCTACGGCTTCTCAAACTTAAGGCGACTCCGCGAGCGGCGGGGATAAGCTTGCCGCTACACGTGGCAGCATCTGAAGGCCGACGGCACTTCGGGACCCGCGCCTTAAAAGTATCGAACGGGCTAACTCATGATGACGACTAATAAATGGGTTGGCATCGACTGGCGAGCTTGTCAAAATCGGCAGAAGTCACATCGGCCGAGCCGAACCGGCCGAGGCCAATCAACCCGACCGATGGGGGCAATTGTTACGCCTATTTGACTGAGACCCAAAAGACACGAGCCCAGGAGCCCGACTACTAGTCAAGAGCCCATCTGCATCCTCGAAAGCCCGTTCTGCAAAGGCCCTATAAGGGACCTTCTCGAACGTCGATCCGACCCGACCCCAATAACCCGTTGGTCACTCGCCCACTCCTGCGAAAACGACTCCCCCGGACGCGCGACCACTAAATAGCGATAATGGGGAGGTGCTGGCAGGGCGGAGAGAGCGGCGGCGAGGGGGGACTGATGGGGCACGATCGATGGCGGGCGTGGGACGTGGGCCAGAGGCAATCACGCTGGGAGCTCTACAAAAGGGCCAGGAAGACGACGAAGACAGGGACCGCATCTCAGGTAACAAAACCTAAGGTACTCCATCAACGACCTCGTTCCCTTAATTCATCTCCTTCCTCCCCCGCTCGCGCCGAGAGACGCCGTTACGATCTCCTCACGAGTCGGACCGTCTCCGCCGGGCCCCCCTTTCTCAGATCTCTATCTGACTTAGGCATCGGAGGGGATTTGGCCGGAACCAAGGTCCGGCCCCCTGACGAGCGTTCTCGTCTACGCAGGTGGACAGCTGGTCAACGGGCCGAGGCTACCCCTCGCCCCTCTCCGACCACTCGATCAACTGGACAGTGAGGCTTCCCCTCACCGTCAGCCTGCCGAGGCCGAGCACGCCCTACCGAGGCCGAGCACGTCCTACCGAGGCCGAGCGTCACAATCGGGCCCGAGACTCTCCCTCGCCACTCGTCGGTCGTGCATCTACCCGGGCGACTGAGGCTACCCCTCATCCCCCTTTCCAGCCGAGGCCGAGCACGTCTGCCCGAGGCCGAGCGTCTCAACCAGGGCCGAGGCTTCCCCTCGCCCCTTCTGCACCGATTCGAAGCCCCCCGAGGGACCCAAAGCGGGCCCCTTGACCACGTTAACCGGGTTCTCCACGGTCAACGCTTTGTAGTGAGAAAACACTCTGAAACAGCTACAAAAATTGATTTTTTGCCTATCTTTGGGCAATTGTTCGAGGGGTCAAACAAAGTCGGAATTCGTCACCGTACGTTCCTACGCGTTCACCATTCGAAGCCCTTCGAAATGATAACTTGTATCGTTTCTGAAACTCGATGGTGATGGAGAATTAATTGGTTGAAGTTGGCCTTTGTGAAAGGCTTACTAACTTCAATTAACTAAAATTAATTCTCTTTTAATTTTGTTTTGTCACACATTGCTCGTGACGAAAAGAGAGTGTGCACTCTCTTCGTTGAAAAACACACCAAGTCTTCGATCGAGTAGCTCCGAATTTTGAGCAAGCTCGATCTACAACTTAAACTATTCTTCCTCTCTTCTTCCTATTCTCCCGACGAGTCCTAGTAAGACTACGAAGAGGGTTTTGGATTCGGATCCAAACGTGTAAGACGCGGGTCTGCCCAAGTGAAACCTTCTACCGCAAGTGATCGGCTCGGAGGCGGGTGACGGCTCGGATGGATCAGTTCGAAGGTGTAAGGTGGCTCGGGAGGATCGAGTCTAGGCGGTTCGGCTTCTAGGAGCATACGAAGCTGGTGCGGTGCATATTGCCCGCCCCAGGGTTGAGATTCCAGGTTTGTTCTTTAAAGGTTTTTAGTGTAATTTAATTTCGTCGCAGTAGGATAGATCTCTCTTGGGGGTGGTCAGACGCACCCCAAGTTGGTATAGATCGGGCTAGGTTCTGGCTCTCTCCGAGCCTAGCTAAAATGTTTAGCTAGCATGTTTTATTTTTCGCTGCGCTTTATGCCTTTGTGGTACGTCCGACTTAGGACGGGCACAGATCTGAGCTCTGAGGGTCCGCTAAAACCCTTCAGCGGCGATCCCTTATCTCATTGCCAGGGGCACCACAGCCTTTAGGCAGGCCGCATAGGTGCCGAGGCGGGCCATCCAGGCCCTGGCGGGCCTTGGGCGAGCTGCCCTAGGGCCCACGAGCTCGGGCAGACCGCACAGAGGACCATGGCCCTTGGACGACCTTTTAGGGGGTTCATTGACCTTGGTTTGCAGACAGAGACCCTCCTGGGCCTCAGGGACGTTGCTTTGGATACGTCGGACCTTCAGACGAGCTTGGAAATCTCTGTGTCTTCTTTCCGAACTTTGAGGATGGTGTGGAGATCTTGGGTTCGACCCGATGATAGTAGATGAGGCTTGCGAGGCCTCGATTGGTCCACGAGTGGCCCATTCAGGTGCAACATCAACGACTTGTAAGGTTTTCGAGGGTTCGACGAGGATGGGGAATCAAATTGGGGTGATGATGAATTGGAGTATGACGGGGGAGCAGAGGGAGGCTCGTGGGGAGCTCTTGATGCCATAGCAAGATGTCTACCAGTAATTTCACTTCGACCGAGCGAGAGCATGTCATGAATTTTGGCATTGATGTTAGGGTTAGAAAGCTGAAGATGCCAATATTTAAGGGGAATGATCCTTATGAATGGATTTATCGCGTAAAGACATTCTTTTCAGTGACTCGACTGACGGATGAAGAAAAATTGATGGTAGCCGGTACTATTTGTAGGAAAAGGTTCTGGTCTGGTTCCAGTGGCGGCAGGAGATGAGACAACCAGTCAGCTCGTGGGAGTAATTCAAGGCATGCTTGCTAGGTCGGTTTTGATATATACAAGGGAAAATTTTACACTAGAATCTCATTTCTCTCACATAAGAGGATACCGTCGAAGAATACCAGGAGAGAGTTGAGATGCTTTTGGGCTGAGTGAGGGAATTCTTTTTGAGGCAACGCCAAAGGAAAATTTCTTGAAAGGGTTGAAGAAGAACATCATAGCTGGGGATATCCAATATCCAACACCTATTATGGTCTATACGCACCTATTTGTCGCTGCTTCAGAGAGAGAGAGAGGGGGGGAGAGGGAGAGGGAGAGAGAGAGAGAGAGAGAGAGAGGATTAAAAGCACTAGTATTACAACTTACGTATTACACTTGGTTATGGTGGCATAACAGTAAATTATCAACGTCATAAGCTACCCTTCTTTGGCATACTATCATGTATGATATGATATATAAATAAGGAAAACTAATACGATATCTTCTTTTTTAATTCTACAGCAGTTGAGCTTGTCACATAATATTAATATGTCAAAGCTCAAGTATTCTATTGTTATTCCTGTTATAGGCAGGGCTGGAAGATATGGATCAAAATTTCCTGTCGGTGAAGTGACCTGTTTAAATGGCGAAGATCTGCATTTGCTTCATTCATCTCTAAAATCTCCTTCTCCGCTTTTGGAGGTGATTCCTTTCCCATAATAATCTCAAAGAATATTCAATTTTTTTCTTTTAATTAGCAATATATTTTCGTATTTTATGTGACTAATCAAAAAAGCAATCAGATAAAAGCTATGGGTATATTAACTTCTGTTTATTTTGCCTGTTGACTTCACTTTATGTACGGGGAAATTAGCTATACTCTATTTACTGTATCAAGCGGAGAACTGCCAAAGTGTGATCGTTAAGGGCAGCTGTTTATTCTATAAAATGAAATCTTTTTATGATTTGCTTCAGTGGACCTCTGGAATTTATTCAGTCTGGTGGGTATTAACTGGTTTTTGTTTTTGATGAGCTGGAAATATATTTCCTTTGGTGGTTCGATGAGATGTTAGTTATCCATAAGTGATTTAAAACATAAATTGAATGATTCTAGTTTGTAGCTTTTTAATATTAAATCGTACTGAAGCTTTTTTGATTTAGCATGTTGCATGATTGAGTTAATTTTATGATTTTTTATTAGATTAGTAAGTAAATTTAATCATTTGATAGTATATTGATGGTACATATCAAGGTTCAAGGGATCGTCCGATACCCTTAGGTATCGGAGGGTTCGTTTCTTTTTCGAAGCTCATCAAAACGAAATTGCATGATGTTACTGTGTTAGTCGAAACAATACCTTTTTGGCCAGTTTCGACCGAAACTGATTAGAACAACATTGTTCTGATTGAAACGAAAGGGAGAAGAAAGTGCAGTTAAATTTAATTAAAATAAAAATAAAACATGTAATGCAACAGAAAATTCATGTGAATATAGCTAAATTTGGTACGAAAATAGTATCAATTCCGTGAGTATACGGTAAGGAAATAATCCTATAAATTTTGAAGAGTAGAAGCAAAGGTCATTTAAAAAATTATATATTATCTTTTCGATGGAAATAGTCTTTGAGAATGAAAAAATTACTGTTTCATACCTTTTCAACTGGGAAAGCCGGATCTACTATGATTTGCTAAGAGACTTGAAGATACGGTGGTCATCTCCATCGAGTTGCTAAAAAACTTGAATAGGTGGTGTTGATCTTCATCGAGTTGCTAAGAAAGTTGAAGAGATGGTGGCAAAATCTACAAGAGATAGGAAGCGGCGAGGGTGAGAGGGAGGCATCGACGAGGGCAAGAGGATATCAACAGCTAAAACCCCTATGTTTGAATTATTTGAGAAATGGAGAACAGGCTCTTATCGCCCTCATTTTTAACAGTGGCTGATGCTCATGGTGCACAATTTTCTCAGCATATTACACTTATTTACAAGTTTATACCCGTTTAATGAAGGGGTCAAAATCATGTGTTACATTTGCTCAACATATTTCATTTATTTACAAGTTTTCCATTAACAAGTTTGCCATTAACAATTTCCTAGATAAAATAAAGGGAATGGTGGAAAACTTGTAAATAAATGAAATATGTTGAGCAAACTGTTTAAGTTACTAATGGAACTCGAGTCTAAACATTATTCTCGGATCTCAACTAATATTACACTTATTACAAGTTAGCCATGAGATATTTGCAGTTTTGCACTAAAATTTGTCCTATTTACATAATGGTTCTAACATTATTCGTAACTAATATTAACTAATATTATAGAAACAATTGTGCATAATAATATTAACTAATCTTACCAAAATATGCGTGAGTAACATTCCTTAATAATTATTCGTTGTTATCGGTCAATTTTATTGTTAAATGTCAATTTTAATTTTTAGTATTTATGTTCATTGCTATTTTAATTTCATCATCACTTTAATTTTATTGTTATTGATATTTTAATTTTAAAATTTTATTGTTATTGGTCATATTTCATTATATTGTTATTGGACGATATTTATTTTAATGTTCGTTAGATAGAGTTTACAAATCAGTTAAATTTTTGTTAAAATTTTGAGATAATGCTAAATGTTAGTGCATACTGTTATATTCCAGATTATGGTGTTTCTTAAAAATGCATTAAGATAGTTTATTTTGATAAGAAATTCATGTTGGATACATCCATGCATTAATATAGTTTAGTGGATAATGCTAAATGTTAGTGTGTTAGTTACGATATAATTGGCTTTAAGATAGTTTATTAAGATAGTTAATCATGTGAATTTTAATAGTTAAATGGTATTGAAAAATTAATACATTATATGTTACTTTCAGATACATAATTAAAATGTCTAAGAGAACTCCTAAAGGAAACAGTTAGATATTGATTGGGCTCATGGAAAAATGATTGTAAATGATCATAAACATGTAAGGTGCAATTATTATCAATAAGAATATATAAAGACACGACTCGCCTCATGGAACATTTGGCGAGAATTGCCAAAGATTTGATAACATGTACCCAAGTATCGAAAGAAGTGCGAGCAAAGATAAAGACACATATTTACCAAGAAGAAAGAAAGCAAATATTAAATCTTGAGAAGAAGATGATGGATAAAGAGTTAATGGTTAGGTCTAGAGGAGAAAACTTAAATGATGACGATGAGAATGAGAATGAGACCCATGAGGAAAGAGATTAGAAGAGCACCAAGATCAAGTAGGTAAAAATTTGATGAAGGAAAAATAAGAATTGCTAATAGAAGATTATGAGCATGGTCAAATCTGGTTCGGTTCATGTTGTACTTACGGATGGACTGCCTAATCTTCTAAAATATGGTTCTTTCCGTGATAAACCTACCAACGGATCGTTTGGTCTTCTCAAATCTGGTTTAGTTATTTTACTTTAAAGAAGCAATTCAAAATCTAGACAATTATTAAAGCTACAATGAAGGGTTTCAAAGATGCCAAAAGCTATCTCGGTTGACGTGTAGCTAAATTTCTGTACTACAGTTACATTCCACATAATGTGACCAATAGCTTATACTATCAACTCATAACAGATACTTTCTTGAGGTAGATCATGGTGTTTCTCTGTCCATTGCTTGGTAACTTTTCAATACCTATTTAAACATGGTGGTTGTAAAGGCCCGTTTCTCTTAAAGCCCAAGCCCATAGATTTTCCCCCTTTTAATAAAACCCCCTCTCATTTCTCTCTCCCCCACTCTCATTTATCTCTCGCCCGAGCCCAGCGATAAAACAAAAAAACCCGATGCCACTGTTTTCGTTCCTCTTTCCTCGCTCGAGCACGGCGGCGAGGGAGATTAGGGGTTCGGAAACCCTAAAAGCTATTTTCAATCGCCCGATTTTCTCGTGAGATCTCGACGTATTCGACTCCGATCTTCAAGCGATAAGATCTCTCCTCTCTCTCCTCTCTACTTATATGAAGGGATTTTCTAGGGTTTCGTTTTCATGAGAAAATTATATTTTCTATTTTCAAAAATTTCCGATCTCTTTTCTGAGGTTTCAGATGTTGTTCTTGGGGCTTCGACTTGCTCCTTGGGTTCGGATCTTGCTTTTAAGGGTTTCGACATCACCTGTGGGATTCTGTTTTGCTTCTAGGGCTACGAATTTGCCCCTAGGACTTTCGATTTGCTCCGAAAGGCTTCGATTTTACTCATAAGGCTCGGATTTATTTCTTTTGGCTTTGGATCTCTTATTTTCTTTCAGAAACTACGGTGAAGGTTTATTCGAACCCTATTAAGTTTTTAATTATTTATTTTCTGAAATGGAAGTGATGATTCTTGTAAAATTTAGCGAGGAGTACCCCTCCGATGAATTAAATTCTTGGCACCTAGGATTGATTCACGGCATTATGGACGTTGTCCCTTACTCTCTATTAGACCCTTGCGTTGGTATGTAGTTGAGGTCGGCCGCCGAGGGGAAAGTACGGCTTGAGAGTTGCTTGATTTATGCCAGCGGGACTTACGGCTTGGCGTTTGGTTGTTTGGGGGCGTTTATGGTTTTTCTGAGCTTGTAGGGTTTATCTGTCTTTTTATTACCTGTATAATATACATCTTGCTTGTTTTCTTTATGTTTCAGTTTCTATTCGTTATTAAATCAGTTATGTTCCTTATTAATTTATTAATTTGGCCTATTTGCAAAAATTGTCCTTACATCAATTGTGCTCATTTTCGACATGTCTCTCTTCTGTCTCCTTTCTGCTACTGTCACATCGTCTTTTGTGCTTCCTTACTCTTCAGTTGCGTGGGTTTGTGGATTACCAGGTCAGATTACTTCTTGCTTAGTATTATCATATCCATGGCTGTCTTGTCCTCTTTTTAGTGCACACTTACTTTCCTTGTCTCTTGTTTAGATATTGTCTACTCTATTAAGCGTGGTGCACCCTTTGTTGCCCACCAGGTACGAAGCACAAGATCATCCCGAGGCGTCTGAGCACGAGGAGTTGGAACTTCTTTACAGGTCTTGAGAGGAGTCAGACCTCCAGTTCGTGGCTGTTGAGCCTTGATGTAGCGGCATGTACGGGTTCCCTTTCTGTTTCAGCAGTAGTACAGCTTTTTACTTGTCTCTTTCCTTTTCAGTATTGTGTTACCTATTTTACTGTCTTTTCTTTATTTAGAACTGTGTAGCGGGTCATGTCTAGAGTGTCCTCTTACTTTTTGCACTACTCCACATTGACTTCACTGGAACCTGCAGGACCTGCACACTCATGTTTCAATCGTAGTGGCACCCCCGGGGGGTGGGGTGTTACACGGGCCCTGGGCCCGCCACCCTGGGGCCCACGACAGGCCTCCCATGGCCTGACGACACTTTGAAAGGTGGCCCCAGTTTTCCGCTGTAAAATCTCCCAAGCTTCAGCGTTCTTATTTTGGGCGCGGAGGACCTTTAGATGAGCTTGACGACCACATGGGCTTACACCCGGAATTCACGGCAGATGATGGAGACATTGGGTAACCTTTTTGCGAGCAACGACGATGGCGGTGGAGGCATTTCGAGCTTTGATCCAGGAGGGGATGATTACATCCAGTTAGAGTAGCGTGTTCACGGGTTTCATGGCACCACCTTGAGTACAGGGTAGTTCTTTGGGGACAGTAATGATGAGATCTTACACATTGGTAAAATCTGTAATTTTGGAGGATCGTCGGCGTTTTCGTAATTTTTAGTGCCTAAGGGTATTTTTGTAATTTCTGAAAATTTGATTAGGATTTATATGGGGACTAGGGGAATTAGTGAGTATGTTGAATCTTGATAAGAAACTTGTTAGATGTCGAGAAATTTCCTCTTTGTTGGAGAGCACAGTCAACCTCTCAAATCGACGGATTGGAAGAGCATGTTCCTCTCGAAAGAACTTAAGTTATCAGTGTATTCAGGGACAGATGTATGTGGTGGCCAGGGGACACGTGCTCCCTGGAAATTGAAGATGAAATTACCTTTATACCCTTCAAAATTACCATGACAGAATACCTATTTATATATAATGTAGGCAATAACACAATACATTTTATTTGGCTTATGGTAAGTTTACGCGCGTCTAGCCCATGTCACCTGAGTTCAATCGCAGGCTGCATCCCAATTTTTTTGTTTGTTTTGCTTATTTTCACACATGCTTGACATAATCGCTATTTATATGCAATATAGTAGAAAATACATAGTTAGTATCTATCCAAGTGGCATAGTGGCAAGTTTACCTGCGCCCACCAGGGCCCTGCAAGTTCGAATCCCGGTTGGTATCATTTGGCGAGAATCGTGATTTTTTTAACTTCTTTAATTTTTTAAAAACAATACCTATTTAACAAGCCCACCCAGACCCAGTTGGTATCATTGGGTGTGATTTTTAATTTTAATTTTTGAAAAAACAATACCTACTTAAGGGAGCCGCGTGATTCTTGCCCAAGGCATGAATCTGATTTTTTTATAGGTGTTGTTCTCGCCCGCAAAAATCAGGGATGGCGACTCTACATTAATTTAATTTTTTCTGTGATCTTGCGGACTTGAGAAGATCTCGGTTGAGGAAAGGTTAGGGTTTTGAAATTTCTAATTAGGAATGTAATTTGATATTTTGGTTGATGACTCTCTAATTAGGAGAAAATTAAAGGTTTTATTAAAAGATTTTTGGATTACTTATGCTTTTATTTTGGTTATTTTACATAAGTTTTTCTATGCTACCTCTCTCCCTGCGATTCAAGAGGCTCCATTTTGATTGACGTTGAGACTCGAGCGGATCTCGTTTGTCGTAAAGGTTAGGGTTTTGAACTATCTAATTAGGAGTGTAATTTGATTGTTTATTCTTTAATTTGGGAAAATTTCTATGTTCTAATTAGGAGAGATTCATCAATTTTTTGGATTAATTAGGACATATTTATCAAGTTTTTTGGGTTACTTATGCTTTTTGATACTATTGAAATATTTAATTAGGGATTCATCAATTTTTTAAGAGCGTAATAAATTTAGGGTTTTGAAATATCCAAGTAGAAGTGCAATTTGGTTGTTGATTATCTAATTAAGAGAAATTTTTAGGTTCTAATTAGGAGAGATTCATAATTTTTTTGGATTAATTGGGATAGATTCATCAATTTTTAGGATTACCTATTCTTTTGATACTATTGAAATTTTTGACACGGTTGAAATATGTAATATATGAATAGCATTAATTAAGAGAGATTCGTCAATTTTTTAATGAATTACTACGCTTTTGATACCGTAGTTGAAATTTTTGAAAGTGTTGATTCATCAATGTAATTTTTCATTTATGCTAAAATTTTGCAATAAATAAAATAAACAAAGATTATTTCCTGCAAAAAAATTGTGCCCTCTGAATTTAATTCCTAAATCCGTCACTATTTGTATTCCTTTTTATTTCAGTTTATTATCAATAAAATTCAGATTTTTAATGCAAAGACTGAATTTTATTATCAATAAAATTCAGTCTTTGCTCCCAAATCCCACTTTCTAGCCCTAAAACTCTCGTCTTTCCAAATCCCACTTTCTAGCCCTAAAACTCCCATCTTTCCATTAAAAATCCATTCTTTTTACCAAAAATCCTATTTTTTTCCCATCAAAACCCTAATAAAAACATATCAGATGATAATGATTTAGAATCAGATTTTTTTTGTATTCTTTTGTTTGTTGTTCATTTTTTGTATTATAAGGTCATGTTTATTCCCCCGTATTTTATAGTAATAAAATAGAAAATGGCTGGCTAGGAATCATTTTGTACAACTATTTATCTAGTATATATTATAAGTAGTGTATATATATATATGTATAAAAATAGTATATAACTATATATAAAATAAGTATAAGTATATTCATATTACAAAACTCTTTGAAACCAAGACCATTACCCGAAACGAATGGAACGGAACGGAACTCCGAAACATTGGAAACTAACCAAAACCGAAACCGAAACCGAATTCTCAAACATTAGTACATATTCGTATGCTGATAGAAACGAAATTTCTAGATTAAGCAAATCAGACTAAACATATATTTCTAGACACCAGCACACGTGTTTTGTTCTCATGTGTACATGGGGTATTCGATACCAATTTTCCGTTGTCACATAGTACTGTCATGTATGTATCTACATACATATGTACATGCTTTTCATGCAGTCCTTTATGTGTGCTTTTCATGCTTAGGGACCCTTCATTCCATAGAACTTTATGAACCTGCAATGAAGTGTCATATGTAGATAGTACAACTCTTTATTTTGTCCCTGCTTGCAATGTCTGCATTGCCAAGTAAAATTAGATCTCAGCACAAATCAGATTCAATCTAGGACATATGTTTCTTCATTCCTTTTTGTCTTTTGCTAGGCAAATCCCTAACCGAGACTATGGTACATTTCAAAACCAGACCAATGTGCTAGAGCTTTTGGTCCATGTGGTTATGGTGAATAATGTTACATTGCTTTTATGATGTGTCATATTCTTGATCCCTGCCAGTATTGATCAGAAGGGCTTGGTCTTGAAAGTCTGGTAAATAAGTATTGGAAGTGTCATCTTTAACATCTGCTGCGACCTTCACATGTGTCAAAAAGCAACAGTGGTTTGCTTGGGGTATGTCAAGAGTTGATGCCATGATGCATTCTTATGATTCAGTCCTCATTATATAGAAACTCATACATTTGACTTCATGCCATAGATTAGAATGTGTGCACTCAAAAGAGAAGTGATCCGGGCCTAACCAACCATGATGGTTCGCTTTGTTGGCTGCCCTGAGGATGTGTAACTTAAACAATAAACAATTACGATTAGTGATAATTTAAAAACAACCAAAATAATTGCAGCAAAAAGTGAATAGTATATTCGAAAAAATAAAAGAGTAATTACAAGCAAACCAAAGAAGGCAATCACAAACTCAAGAATATATCCTTGTTTGGTCTTCCCGACATATTCCAGTCCCCAATCTCACCGCTTTGGATTTCCACTAATCACTCTTACAAACACGCCAGAGAAAGCTATGCAATTTGGTAAACACACTTGCCAATTGCACAACCCAATCTCAATAACCTGAGATTGAAAACACTCTCAAACCGAAAGTAACACCACCTCAACTACCGAGGTAAAAGTTGAATAGAAAAAGATTGTAAATCTGCTATAGCCTTGAATATGCGTGTTTGTGAATATAGAAGTGGCTAAGGAGAGGGATTTCTATTCTATAGGATATGAGAAATGGAAAACAGAAACTCTTCTTCTTTTGGCTCAAAAAGAAACATAGAAAATCTAAGAGTATTTTGACCAAAGATGTAATTTTTCTTCATTTGTTTCTTCTGTCTCGTTTCTCAATATCTGATATTTATTTCATATTTGTAGCGGGAAAAACCTAACAAAAAATTACAAATATATCCCTTCAAACGGTTAGTTAACAGTTAATTATTGGCCAACGGCTAGTTGATTAGTCGACTAATAACCTTCATTGGTCGACTAATAGTTAAGGTGAAATAACGGCTGGTCGAGAAGCATTTGTCGACTAATTAGGTTTACTAGTCGACTAATGAAACAGCAGCAGGCTTTGTTAGTCGACTAAACTGAGCCGCGACAGTGAACAGCTGAATTGTATTTGTCGATTAATAATCTATGTTAGTCGATTAATGATACACATGATTTAGGGTATTAACCTTGGAAACATTGATCGACTAATATACTTAGTTGGTCGATTAATATTCTTATAAAAGCACAGTTTTGACTTGGAAAATAAGGGGTTTGATATGCTTTAAGTTTATGATATTTCTTAGTCTTTATCCTATAGTTATGGTTTTAGGTGTGTGTACTTATATTTTCAAGGCTTTAGCAATAGTCTATTACAAGAAATAAAAATACATCATTCAATAAAATTACAATCTTATTGTGCTGTGATCTCGCTAATGTCCAAGCCTTTGGTATGTGTGTTGTCATCCTGATGCGACTAGGGCTTTTTGTGGGGATTAAAGGTAGGATTTTTATGGATAGTGGACTAATAATCTAGGGTTTGATAGCGAAGATCAGATCTGAAATAGAATTCTAATTGCGAATAAAATAGATCTAGGGCTACAACTATTTAATTAGCAACTAAGGAATAATCTAGAGTACTAGGAATAGAAAATACCTTGATCAAATCTTCGATGAACCACACCCTAGGGCCGGCCGGCCCCTTTATTGGGGGAGGGGTTAATAATTGTCTAATTACCCCTTTGCCCTCCCCACTTGTGAGTAATCACAAGTTTGGGACCGGGTCCAAGTTGGACCCAAGTCGTCGTCTCCGATGGTAGACCCGCATCCCTTGAACCGGACCCCCATCCTGATTAGTCGCCGCCGCCCCTTGCTGTGGCCGAGCCGCATCATTACTCCCCCCCAAAAGAGCCACCTTGTCCTCAAGGTGGAAATCTGGAAACTGGTCGCGGATCACTGAAGCAGCCTCCCAAGTAGCATCGTAATCAGGAAGGCCCCGCCAACGAATCCTCACCTCCTGAACCCCGCATGCGGTCTGCCGAATCCCCGTCAACTCCTGCGGCTCGAGGAGCACCTCCATGTCATCTGTCAAAGTGGGTGGAAGAGTGGGCGACAGAGTATGATTTCCGATGGCACGTCGCAACTGTGAAATGTGGAACACCGGGTGGATGGTCGACGTGGTGGGTAACTGCAGTCTGTAGGCCACCTTCCCGATCTGAGCGGTCACCTCGAAAGGGCCATAGTAACGGGCCGCTAGCTTCTCATTGCTCCGATGAGCCAAGGTCCTCTGCCGGTACGGTCGGAGCTTCAGGTACACGCGGTCCCCCACCTCAAACTGCTCATCTCGCCGGTGTGCATCTGCCTTGGTCTTCATGATCTGCTGGGCCCTCAACAAATGTTTCTTCAATTCTTCCAAGTACCTATCCCGCTCAGTCAAGTGCTCCTCTACCTGGGACACCGGCGTAGCACCTCTGCTGTAGTGTATCAACTGTGGGGGGTCACGGCCATAGAGGATCCGGAATGGGGTGCTCTGTGCTGCTGAATGGTACGAGGTGTTGTACCAGTATTCGGCCCATGCCAACCACCTGGCCCACTGTCTCGGCGACTCTGACGCGAAGCACCTCAGGTATGTCTCCACACTCCTATTCACCACCTCCGTCTGTCCATCTGTCTGCGGGTGATAGGCCGTGCTCCTCCGTAGCTGGGTCCCCTGCACCTTAAATAACTCCTTCCAAAAGCTGCTGATGAACACCTTGTCCCGATCTGATACTATGGAGCCCGGAAACCCGTGCAGGCGAACCACCTCCCTCATAAATGCTGCTGCCACCGTAACTGCAGTGTATGGGTGTCTGAGAGGTATAAAATGGGCGTACTTGCTGAGCCGATCGACCACCACTAATATGGAACTGTACCCCTCAGATCGCGGCAACCCCTCAATGAAATCCATACTGATATCCTCCCATACGCGCTCTGGCAACGCTAATGGCTGTAAAAGCCCCGCTGGTGCCATTGCCAAATATTTGTGACGCTGGCACACGTCACATTCTGCTATCCGCTGGGCAATGTCCTTCTTCATTCCAGGCCAATATAACTCCCTCGCCATCCGTCGGTAAGTCTGCTGCACCCCCGAGTGCCCCCCAATGGCGCTGCCGTGGAACTCCTGAAAGATCATGGGGATGTGGGCGGATCCCCTGGGAATCACCAGCCGGCCGTGGTATAGCAACCTCGGTCCCTCCATGTTGTATCCCTGATAGTCCGAGGACCCCTGCTGTAGTGCCTCACGGATCCTCGTCAAATCTGCATCAGCCTCGATCTCTCTACTCAAGGGCTCCCAATCTAAGAGGACGGGTGCGGATATGGCTGCTACCTCCGTAATCTCCTCGCGACGTGACAGGGCGTCAGCCGCCTTGTTCTCCAGGCCTGGGCGGTACTGTATCTCGAATGTAAAGTGCACCAGCTTGGAGAGCCATCTCTGATGCTCCTCGGTGACCATACGCTGCTCCAATAAGTACTTCAGACTTCGCTGGTCGGTCCGCACTACGAATTTCCTACCCAGCAGGTAGGGCCGCCACTTCTGAATAGCAAGTACAATCGCCATCAGCTCCCTCTCATAAACTGACTTCAGCCTCGCCCGTGCTGACAGGGTCTGGCTAAAGAAAGCAATGGGCCTCTGGTCCTGCATCAAAACTGCCCCTAGGCCATACCCTGATGCGTCGGTGTCTATCACAAAAGGTCTGCTGAAATCTGGGAGCCCCAAAACGGGCACCGACGTCATCGCCTGCTTCAGGGCCTCAAATGCCCTGGTAGCCTCCTCGCCCCAGTGGAAGTTGTCCTTCTTCAGTTGCTCGGTGAGAGGCCAAGCAATCGTGCTATACCCCTGGACAAACTTCCTGTAATACCCTGTCAACCCCAAAAACCCGCGCAGTCCCCGTAAAGTAGAGGGTACAGGCCAATCTAACATGGCAGCAATCTTGGCCCTGTCGGCTGCCACTCCCTCAGCTGATACCACATGGCCCAAGTACTCCACCTGTGGCTGGCCGAACAGACACTTCTTCTTATTCGCACAGAGTTGCTGTTCCTGTAGCTCATGCAACACTGCTCTCAGATGCCCCACGTGCTCCTCCATACTGCGGCTGTACACCAGTATGTCATCAAAGAAGACCAACACGAACCTCCTCAGAAAAGGTCGGAAGACCTTGTTCATCAAAGCCTGGAATGTCGCCGGTGCATTCGTCAAGCCGAAAGGCATGACTAGGAACTCATAATGCCCCTCGTGAGTCCTAAATGCAGTCTTTGGCACGTCGGCCGCCCTCATCCGTATCTGGTGGTAACCCGACTTCAGATCAATTTTGGAAAAATAAGCTGCCCCGTGGAGTTCATCCAAAAGCTCATCTATCACCGGGATGGGGAATTTATCTGCCACTGTTTCCTTATTGAGGGCCCTGTAATCCACGCAGAATCTCCAGCTGCCATCCTTCTTCTTCACCAACAGTACTGGGCTAGAAAAAGGGCTAGTGCTCGATTGGATCACCCCTGCCTGCAGCATCTCCTCCACCAACCGCTCTATCTCATCCTTCTGCACCTGGGGGTACCTGTAGGGCCGCACACTAATGGGAGACACGCCCTCCCTCAAAACAATGGCGTGCTCATGATCTCTGTGGGGTGGCAGCCCCTGCGGTGTCTGGAAGACCTCCTCAAACTGTGCCAACAGCTCCTCGACCTCCGGTGCTACTGTCTGTGGGGTGTCCTCACTCTGTACCGACGCTGTCACTGCCTGTAGCTCCACCAAGTATCCTCCTCCTGCGGTGTGGATAGCCCTGGACATGGCCTTGTAAGACACCAGGGAACGACAGAGGCTGGGGTCCCCCTGTAACACTACTGTCCTCCCCTCGTGCTGATACTCCATCCTCAGCAGCTTCCAGTTGGTCCTGGTCTCCCCGAGGGTCTGTAACCACTTCATCCCCAGGATGACGTCTGTACTTCCCAGCTCCAAAGGCAGGAAATCGGCGACGATCTGCTCCCCCTGAACCGCCACAACCACCCCGCGACAGACACCAGTGCTATGTGTCACCTGTCTCGTGCCGAGCATCACTCCATACCTCCCGGTGCCGCTCATCCGCAAACCCTGTGCCTCCGCCAGTCTGCTGGAAATGAAATTGTGGGTGGCCCCACTGTCGATCAAAACTATCACCTCCTGGCGACCCACCTGTCCCACCAATTTCATGGTGTGGTTCGGTGTGAACCTCACCACGGAATTGAGGGACACCTCCGCAAGGTCTAAGTGCTGATGCTCCATCTCCTCCTCATCCTCTCCGGCCTCTAGGGTGATGACCTCGTCCTCTCCCTCCTCATCGCCAGCTATCAGTATCTGGAGAGTACGAGCGGCGCATCGGTGTCCGGGGGTGAACTTCTCATCACATCTGAAGCACAGCCCCTTCAACCGCTTCTCCCGTATCTCAGCATCTGTCATCCTACGCACCTGCCCCCCGCCACGGGGCTCCTGTCTCCTGTCAGTACCGCTCCCAGCTGCGGCCGTCACCCCCTGCCCTGGGGTGGTCCCTGTAGTAGGTGCTGCCCTCTGGCCTGCAGTAGCCGCCTGACTCCGGAATGTGGCACCTCCCCATGTCCCGCGGGCCCTCCGCTCTGTCTCCTGGTGATCCTCTACCTTCCTGGCCAGTGTCATCATCCCTCGCAGCCCAACAGGCTCGAACTGTCTCAGCCCTGACCGTACCGTGGGCTTCAGCCCCTTCATGAAACAGCCCTCCAGGGACTCCTCAGAGACTCCCCGAACTCGGTGGCAGAGCGACTCGAACTTCTTGATGTAATCACCCACGCTCCCCTCCTGCCTCAGCGAGTACATCCTCTCGAACACGCCGCCGGCCGGGCCTCCTCCAAATCGCTCCGTCAAGAGCGTCGTAAACTCAGCCCAGGTCTGAAAAGGTCGCTGCTGGTCGGTCCAACGAAACCAGCCCAAAGCCTCTCCCTCCAGGCAGACCCCTATCGCCCGTAGCCAATCCTCCCCTGGAACAGCGGACACCTCCAAGTACCTCTCTACCCGGTACAGCCAGTCGTCTGGGTCGCCTCCCTCAAAGACGGGCACCTCCAGCTTCCTAAGGCGCCTCTCTCCAGCGAATCCCCCTCTCTCCTGCGGCTGGAATCCTCCTCTGTGCTGGTATCCCTGTCGCCTGTCTGGAACGTACGCCTCAGCCCGCTCACGGTAGCCCCCCTCTGCTCCGTGCCCCTGCCAGCCTCCCTGATGGTGCCCAAACTCTGCCTGGTGCCCTCCTGGAGGATCCTGGTACGCTCTCCAATCTCCCGTCACTCCCCCAAAAGGTGGGGGCTGAGTCGACGGGCCTCCTGGGGTCTGGTGGGGCCCTCCACCCTGCTGCAGTCCTCCGCCGGGTCCCCCAAAAGTCTGAAAACCTCCAAATTGTGCTCCACGAACCTCGGGTGGGGCCCCCGGGGGACGAGGACCCTGCGGATCCAACTGTCGGACATCCTGGGGGCCCGGTGGGACCCCCCAGGGGTCGGGCGGGCCTCGGATCCCCCCTCTGGGGTCGGCCGAGGCCCCCCAGGCCGCCGCCTGGGCCGGCCGGCCCTGGAAGTGGGCCGGCGGGCCCCAGGCGGCGGCGGAAGTTTCTGCCGGGGCCGCCTGGGGGGGCGGCAGGGTCGGCCGCCCCTCCCATGGCCCTGGCGGCCTGCCGCCGCCCCCCAGGGGGTTCGCCGTCCCCCCCAGAGGTATCTGGGGGGCCGGCGGCCACCCTGGGGTGTTCCGGGTGGCCGGAGCCCCCCATAATGGCTTGTGTCGTCGCGGCGCGGCGGTGCGTGGGCTTGGTGGATCCCCCATGTGTTGTCTCCTTGGTCAAACCCTCCATCGACGTCTAGATCCGGTTCGTCTTCCAAAAAGATTGTCTTTTTACCTTTGTCCTTCGCCAAAGGTGGCTCTTTTTTGCTCGGATCCGCTTTCGGGATAAGATGAGCGGTCAACGCCGCTATGGCCTCCGTCAACTCCAAAAGTTTGGCATCCGCTTTCCCTTGATTTGCTTGTATCTCCGCCATCTTGGCCTCCGTCTTCTCTTGATTCTCTTTTATCTCCTTCCGGATCTCCGCGGCCGATTCCGCGTCTTCCTTCCTTAGATCGATGAAACCCTTGCTAATTTGGGCTTCAATCCTCTCAACCTTCCCTTCCAATACTTCAATTCGCTCCGTTGCTCGCGTGTTTGCCATGGATCAAACCGCTCTGATACCAATTTGATGCGACTAGGGCTTTTTGTGGGGATTAAAGGTAGGATTTTTATGGATAGTGGACTAATAATCTAGGGTTTGATAGCGAAGATCATATCTGAAATAGAATTCTAATTGCGAATAAAATAGATCTAGGGCTACAACTACTTAATTAGCAACTAAGGAATAATCTAGAGTACTAGGAATAGAAAATACCTTGATCAAATCTTCGATGAACCACACCCTAGGGCCGGCCGGCCCCTTTATTGGGGGAGGGGTTAATAATTGTCTAATTACCCCTTTGCCCTCCCCACTTGTGAGTAATCACAAGTTTGGGACCGGGTCCAAGTTGGACCCAAGTCGTCGTCTCCGATGGTAGACCCGCATCCCTTGAACCGGACCCCCATCCTGATTAGTCGCCGCCGCCCCTTGCTGTGGCCGAGCCGCATCACATCCATTCTTGAGTTTTTGTATCAAGGCTTAAGATACACCTCCTAATAGCTGCACAAAGCATATTAATGCAAATATAATGTTTGATCATCATCAAAGCATTATTGAGACACTTCAGTATTCAACATTCTCTCATTTCTGATAATGCCAAACATATATAGATATATATCAAAATCAAAAATTTTAAAAAGTTTAAACAAATTTAACCATACCCTCCCCGAATTTATCATACTCTTGAATTAATGCTTCCCTTATGATTTTGATGCTTTGTTAGCATTTCATTTCCCCCGTTTTAGCATCACCAAAAACAAGGGAGTGATACCAAATGTTGGTATTGACGGTATGGTTCCTAAGAGTCGCATCAATTTAGATTATCTGTATAAAGTATGATTTCTGTAATAACCCATTTTTTATATTAGAAGCCCAAGGCCCAACTTCCCCAGCACACTCCCCTTTTAAATAAAACACCAAGCACTCAGCCATCACCCATTCTCTCTCAACCCGACCCGCACCCCTCTTTCGCAGAGTTCTCTCGCGCGACGATCTCAGGCGGCGAAAGAAGCAGCGGCGAACGAATCGACGACGTTCGAAAGGAAAATCTAAACCCTAATTCGTGCTGCCAATTTGGGGATTTCGAATCCGATAAGGACTCTCTCCTTCTAAGCTATTTACGTGTCTCTCCCCTCTATTTATACGCGGTAAATTTTAGGGTTTGATTCATGAGAAAATTAAAAGTTTTCTTCTTCAAAGTTCTTTGAAAAGCTTCTGATTGGGTTTCGATTTCTTCTCTGGTTTTTTTGGGATTTCTAGGCTTGGCTTCTACGCTTATGGTAGACTTTCTTTTCTCTAAACAGTAATTATATTCTTTTGTGCTTTGATTTTGATACGTGAATTAGGGGGTTTGAAGGAAGTGATGATTCAAACTTCTATTCGATGGGGATTCTTCTCCTATTGAAAGCTAGGGCATCCTACAAGTAAGATGGCACCTTTGCCGCAGCTTCGTAACACCGATTTAGGATTTTGGGGGGTTTTAGAGTTGGCCGCCGAGAATTTTCCACCTCACTGGGGTTTGGTTGCGCATCCCCTCTTGTTGTTTGTTTTATTGCCGGTGCTCTGTGCCCTCTGCGGCCGGTGACTGATCCAGCCTTGCGGTTGTATCCCTTGGTGGTGATTTACCCTGCAGTTAGCTATAGCTGTGTTGGTTGTGTTCGGCTGCCTTTATTCGTGCTATGTTTATGTTCAGTTGGCTGTTCTTTTTACTCTATAATGTCGGCACTTGGCCCCTGTGATGGGTATGATGTCTGATGATTATTGGAGGGTTTCTGGTCAACAATTTTATTATAGCACACGAGGTTAATTACTGTTCTTATTTTCAGATTTTTTTTGAGGAGATTTTCCCACGAGCTGGTAAAGCTTAGAAACCCAAATATGGATGCCAAATATGAATCTGATCTTATAGTTGTCAGTAGTTGTATCATTGTTTTAAATTTAGTTTTTAATTGTTTAAAAGTCTTGATTGCTTATAAACGCCTTGTATTAATTTGTGTGGTGATATTCTTTACTGTAGGAAGTGGTAGAAATTGATTGATAGGATTGTTACAATTAATAGGATAAATTATGTAAATAGAATTTTGAAAATAAAGTCATTGTTTGTGGAAAATCGATACATTGGAATTAATGCTCTAGACACTACAGTTTTGTGCACTATTCTCTTTACATAGTTTATGCAATAAAGAACTAGTGAGTAACTGAAAAGGTCACTGAAATAATTAGAATGATATGGGGTTTTGGGAACTCATAATTAAAGTTAGAAAGTGTAGCGGAGAGTACGCTCATTGACAGAATTGTAGTCCTATATGATATCTTGGACCAATAAATTTAGGGCACATGTAAGCTTGTCTGTGAAACCCGTGGTTCTTAAACCCGCTCTTTCTCTTTACATTATGAGTATAATATAAAAATGAAATGTTTTAGTTAGATGATTACATCCTAGTGCTTAGTGTTAGTGGCTTGTTTAGGACTAGGTTTGCATGAAAGTTGTAATGGAGGTTTATTGTAAATATTGTCGACTTTATCCCCTTAAATTGTTTTTCAACAGAAACTAAAGCAGAGTACGAGGAGGCTCCAGCTTTTGAGGTGTCTGAATTTCAAGTGGAGTGTGCAGATTTCTGAGACTGTATAGTAAGGAGAGTGCTTACATTTTGTTTAGCTTCTTTTGTTGTTCAGAATGAAAGGCTAGTAGTTTCTCTTTAGTTATGCTTTTATACTCTTTTCGGCGCTCTATGTTGGTTTCACTGGAACCTTGCAGGACTTGCACAGATAACGAAAAATGTAATGGTACCCGAAACGGGGCGTTACCTTTTCCCTTTTATGTTGATTACCAGAAAAGATAATCTTAAACCTTGGTATCCTTTTTTGGGTCTTTGCGGCTAGTTATAAGGAACCTATACCTATTTAGGATTAGATTTTTTAGAATGCACATATGGATAATTCCTTTAGTTATATATAGTTTTCATAAACTTGTAGATATGTGCATTCTTGTTGTATTCACATGCATCTTTTAGAATCCATATAGAAATCATATTCTTTATAACATGTGGTTTATCAAAATAATTATTATGATGCATTTTATGTGAATAACTTGCATGTCTATTATACATGTAAGGATGATTTCCTTTGGCTTGTTTGACGTGCAATTTATTATCAATATGATTTCTTTAACTATTATATCCAAGTCCAAGTTTAGCGTTAGAAACATATTGACTTCTTTATCTTTTGTTAAATTTATCAACATTCACGGCAATTTCATCATATTTCACTTTGATATAAGAAAATATTCTTATCAAGATCTTCTATTCTAACATTTAAAGACCTACATTCATTTTTGAGCAAAAAAATTCTTCTTTTAAATTATTATTTTCTACACTTATTCTCTTATTAATCGAATAAACATCATCTAATTTAGATAAATAAGTATCATTCATTCTTAAATAACTATGTTCATTTTTTAATGTTTTATGCTTGCTATTTAATTTCTTATTTCTACCATATAATTCATTAAAGGCAGTCAATAAATCGTTATCATCTGAATGAGAGGTTACCTCTTATTCATATGTTATAAAAGACATGCAGGTATTTTCTTATTGATTTGTCTCTTCATCAGATGATGAATCTTTATAAGTTTCCGCAAGCATGTGTCATATTTGATACACGGATGTTGCAGTTGATACATGGTTGAACTCAATGTTGTCCATGACATAGAATAAGGCATTCATGGCCTTAGAATTGAGGGTTACAGTTGCTCTCTCTTCATTTGTCCATTAAGAGAATGGAGTGGTTGGTTTGTTATTTGGTAACTCCACGATGTTGCATAGATTGCAGTTGATTGACTTGATGTAGTCATCATTCTTCTCTTCCAGTAGTTGTAGTTGATACCATCGAACAATGGAGGTCTTGTTGTGGATTGACCTTCGGAAAACTGCGAACTATTGGTTGTAGATGCCATCTTTCTAACCTGTTTTGATACCAATTATTGGATTATCAGGCGGACAAGTAGACACTGGATTGGGTGAAAGTGTCTTTTAAAAATATTTAATCAAAACAAGATATTTAAAAGGGTTACTAATTAAAATCTTATACAACGAAATTTGCAGCGGAATATAAGTATAAATACCAATATAAATTAAACCAGAAGAAGGTGATAAGATCACATGGAAGCAACAGCGGTAAAAGGGAGTTAAGAAGCGACGACGGCAAAACCCTAGAAAGGCGTAGTAGATCTGTAATTTCTGGGTACAGTGACATATCTGTAATTCCTGGGTATAGTTGCAGATCTATAATTTTGGGACGCAATGTTAGATCTTTAATATCTAGCCACAGTGGCAGTTTCATAATTATGGGTTGCAATGTCAGCTAAAAACCTTATATCTAGGACATTATGGTAATTTTGGGGCGACGTCTCATTAGGAGGAATTATTATAAATAAGTGGTGGAGTTCTTGAGAAGGATATGAAGAAATTTGTGAAAAAATTGTTAATAGTATCTAGATTAATTTGATTAGGCGTAGTTTATTAGAGGGTTAAGCTGTCTTCTCGAATTAAAAGCTAGGATAATCGTCCTACTCTCGAATTAATACCAAATATCTTGTATTGCCATTCAATTTATTAATAAGAATTTCTCCTTTCGTACTAAAATCACATATTCCCCCAAGCTCTCACACGAGCGTTTCCACTAATCACCCTCTAGCAAACCTACAGGAGAAAACCATGTAACTGATGCGATCTTGTACCGCAAAAGGCGCAAGGACTCGGGCGTGGGAGCGGTCTTGGGATCGACTTAGTATTTTCCTAGTTTTGCTTTATGCACTACCCTCTATGTGTTTAAGTTATTGTGTGTTTAGTAATTTGTTGGGAGAGTATTTAAAGGGCCTAACCCTAATTGTGTGAGTTATCGAAATATTGAGACAATTCGTCATTTGACGGCTAGGGTTTGGGGGATTATGCTTGATCTATTGTTTCAAGTTAGGGAAAAGATCTACTCCAGTTTAGATCAAATTGTCTATTTATTATCAAAATTTCAATTTCCAATCTAAATTTCTTTTCATTCTTCCACTAAAAATCTGAGCTTTTTGATATGATTAACTCTAATCGTATCAATTTGGTATCAGAGCATCAAGATTCAATGGCGGGAACAGTGCAAAGACGGCACCGGAACTTGTCGAGGAGAAATTCGACGGCAAACTTGAAGAAGTGAACAAGAGGATCGATGGTCTTCAAGGCGAGATCTGTGGCATCCATCAAGAGATGAAGGTGGTCGCTAAATCCTCCGACATCCAAGGCCTACTTCAGATCCTTCGCCAACAAAACAAATCATCCGAATCTGAAGCTAGGGCATCGACATCGGCAAATCTGAATTTTTCGTTGGATCTAGAGCAGCATGGAGAGGATCCGACGAACGAAGGACTAGAACAGCGAGTCGTGCGCTTCCAGGGAACTTGAGGCGACCAAATGAGGACGGCGGAGACCCCTGTAGGGGCGGCGGCCCCCTAGCAGATAGCCAAGGGCCGCGCGCCCCTCAGATAGGCCGCTCAGGTTCGCGCGGCCCTGTTTGGGGCCGCGCCGACCCCCGCTGGGGTCCAACGGGCCGTCAGACCCAGGCGAGGGCCGGCGACGCCCGGAGGATGGCGACGGGGACCTGGCGATCCGCCAGGGGCCCCGCGCGGCCAGAACAGCCCTCGGGGGCTTGATGAATGGCCGACCGGCCTCCGTTGGGCTTCCCTTGGGCATGGAAGGGGCGTTGGAGACCTTGAGGCGTGCCAAGGAGAATGTTCGGAGACTTTAGGAGACCGGAGAAGATGTGGGGCACGTGCCGGAGTACGAGGAGTATGCACGCTACGCCGACAACCTTCAGGCGGAGGAGGCATGTGGTGATAGAGATGCATGGGATGCTGAGGAGCAGAGAGCTGCTGAGAGGGCCCGAGAGGAGATTTGGGGAGCGTATGGGCAGCCGGATCGGCCCAGATAGAGGATGGAGGAGCCTGCTTGTCCGAGATACTAGGAGGGAAATCGGGGAGGAGGTCCACGTGGCGATGCCGGCTCCGACAGCCGGTTGGGAAAGCTGACTATGCCCATGTTTGAGGGAAGGGATCCAGATGCATGGATTTACAAGGTGGAGAGGTACTTCGATATTTTGGGACTGACTGAGGCGGAGAGGATGCAGACGATGGGAATGTGCTTCGAGGGGGAAGCTTTGGGGTGGTTCCGTTGGAGCTAACGACAGAGACCTATCCGTACATGGATAGAGTTGACGGAGTGCCTTATGAAGAGGTTCCAGTAGACACAGGCGGGAGGCCTATTTGAGCAGTTGTACACGCTGCGACAGGAGGGGACAGTACGGGAATATGTGGAGAAGTTTGAGCGGCTTGCGAGCCGAGTAGAGGGAGTTTCCGCTGAGTCCCTAGAGGGAAATTTCCTGAAGGGCCTCAAGCCGCAGATCAGGGCCGAGCTACGGGTTCAAGAACCCAGGGGACTATCTGCCATGATGAGGATAGCCAGGAAGGTGGAAGACAAGCTGGCGGAGGATAGGAGGGCGAGGGGAGCTTGGGGAGGATCTATTGTGCGGAGTCCAGCAGTGGCAGGGGCATCCAAGGCTCCTACAGGCGCACTTACACCAACGAGAGGGACTGGCCAGGAGACACATACGGGGGGACAGACCCGTCAGATGACTGAGACGGAGATGAGAGAGCCCAGGGCCAATGGTCTGTGCTTCAAGTGTGACGAGCGATTCACACCTGGACACCGGTGTGCGGGGCGAGCCATGCAGTTGGAGGTGGCTGTCGAGAAGGAAGAGGGAGACCCAACGATTGTTCTCGGCGGAGAGGACGAGGTGACAGAGCAGCAACCACATTTGGATACCATAGAGGTGTCACTTGGCTCCGTGGTGGGATTTACTCCCTATCACACCATGAAGCTGGCAGGCATGGTGGCAGATCAGGAGGTGACGATATTGATAGACAGTGGGGCAACCCACAACTTCATCTCAAGGAAGTTGGTGGGGCAGCTGGGGCTTGAGGTGAGTGAGACTGCCACCTTTGGGGTGATTTTGGGCACATGCCAGAGGAAGGAGAGCATGTGTATCTGCAGGGCGGCGATTTTGGCAGTACAGGAGACGGAGATAGTTGCGGATTGTTACCCCCTGGAGTTGGGGAAGGTGGACTTGGTGTTGGGAATGCAGTGGTTATAGACTTTAGGTGACACCAAGTTCAACTAGAAGGTGCTGCGGATGGAGTATCGGGAGAACAGGAGGACCGCGGTTTTATTAGGGGACCCCAACCTGTGTTGCTGCACGTCGTCCCTGAAGTCCTTGGCTCGGGCAGTACTGGTGGGAGGAGAGGCATATTTTGTGACATATCAGGAGCTAGAGGCGGAGGCGAAGGAGCAACAGATGCCACCAGGGGTGGAGGAGTTGTTAGACAGTTATGTGCATGTGTTTCAGATGCCGCAGGGACTTCCGCCTCAGAGGGACCACGAGCACGTCATTGTGCTCGTGAGGGAGCAGCTCCAGTCAGCGTTCGGCCCTATCGGTACCCACATGTTCAGAAGGATGACATTGAGCGGTTGATCAGGGAGATGATACAGGCTGGAGTAATACGACCGAGTGTTAGTCCTTTCTCCAACCCGGTGCTCTTGGTGAAGAAGGACGGTAGCTGGAGGTTCTGTGTAGACTACCGTGTCCTCAACAAGGAGATAGTGGCGGATCGTTTTCCTATACAGGTGATAGATGAGCTGTTCGATGAGCTGCATAGGGCGTCGATCTTTTCGAAGATTGACTTGAAATCGGGCCATCATCAGATCTGGATGAAGGCAGAGGATGTGCAGAAGACTGCCTTTAGGACTCATGAGGGGCACTATAAGTTCCTCGTCATGCCCTTTGGGCTGACGAATGCGCCCGCTACTTTTCAGGCGTTGATGAACAAGATATTTCAGCCATACCTACGGCAGTTTGTCTTAGTGTTCTTCGACGACATACTGGTGTATAATCGTACGGTAGAGGAGCACGTGCGAGATTTGGAGACGGTGTTACCGGAGTTGCAGGCTTACCAGCTTTATGCCAACAGGAAGAAGTACACTTTTGCTCAGGAGGTGGAGTATTTGGGACACGTGGTTTCGGCAGAAGGGGGTGGCGGCTGATAGAACCAAGATTGAGGCCGTGTTAGATTGTCCGCAGCCAACGACACTGAGGGCGTTGCGAGGATTTCTGGGCTTGACGGGGTACTACCGCAAGTTCATGCAGGGTTACAGTACCATTGCATGGGCCCTGACAGAGCAGTTAAAGAAGAATGGGTTCCAGTGGAACGAGGAGGCGACTGCAGCGTTTGAGGCATTGAAGAGGGCGATGACGACAGTTCCAGTGCTAGCTCTCTCCTACTTTAGCAGACCATTTGTGGTAGAGACCGATGCCTCGGGATACGGGCTGGGAGCTATGCTGATGCAGGATCAGCGACCAGTGGCTTACTTTTGCCAGGTTTTGTCATCACGAACGAGGCAGAAATCCGTGTATGAGAGGGAGCTGATGGCGATCGCCCTGTCGATTCAAAAATGACGTCCTTACCTGTTGGGACGACCATTTATTGTTCGCACAGATCAGAGGTCGCTGAAGTATTTGCTGGAGCAAAGGCTAGTGGCAGCAGACTATCAGAAGTGGCTATCCAAACTTGTTGACTACAAGTTTGAGATACACTATCGGCCAGGATTGGAGAACAAGGATGTGTATGCGCTATCACGGAGAGAGGAGGTTACCTCCTTGGCAGCCTTGTCAGTACCACTGTTAGCAGATTGGGAGCCCTTATGGAGGGAGGTGGACACCGATGAGGAGTTATCTAGGATCCGGGAGGATTTGGTTCAGGGAGGGGCTGAGCATCCGGGCTACTCTCTGGAGGGGCAGCGGTTGTTGTATCGAGGGAAGCTAGTCATACTGCGGGCTTCAGTACACAAACCGTTGATTTTTCAGGAGTTCCATGGGAGCGCGGTGGGGGTTACTCAGGAGTCCAGCAGACATATATGCGGGTGGCTAGAGAGCTGTACTGGCAGGGAATGAAGAAGGACATCGCGGAGAGGGTCGCCAGTTGTGACGTCTGTCAGCGTCACAAATATCTGGCCATGGCAACGGTAGGACTGTTGCAGCCCTTAGCTCTTCCTGAGCAGATTTGGGAGGGGATCAGCATGGATTTTATTGAGGGGCTACCCAAGTCGGAAGGATACACGGTGATCTTGGTGGTGGTCGACCGTTTGAGTAAGTATGGGCATTTCATTGGGCTACGTTATCCTTATACGGCAGTGACAGTCGCTACGGCTTTTATACGGGAGGTGGTTCGTCTACACGGGTTTCCCACTTCTATTGTATCGGATAGGGAAACGGTCTTCTTGAACCAGTTCTGGAAGGAGTTATTCAGTGTCTAGGGGACCGTTCTGCGGAGGAGTACCGCTTATCGCCCCCAGACGGATGGATAGACGGAGGTCATCAACAGGAGCGTTGAGACGTACCTTCGCTGCTTTGTGTCGGATTGCCCGAGGAGCTGGTATCAGTGGTTGGCGTGGGCCGAGTACTGGTACAACACTTCTTTCCTTTCTGCGGCCCAGACGACGCCATTTCGGGTTTTGTACGGCAGGGACCCACCGGCGTTGATCCACTACCGTAGCGGGTCGACGCCCGTATCTCAGTTGGATCATTACCTCGAGGAGCGAGAGGGAAATTTAGAGGCGCTGAAGAAGCACCTTACGAGTGCTCAGCAGCTTATGAAAGCAAAGGCGGATGGACATCGCAGAGAGGTTGACTACGAGGTGGGAGACCAGGTATATCTGAAGCTGCGGCCATACCAACAGAGATCACTAGCACGGCGCTGGAACGAAAAGTTAGATGACATCTTTTACGGCCCATTTCAGATAGAGGCAAAGATTGGGCACGTGGCTTATATGTTGACATTGCCCCAGGTTCGGCATTGCATCCGGTTTTTCATGTCTCCCAGTTACGGCGGGTGATTGGAGCACATACGACGGTGGCCGCTCTGCCACCTACTTTGACAACTGATGCGGATGTGCTTATGGTGCCCCATGGTATTCTACAGGTGCGGCGCATTGAGGACGGGGGCCGAGAGGTGTTGGTACGATGGGTAGGCCTGCCCGATCACGAGGCTACGTGGGAGTTGGAGGACACCATCAGAGCACAGTTTCCAGATTTCAACCTTGAGGACGAGTTTCGATTTTTGGAGGAGTAATGATGCAGTCGTGTACCACAGAAGGCGCAAGGACTCGGGCGTGGGAGCGGTCGTGGGATCGACTTAGTATTTTCTCAAATTTGCTTTATGCACTACCCTCTATGTGTTTAAGTTGTGTGTTTAGTAATTTGTTAGGAGAGTATTTAAAGGGCTTAACCCTAATTGTGTGAGTTATCGAAATATTGAGACAATTCGTCATTTGACGGCTAGGGTTTGGGGGATTAGGCTTGATCCATTATTTCAAGCTAGGAAGAAGATCTACTCCAATTTAGATCAAATTGTCTCTTTATTATCAAAATTCTAATTTCCACTCTAAATTTCTTTTCGTTCTTCAACTAAAAATCTGAGCTTTTTGATACGATTAACCCGAATCGTATCAGTAACTTGGCAAACACCCTTGCTAATTGCATACCCTAATTTCAACCCCCGGAGATTGGTAACATTCAAATCGAGAGTAACACCACCTCAACAACCGAGGTAAAAGTTGAAGAGAAAAAGATTGCAATTCTTCTATAGCCTTGAATATACGTGCTTATGAATATAGAAGTGACTAAGGAGAGTGATTTCTACCATATAGAATATGAGAAATGTCGAATAGTCATTGAACTTTTATTCTTCTTTTGGCTCAAAAAGGAATATATGAAATCTAAGAGTATTATGACCAAAGATGTAATTTTCCTTCACTTGTTTTTATAATATCTAAGAATTATCCCATATTTATAGATGGAAACCCCTAACAAAAGAAATTACAAAATTATCCCTTTAAACGACTAGTTATTTGCTGGTTTTTGGCCAATGGCTAATTGATTAGTCAACTGATAACCTTCATTGGTCGACTAATAGGTAAGATGAAAGAACTGCTGGCCGACATTAGTTGACTAATTGCGTTTACTAGTGGACTAATGGCTTCATTAGTCGACTAGTAGACTTTGTTAGTCGACTAAACCAAGTCACTGTTTGGAACAACTGAACTGTATTAGCAGACTAATAATCTATGTTAGTCAATACATGATTTAGGGTATGAACCTTGAAAACATTGGTCGACTAATATACTTATAAAAAGCACGACTTAGAATTGAAAAACAAGGGTTTTAATATGGTTTAAGTTCGTGATATTTCTAAGTCGTTATCCTATGGTTTTAGGTGTGTATATGTGTATCTTCAATGCTTTAACAGTAGTACAAGAAATAAAAATATAACAACCAATAAAATTACAATCTTGCTGCGCTAATTGATGTCGTTGATGTCCAAGTCCTTGTCGATGTGTTGTCATCCATTCTTGAGTTTTCGTGTCAAGGCTCAATATACAATTCTCCTAATTGCTGCGGAAAACATATTATTACAAGGATAATGTTTGGTCATCTTCAAAACATATATTGGGACATTCTAATATCAAACATGCTTAACATCTCATTGCCACTGGAAAAATCCACTTAATAGTCATTCACTAGACATCCCTTGCTTAGAAGAGAAGTAAGCTAGGCCAAACCAACTGAGAACCATTTGATGATCCATTTAAAGGCAAATTACTTGCCGAGAAACCTAAATAGATTTCTTGGCAGAACTTGGAAATCACTTAGGTGCATAAGTTGAACGATGGATTAATTGTCATGTCAATTCAAGTGAGAGTTCCTAATTGTGCAAATGAATTGAGCTCTTATCTAATTGACCTACTGCTGCATTAATTTTCTAATTCCACCCTGTGACATACTATCGGTTGGCCAACATGCATCAGATGCCATATATCACATCGTATCCTTGCACTCTGAGATTTTGGGATGTAATATGCACATTCCCGTGATACTCTTCAACAATCTAATTTCAAATACACTCAATAAAATTAACATATATTGTCTTTGATTGGGCAGTCTATCGGCATGCCTTTGTACATGAACCTTCCAGTATAGTCCATAAAATTTCACTCATGTGTACCAGTATCCCATAGTGAATTCATGATTAGGCTCATGTGCAAACAACTCCCAGTAGCATGATACAAGTTCGCCTTCCATGCAATTTGATAATAGAGATGTTGTCCAACAGTGTATATACTCCTGGATATGGCTAGCTATACGTAATGCTGAAAATCTTACGGACTTCACCATATTGAATAATCAAACCATTTTAAGAATTTCTTAAAGCTTATTTATGGAAGGTTATTTGCATGGTTCGACACCTTAGAAGTAAATTCCAATTTCATATGAATAATTCCATTGTTGCTTTTTCACTAAATTTTAAATTGTCCTAACATATTACTGTTTTCATGTGCAGCGTGCTGGACTGTTTCCTACCTTTGATATATTGGCACTGTACTCAAGACTTCAGTCAACACCTAGATTTCACCCAATACTGGTATGCAAAATCTTTGGCATCTTGTAGGTTTACTTTCTTTGGAATTTATTACCAGTCTTTGGTTGGGTTTGGGGGGGGGGGGGGGGGGGGGGGCTGGCCTGATAAGAGAGATTACGGATCCTTTCATTCAGGTTACAGCCCTCTCATTTGGTGGCTTGTTCCCACAGCTGGATGGTTCTGTCTTGGCTGTTAAGAAGCAAGGAAATGACATCGTTGACCAGTGATTTGGCTTTTAATTTGTGCCGTTGAAAATCTGAGCATTTATGTTCTTCCACCAAGTCCACAATAGATAGCCCACGTTGGTTTTAGGTTTTTGTAACTCGGTGTTGCGCTGACTGCTTTGCTGAATGAGTTTTTTAATAATATTGTTGAAAGTCCAAATTCCCAGATTTCAGCCATACCAAGATTAAATTTATGCATATCGTTGCCGGAAGTCTGGGCAATCCTAAAATAAATATGTGTAGCAGAGTCCACAACCCTTGTGTCACATCAGAGGCATGCTAGGTCTTGAATTGAAGTGATGCCCTGCCAAATAAGCGTTAGTAGGGATTATTCTTTAAGGAAATTTCGATAAGAAATAACAGAATATGGAGAATGTGACCCATTAGTTAAAGAATCCAATTCACCCATTTGGCTTGGAATCACACTTTTGGATGAATTGACTTTAAGATTGCGGCTTCAACACTGAAATTGGAAAAAGAAAAATAGAAAGATGGGCATGGATTGGAAGGTTTCTAGATTCTTATGCTGAGTATACGACATCAGGTTTATAGCTTATGGAAAATATAGGGGTTTTGTTGCATCTAGCAAATTGCGATCTCCAATGCTCACTTGAATTTGTGCTTAGGTTTCAGTACACTTCCAATAAGTTTTGCTCAGTTGTAGGGGTAATCTGAGACCATAGCTCTTGAATTCACTTTGTTCTTTTAGTCGTAATATCCATAAATACCAATGACTTTTTATCTTTAAGAGGAATTGTCTAGTTCTTCTTCCAAAACCATAATATATGTCAGTGGCACCAGATCTGATTATCCGTTTTAAGTTTTCCAACTTTTTTCCATTTATGATTAAAATTCAAATAGGGTATTAGGAGAGCACCAATTTATCTTTCTTGGGGCAGAGAATTAGTACATTCGTCATTGTTCAACATTAACATGAACTTTTTTTTTCTAGTTTAGAGACCAAATCAACAACATGACTTCTCTTTGCCAAGTGACCAGAGGATAGAGGAAAGGGGTGTTGGGGGGACCCTTCTAGAGGTTTTGTATGCATGCTATATAGACCTGGCAGAACAATATCATAAAAGATTGTAAAAATTAGGAATTGTGGTTTTGTACCAATATCTTCTTCTCTCTGGGTTAGGAATAAGTGTATTCTGCAACACTAAAAGAAACAGATTGATCAGACAAACATGGGGAGATAGATGTGACACTCTTATGGGTAGATGCTGAAACAATTTTTAGGATAGGATGAAACTGAATTCTGACTCACCAATGACTGACCTAAAGGTGCTATGAATAATGTTGCAACATGAATATGGGCACATCCTTAGTGTTTTAAATATCCCTGATTTATCATCGATATTGGCTTATATACAATCCCGTGGCCGATCTGATATGCCTCTTTTCAAAGCGGGTAGCTTTTTCAACATAATATTGGTGCAAAATCGGTTAGCGGGTAATATTTCGGCTGAAAATTTTGGTCAATTTCAAAATTTTAATTAACACATTGGGTTAGATCTGACCTGACCCACAAGAGCATATACCCATCCCTGATAAGAGAGGAGCCCTAATTATCATCTCTTATATATTGTTCTCGACTAGATACAACAACCATATTGGCTATATGAGAGTGAAATGTGGAGGGAGCGGATGCCTAGCATTCATGTAGGATATTCTTTTTTTAATGGCAGTATTCTCTTATGATTTTTTTAATATGAGGGCTAGTTTATACTAGTGAGCATATCTTACATATTACTTGCTGTCATGAGGAAACTATTAAGCTAATTTTTCCAAGTGTATTCCAATAATACTTACGTTAGTTCTTTCTATAATAAGTTCTTCACTGAGATTTTATCCTAAGATGGACTGGAATTCGTTTGTCCTAAGATTGTTGTTTTAACGATTAGAATTTAACGCCGATACATTGAGCTTGAAATTTTTAAGCAATTGATTGACTACTTCTAAATTGATTGGTTATAAGCATGTTGAAAGATTGCATAATGTTGCGGCATAAAGTTGAAGCATACGAGTCATGAGTCTGACATTGTACATCAATCGTTATGTTCGTATGCTCTAAAACAGAATGGAGTTAGCAGAACGTACGAATAGATTATTACTAGAAGTTGCTAGGATACTCCTCATTCACATAAATGTTCATAAAAGCTTCTGGAGTGGTGTATTTCTTAGTGCATGCGATTAAATTTCTTAGTGCATGCTATTATTTAATCGCATGCCCTCTTCTGTTAATGATTGTACTCCACATCAAGTGTTACATCCTTTTTGTTGATCTTTTTCATTTACCATCAAAAATTTTGGATGTGTTTGTTTTGTTCATAATCATCGTACAGATAACACACAGCCTGACCATTGTGTTTTAAAATGCATTTTCTTGGGTTTTCCTCACAAAACATATAAATGTTTTTGACCCACAATAAATTAGCATTTTGTATCTGTAAATGTTACATTTCCTGGGTTTTTGTCATTTTTATACCAAGGACACCATTAGTTATATCATCTTCTGAACAATCGTAGAGTTATTATTTCTAAAGGTACCATATATGAGGAAACATTCTACGTTGAATAACACATTGCCTTAATTACATCTGGAAGTCACCCAGGTCTACACCGGTACTTTATGGGATGTCCCTCCTAGCTCATCTATACTGCCATCTACTCCCACCGTTCTTACTTCACATCTTCTTCAGCTAGTGGTGAGCATTCATTTTCTGATATTGATTTCTCTATTACTCATCACAAAGGAATTCATACATGTACTGCTCATCAATTTCAAAATTCATTATCTATTCTAATATGTCAACATTATGTGTTTGTATTTCTCTCATCCTTCGATACTCACATGCTTTCCAAATCTGTTTCAAATGCATTATCTCATCGAAATTGACAGAATACTATGTTGGAGGAGATGACCGTATTGAAGCAGACTCATACTTAAGATTTGGTATATGCTCTGCATGGCAAGAAGATAATTAACTACAAATGAGTGTGTAGTGAAACTGAACCACTATGGATCCTTGGCTTGATTGAAAGCCATACTAGTTGCAAAGGGATATTCATAGACTTACGGTGTTGTTTATCAAGAGACATTCTACCCTATTACCAAACTGACCTCTATACGACCTTTTATTTCTCTAGCTACTACTGATTATTGGCTGTTGCACCGGCTTGACATTAACAATGCATTCCTAAATAGTAATCTTGATTAAGATGTTTACATGGAGCAATCACCTATGTTTGTTGCTCAGGAGGGGTCTGCAGGTTGCATAGGTTATTGTATGGATTCAAGCAGTATTCTAGAGCTTCGTTTAGACCATTTGTTGATTCAGAAGATGTAAGGCTTTAACGACGTCAGAGTGATCACTTTGTGGTTTATCACCATTATTTGGGCAGGAAGCTCATTTTGGTTGTTTATCATCAATGGTGATGATATGAAGATTATTGCGCAGTAGAAGGGGTTTATTTAGTAGATGTCAGGACAAAAGACTTTTGCTTTCTTTAATATCTCTTTAAGTATGAAGGTAGACCGCTCGAGGAATGGTATTTATATTGACACTGAGAAAGTCTGTAATTGCTATGTTCTCAGAGGCTGGAATTCTAAGGTGTAAATTAGTTGCTGCACATATGGATCCTAATTTTAAGCTTATGTCAGATCAGGACCAGCCATTTGATGATCCAGTAAAGATACAAAAAGATTGGTGAAAAGTTGGAACTTGGAAGTATCTGATTCTGAACTCATACAAATATTGCTTTCTCTGTGAGTGTAGTCAGTCAGTTCATATTTGATCCTAAAATCAAGCATTGGAATGCAGTTATTCCAAATTTTAATATACTTGATAAGTGCTCATGGTATATGCCTCATCTATACAAACTATAGACTGGTTTTTTCCGGTACAGTTGGTTAGGCTCACCTTTTTGATTGCATATTTGTAACATTATTTTTTGTATTTATAGGCAGAAATATAATATCTCGACAGAGTAATAAGAAACCGGTTACCTCTAGATCTAATGTTGAGTTAAAGTACCGAGCTATTGTAAATATCAATTGTGAGTTGGCATGAATTCAGTAGCTATTTATTGAACTTAGGATGTAACCGTATACTCCCATAAGGCTCTCCTATGATAATAAGGCAGCTATTTAAACTGCAAATAATCTGATGTTTTATGTGAAGACTAATCCTATTGAGATTGATTGTTACATTGCTAGATAAAAGTATGCCCTGAATGTGATTTGAGACTAGACCTATGAACTCTACAAACCAATTAGTTAATATGCCTACAAAGCCTATTGTAAAATCACAAATTGACTATATTTGTAACAAACCATGTATGACGTATATGATCCAGCTTGAGCGGTACGATAATTTAAGATGCATTAGGGGTTATTTGTATAGTTGTTAACATGTCTGAACGCATGCGCGTGCAATAATATGGGAAATAGAGAGTAAAATAAACCCCCAAACCCATCACCCTACTTGCATGTTCTCTAATTTTACAGCATGCAACCAAGATTTGTTTAGTTCTTTCTTGTGCTTTGGCCTTCCCTTTTTTCCTTACAGGGTTAAATTTACTAAGGTGCCGTGTTTTACTTTTTAATTTTCAAGCATACTATATGTTTTTCTAGTTCATCCATCCTTTAATATATATTGTCTCAAGGATAGCTAGACGATGTACGTCACATATTCATAATTTTGAGTTCTCTTTCTCATGCAGGCACAGTTCTTAGAGAATGCCAAACTTTCTTCGGATTACTTTATTGCTGACTGTGAAGAAATTCTGGTACATCTATCTGATTTGGTTTTTTAATATCCGAGTAATTTACCAAAGTCGCTTACTTTCCCAACAATCTCGCATAATTATCATTTTTTTGAACTGCCTATGCTAATTTGTAACAGTAGAAAGTCGGTAGTCCCATATTTAAAGTTTAGTTTATCATTGCATAACAGCATAAACGATCCAGAGTCCAAAATTTTGAGGCCTTTTTCAACTAAGTCCAAAATCTTAATGTATAAAAATCATATCAATCATCCCATTACCTTGGTGACAAAATATCTTCCAATATCATCACACCATTTCTATGCATCTACATCATTACATGTTAGAAGAATATCACAGCATGCATAGCCAAAATCATTGTATTGTGCCAGAAGAACGCCTAATGGACACAAAATGATCAGAGTGCCACCCAACATCTATAACCACTTTACTGAACTCATCAATCATGCATTAGGGCTATGTTTTTGGCAATATATCGTCTATTTAAATTTGCACATAACATTCTCTTCCTAAGCAACACACCCTGGAGGTTGCTCCACATACACATTCTCCGAGAGATCACAATATAAAAAACATTGTGTACATCCAGCTGAAACATACTTCACTATTAGTTTATGGTAATGGAAAACAGAAGCTGAATGAAGTTTAAACTGAGCTACAGGAGAGAACGTTTCCAAGTAAACTATGACATATATCTGGGTATAATATTTGGCCAACAATCAAGCTTTATATCGATGAAGTAATCTATCTGGATGGTACTTAACTACATATCTACACCTTACAATTACATCCATCGGGGTAGTACTTAACAGTAAACATCATCTGCACCTCACAACTTATCAGACAAAGCATGAACTAGATCCTACGTTTATCTAGATAGTAAGGTATTCATTTCTTGCTTCCATTGCTTGCTTTCAGGTAAGTGCATTAAAGCTTCCAATATGACTTAGTAATATACAGAAGAAAGTGAAAGTGTAAACTAATAATATAAAAGGAATACGTTTATCATTGGAAACAGAATATAAAATGGAATGAGAAGTGATGTATCGCTTACCCTTTCAATGAGCAATAAGAATATCTAGATCAGTGAACACTAAGCTGGTAGTATCTCAGAGAAGAATAGTTGTTCAGAATCTATATAACTGGCGTGAGGATTAGCTGGAGATGAAGTAGATGACACCACCTTTGGACATCTGATGTACGTTTGCAAGGGGTTAGTTCTAATTGTTTGCTTTATATGACTTAATAAATGTTGCGGAAAAGGAATAGACTCGATCACATGTGTTTTTCGGCAACTGCAAAGTAACGCATGAAATCAAAAAATGTATCAACAGACACAATACATTCTTTTATACAGATCAAAGCAATTGTATCCAATTTGACCCCTGAAATATCAGCGTTTCCAAACCAAGTAGTGGGTTAAAACACCGCAGACAACTAAAAACTCTTGGAGTGATACACGATACAACATTAGAAAAGAGTAGCATCATAAAATTATGAGGTAAACATAATTTATAAGATAGCATGCACAAAGAATCACATCACCATAATTATATTTTGGAGTATTCATAGCAATCACCGGTACTTTTGTAATGTCTAAGACATATTGATATTTTTTAACTATCACAATTTGTTAGGATGTGTGGAGATAGATTGTTTGATGTAAAATACCACGTGATACATATGAATTAGCAACGTTTTTTTTGCACAAATTCAAAGTAATTATCAGTTTGCAAAATTTGATTTGGCACTGAAAGTTGATTCTTTATTTTATTTTAAAATTTCCAATAACAATTGAAAGTTGAATTCTATCTTTTAACAATAATGTCCAACTAGCTTTAGAGAATGGACAATTTTTGCAAAGAGGCCAAAAATTAAAAATAATTAGCAAAATCGACCTAAAAATAAAATAATTAGAAAAACCGACCTCTTCTTGCACAGTTAGCACAGGAGCTGCTGACTGGGCGACCCTAGCGTGTTGCCCATGGGCAGCACTTCCAACGTGCAGCTCATGACCGCATCTTCCAAGTGCGGCCTTAGGCCGCATCTTCCAAGTGCGGCATAAGGCCGCACATGTGGAGTGTGGCCAATAAGTTGCGATGATACAGACACCTCCTACCTGTTTGCAAACAATAAGTTCTTCCTCTTAATATCAGCAGCTTCTGTTTCTGTTCCTACTCCCCCGATACTCCACCACTGATTCATCACAGCATATGCATATCAATTAAAACTTGTCACAAATAATGCTTACACTCATACTTCTCACAGCCTTAGCGTTGCACAAATATCACAAATAGTATATCACAACACATCACATTGATATCAGAAATTTCATATAAATCAAAACACACAGCATATCGAATTTATCAAGCTTACATAACACATATATCAAACAACATTGAATTCATTAACCATGGTATTTTCACATGGCATATCACATCGAATTCAACAAAATTACATAAAACATATAGCAAACATATATAAAATGGCCATAACACAACATTCTCAGTAGAGTAACATCCACCATTGCATCATGTGAGGGGTATGCCTCGGCCTTGAGATGAAGACCCGCGGCCTTGAGATGAAGACCTAAAAGATAAGTATAAATTAGAACAACAAACACATATATATCCACAAAAAATATATGAATTGCAAAATCAACATACGCATGTGTGAGAGGATTATTTCGGCAAAGTGATTTGTAATGCCCGAGTTGATGAAAATTGCCACATCTATTCTGTTGGCTTTCTTCGCGGTCCGTTGCTTCACGAATCCATGTAGATGGAGGCCGACTTGGAGGTCTTCTTTTGTCGGGTGGAAGTAATTTGGGACCATCCCAAGCCTTCTAATACCGTGCATCGGATATGGAGTGAAATAAAGGTTCATATTTAAGGCGATATCTGCTAATCATATATCATGGCGAACAGAATGTTATATATGCTATGTTGGCACCATATTCTTGTCTGGACGTTGCAGCGATCACATAGGCACATAGCATGTGTTGAAGCATATGAATATTGCAAATACATCTGCATTTCTCGTCATGTAACTTAATATTATAACTGAGTATATATGAGGCCATCGTTGTCCGCCACCTACCACTCACAATCACTAAATCTTGTGAGCATAAATGTTCGGGCTGATTCCCTCCGTTCTCCAATAATGTCCATTGTTGTGGGGCACAAAATCTGTCGTCCACCCTTGCCCACTCAGTCTTCGATGGTAGAAATATTTATTTAACCTGTAAAATGTTTTTCACATCAACGCTTGTATCGGTAGAGCTCTAGCACCTTTGAGCACCCCATTGAAGCTCTCAAAACAATTTGTTGTCATGATACAGTAGCGTTTCCAACGATCGACATGCATCGCGCACAGCTTTCTTTCCAATGTAAATCTGCAGATATCCACTGATCTGCTTCAATGGACTCGTCTCTGATTTTGGCACGAAAGACAATGTATGTAAGCAAATCTGATGCAGTGCCAGTCATCCAAAAGTTTTCCTCCAATATACGTGTTCGGAATCCGTTTGACTTGTAATTTGCAATAATATGTCGAAGACAATACCTATGGTGGCAATGTGCTGGCCAGCCCTCTTCTAGTGCTTGTGAAATTCCTTTCATTCTATCTGAAATGAAGGTAATCGTTCTTCCATGAGCACTTGGTATGTATTCATATATACATGCGAAAAACCACTTCCAATTTTCTTGGTTCTCAGCTGACACAACAGCAAACGCCAAGAGAAACAGCCTACTATTTTCATCCACTCCGGTTGCCACAAGTAAACACCCACCATATTTCACATACAAATGGGTATCATCAATACTTGGGATCGGCCGATAATGCTTGAAACCCTTGATTGAAGGACCAAATGCCCAGAAGACCCCAGAAAATTGTGCCACTCCTTTTCCGATGGTGTCATAAGTGATCTTGTAAACTGTATCCGGATTAGTCTCTGAAGTGGCCTCTAAATACCGAGGTAGCCGATTATATGACTCCTCCCCATCTCCAAAAATCCTTTCTAACGTCTTCGATCTTGTCATCCATGCTTTGTAATATGAAATTCGGATCCTTAACATGGTGTTTATGGCCTCTTGGATTTCTGCTGGTGTCAAATCTAACTGTCTTCACCATTGGCATAATCATGTTACAAATGAAGCATGTTTTGGCTTTTTTGTGATCTGTATTGAGGGTTGGATTATTGCAAGTATGTTCCTCAACAACCCTTGATAGCTTGAACTTTCCAATGCTACTCTTCCGCACTACTGTATGGATACGCCACGGACATCTCCTACTAGCCTCATCTTGTATATCCGGATTGACCTCAGCATTTAGGCCACATATCACGTTATAACTTGTCTTGTTTGTCTTGATTGGCCAAAATGGAACATTACGCTTAATACTCCACTCCGTTATTGCTTTTATCACGTTATCCTTTATATATATATCGCCGACATTGAATACCCCCAACCATGTGAGGTCTAGGCTCCTCCATTCTTATTTCCAGTGTATTTCTCATAATTGTTGCATTTAGCCATTCTTCCTCTTCAACTTCATCTGGCAAAGCCTCTTCATCTTCCACAATTGTGTTAACAGCAACCGATTGTTGTATCCATGCTATATCATCTTCATTTGGATCTTCCGCATAATGCATGTTATTCTCTCCGGCCCCAACATGCTTTTCGTCATCACTCTCGTCTCTTTCTTCATGTATGCAAATCTCATCAGGCATCGTCTCCAGTACAAAGGGCCTTCTATGTAAGTTGAGTATTGATTTTCAATTTCCACTGCTTCAACATTCAACCTGTTACTGACATAAGAAAGGTTGCAAATTTTAGATACTACTAATATTTAAAATATTTCATATAACAATTTGCAAACCTTGATTGAAATATAGCCTTACGCGTTCATGTTATCATCATCTTGCGGATATTGCGAACACCCTTCTCCCGTCATATTTTCTTGGGCGGTGCTTATTGCATCCATACCCACATAAATTTCAACTCTACGGTAACCTTGCGATAAATCGAAAAGATTCTCATATCATCGTCATCTGATATTTTAACAACGGTAGTATGTCATCCTGGCCAGTTGCACACCAGATTCAACTCATAATCATCCCGACGTATCTTCGTGACATTGTATATCCGATCTACTTGATCGTTATAAGTGGGCATATCATGGTTTGTTATTTCCATCTAAATATAATTCACCGACAAAATAGTATATGACAAAAATTGAATCACTTTCCATAGCCAATAACATGCACACACACCAATATAAGTATTCTAGAATAATTCTCCCTTTAACAAGAGTCTGCATCAATATCTATATATACACCCTAAATTCCCAAATAACTAAATCCATAAATCATAATATAATGAACAATAAAAACGATGAATACATATTAGGAGATCTGCTCTATCGGAACGGATCGGCTCCCGTGTGGCACAGGTGATCGGATTTCAGCTGAGCTGAAGCAGAACGAAGTGCACACAAGCACACAAGAAAACAAGCTGCAGGCTGCGCAGTTATCTTTTTGGTGGCCGCACCTGTGGAGTGCGACCCAGTTGGCTATAAAGATGCTGATACAGCAAGAGTGTTATGTTCGTATCATACACACGTCAATACCGCGGCGATGCACCGGCGATCCACGTCTCAGTTATTAGATGATTTTGTGATATATAACTCATAAAAAAATATTTTTAGCTAATCGATAGTTTCATTGATAGGTATTTTGGTCACGTCGGAAGCAGTCGAAGTGATGGTGATTACTCGCCGGGGATAACGTAGTCACGCCGGAAGCAGTCGTAGGATACTATGACATCCCAACCATATCCCTTGAGAGAGAATGTTGACGGAATGAAGGAGATATTTTGTCAAAGGTTTGGGCTCTGCTCCAGTTGAGAATTTTCTCCTCCTGATCTCATGTATATGATATTTGCTGCTTCGTTGGCCGCTTGAGCCGATGTCTTCCTCCTGTAAGATGAGGAGAAATCCAGCCGCTCAAACTGTCACCGAAGCAGCAAAAGGTCACGTATATGAGTTCAGGATGAGAAAGTTCTATACTTGAGCATAGCCCAACCCGCTGACTGAATACCTCAATTAAGCCCTAACACAACCTTTCTCTGGGGGTATGCGTGAGTCAATTTGTATCAGCTTGTATGGATATGTATGGATATGTGGAGTATGAACTTTGCTGGCACGTATCAGCTTGTATGGATATGTGATGTATGAACTTAATTATTATTATATCAAGTAGATTTGTTGAATGAATATGAGGTGTATGAATGAATTGTTTTGAAACCATACATAACACATATTTCAAATTCATTCCCAAAACCATACATAACACATGTATCAAATTCAACAAATATACATAACACATATATCAAACACACAAATCATCGACGACCCCATTTGCGTCGACTAAATACGCGTTCATATGCCTAGCAGATGCATTTCCCTTTTTATGCTGAGGCAGCTGAGACACTCCAACATCCTCTTCGGCATGCTCCTGTGAAACGTCTGCGTCATCACATTCTGTCTGAGGTGGCTGAGACGTGCCTACTTCCACTTCCACATGCTACTATGAAACGCATGCGTCCTCCTAGTCTGTCTGATGCGGCTGCCACGTGCCACCATGCTGTGAAACGCATGCGTCAACCCATTCTGTCTGATGCGGATGCCAAATTCAGGTGCATCCTGTGTACCCTGGATAGGCTGCCAATGGATGGGAACATCCCATACAGTAACACATACAGGGGGCTACTGCCAAGCGCCAGCGTCATGCACTACGGGATGCTTCTACTGCTAAGCGCCGGCATCATATGCTCTGAGCTGCTCCTGCTGCCAAGTGCCGGCGTCATATGCTCTGGTATGTTGCTGCTGAAAAGGGTTGGCGTCATATGCTCTGGTATGCTGCTGCTGAGAAGGGCCGGTGTCACCCTCACCGATCCTATGAAAACGCCTCAGCTCGCTCGTATCTACACCTTCTGGTAGATGACGTGTACGATGTAACACCTCATCAATATGAGACCTCATCGTAAAGTAATACCCTGGATCCTGTGTTTGCAGTCCTTGGCCCAACATATCGTATAATGCAAGATATCCTCTAACTTGTAAAACAAATGAAGTACTAATTATATTAGTGATAAAAATAATATAAAAACAAAAAATTGAACATCTTCTTACATGTTGCGCTCGATGGGTCCGCGGTGCATTTGTGAGAATGGTGGTTGCTGCCTCTGAAAAATCCACCTCCTGGTAATCCCCCAATACAACTCCAAATATGTATTGACCGAACCACATCCCCCTCATGAATAATGTGATCTGCTTATGATCCACTGCGCAAGAGGAACCATAATTACAGGAACACCTGCTGGCTGTGTTGGTCGTGTCTTCCCCGACAAGACTGGGAGTGTAGCTGGGATGTGTTGACCTAAACCAAATTGTCGCATGATGCGGTCTGGTGCATGCATCGCCCGTGCTTCCCAGCAGAATATGATACCCTCGCACGCCATAACTTGGGATTTCGCGATATAAGGCCGGCAGATGCTCGAGTCGCTCTACATAAGGCTCCCAGGTAACCTATTAGGCATGAAATATATCGGTGTACTACATTATATATCAATTGTTCACCTGAATTTATAAAATTTACATATACATACATATGTACGCTCTAAAATGTAAAGCTGGTCTTTGTACGTAACAAGATTTCCATGAGCAGTTTCAATGAATGTTTTCGCTGCATTCCATCTGAACCCATAGGGAACGGTGGCATCAAATACATCCTGGAGGAGCCTTGGTCTTCCTACATACATTCTCTCCCATAACCAAGCCTGTTAATATGAATTTTTCCAAGATGTTAAATATATATAGACATATAGATATATCACTAATTTAGCTAATGAAAAAATGTTATACATGCTACAAGAGTCTGCATGCATATATAGACTTCGTCTGCTTTAATGCGACCTTGTTGAGCTCAGAGTACAAGTGCGCAAGCATCGCACTTCCACATGAATATGAGCTGGCCTCCTCAAAATTTTCTAGCTTGGTCAACCAACGGAGGTGTACAGATCCTTTGCTTGTCTCTGGAACCAATAATGTTCCAATCATATGTAACATATACGCCCGTGCATAATGTTGAATGTCCTTCGTTGCATCCTCAGGCAACTGCTTAAATGCATCACTTAGTCAACTAAGTCACCTTGGCTACTTTTCTTGATGTGGTATCCTGGCCAAGTAGCCGCTCCAATAACGCACCCCAGCTACTATCTCGCATTGCATAATGCCATATGTGTTCCCCATCATTGGAAAGGCCTGTGATGACTGCCACGTCCTGAAACATGATTGTCATCTCTCCCTGGCACATTTGAAATGTATTGGTCGCTGGTCTTGTAAGGACCCGGTTTTGGGGGCTATTACAAATTACATTTATTATGCAAATCATGCTGATTACTTGTGAAGGCAGAATAGGACTAAGCAGAAAATAATACCGAATTTAAAGTCATACATGTACGATTAGTCTTAGAAATTTGATGCACGATCAAAACTATAAAATCTCATGCTAAACCTGAGGAGAAGATATACATAAAAATAAGAAGTAGATAACATCTAAACCAATCTTAACAGTTTATAAATAACAAAAACAATACAAGTACAATATCTCTGAACAAGAGAAATAATCTACTAAGTTATGAATGTCGTAAATGGTTGGTTAAAGTTATACTAACCATTCTAATCCGTGCCTCATGTCCAAGGGAGTGATGTTCATTAACACGTTTATGTAACCCCGCTATTATTGTGGATAGCGGACAATTGAATGTTGGAACCCTAATTTCAAGTGAAACATGAAAATTGCATTTAAACCCCTCGTTCCTTGAAAAGGAGGAGGAAAATTGATAATACACCCCACTTCCATCAGTAGAGTGGTAAAACGAATACTTTGTCTATAATTACAATCACATCCTCTAAACAATGAGCTAAATGCAAGGTCATTCTAATTGTTCATTTGGTGTTATGCATTTCTTGAGTTCTCAGTAACGTTGTCAACAACAAATCAGTTAAAGTAAAAGACTGAAATAAGAGACTTAATAAACAAATTAATTAAAGTTAAAGATTTGTAGTTGTAAACAAAAGAAAATGGAAAAGTAACACAAGTTATTTTTAAGGGTTGGGAGAGAAGAAGGGAGAGATTTCTGTATGCCAAAATCATTAAACGAAAACATTTAAATATAAAAAGGGGCAGCAGAGAAGACGCATAGAAGGATGAATCCGAATCGATCTAAATCCCGAATTCTACGGAGAATCCCAATTGGATCGGATCTCATTTCAAACGACTGCTAAATTTTCAAAACCAAGGGAGGCGGCGTTGGGCTCCTGAAATAAAAGGAAGAGAGAGCATCGATTGCGAAGGACCCGGTTAGGGTATCGCTTCGAATGCAGAAGAGGAGCGGCGTTGATGTCGTTTCGTCGAAGAGAGAGAAGGATGTGTTCGAGTTGATACGTGCCTGCCGTTCGATTCGAAGAGAAGGGGTCGCGGGTTTCTTTGGAACGCAGGGGAGAGAGAGAGAGAGAGAGAGAGAGAGAGAGAGGAGGCGTTGTCTTCCTTCGCTCGTGGAGAAGGCCAGCGAACCAAAATGGGGTTTTAGTTGTCTCTGGGCTCGTAGAGAAGTGATTAAGATGGGGTCCAGTTAGTTAAGTAATGAAGTGGGCCGGCCCAAAGTGTTGTTTGAAGAGGGGAAAACAAAAGAAGTAAGAGTGGGTTCGGGTCAAGTCTTTGGGCTTGGTTGCTTGGTCCTTTGAGTATGGTCTGAGGGCTATCCTGTGCTTCATCAAATCAAAGGGAATGGTTTGCAGACTTGTTTGAAAGGAAAAAAAAGACCAGTAGATATATTAATGGGTTGGCTAATAAGGAAGACATAAAAACGAAGTTTGAAAAAAAGAATAATTACGCGAAATTACGAGGAAAATGTCACAGAAAATCCCAAGAATATTGGTCGTTACATCCTCCCCTTTAAAAATAAATTTCGTCCACGGAATTTTCAAAATGAAAAAAATACTAGTAACAAAATGCAATAGTAAAGCATCTCCTAAGGTAACTGATAATGCCTTCTACAAGGAAGGAGCATCTGCCTCTGAAGCTGATAAGATATATGCCTAGCGCCTCTGAGGCTGGGTTGGTGGACGTTGCTCTTGCTGAGTGACACAAGCAGTTGTGTTCTCCTTCTTCTAGGACAGTCTGTGAAAGAGTTCTCGGATGCCCCGCAAATTAGGCACAGCTTGTAGCGACGACAATCCTTTTTCACGTGCCCAGGTCGTTGGCAGTAATGGCACACCACGGATCGTTGAGTATTCGTTGGAGTCCCGTTTTTCTTAAATTGAGTGGTTTGTGACGTCTGTAAAACAGGCTTCTTCTATTCTCCGGGGCGGGTTTTCAATGGTGGGCGTCGGTTCTGCTCCACTGCAGCTGATGGTGATTCTTGTTAAGTTGGAGGGGCAGACATCTGTCGTTCTAGCTCTTCCTTCTGTTGCACGTATTCATAGTCTCGAGCTGCAGAAAGTACCTCGGTGTAGGTCTTCAGCTTCTGTCCCACTAGTTGCTTCCGAATCTTCATATTCAGACCTTCTTGAAAACGTTGAGCTCTATCCTATGGATCGGTCACCATGTTCTTTGCGAACTTGCTGAGTCTGGAAAATTTGGCGTTGTACTGTTCCACATTCTTGGAGCCTTGCTTCAGATTCATGAATTGAGCCTGTAGTGCACTCTTCGTCTCTGGAGAGAAAAACAAAGTATTAAACTTCTCTGTAAATGTGCTCCATGGGACCGGCTGAGTCAAGCGATCTTCCTCTGAATCCCACCATGACATGGTGTTTTCAACCAATTGTAGCTTTACCATGTCCACCCACAAATTCGCCGCGACCCGTGCTGCTCTCAGCATGGCAGTTGTGCGACGTAACCATTCTTCTGCTGCAAGAGGTCCCTCCGTTCCTTTGAAAATTGGTGGACGCAGTGATCTGAATTCTTGCACTCATTCGTGCCTGCGCTCAGGCTCCCGTTGCAACGCTCTGATCATCTCTCGTGAGGTCTTGTCTGATATCTGGATCGTCGATGCATGTTGCTCAGTATTGTTGTTGCCATCATCCACATTGTTGCCGTGATGATTACCGCCATTGCCATTGTTGCCAAGACCGTTTGGGTTGGGATTGATGTTGGCATTCTCATCGTCGATGTAATTGTTAAGCTGGTCGTCGACGTCGTAGTTGTTGTCATTGCCGTTGCCGATGTTCTCGTGGAGATTGTTATCGGCGTTGATGTCAGTATTATCGTTGACAGTGCCAGATCCACTACCGTCGCCTACATTCCTCGTCACGTTTTCGTTAATGGCGATGGAGTTGTTTGCATTAGGACGTGCGCGACGGTTGTAAGCCTTCGTCATTCTGATAATCAAAATACCGCAAATAAATACGTGTATGATTTACGGTATATTCTACTTGACCTGTACTGTTCACGAGGTGGTCACCTGCATGGACCACCACTACTAACAACCCGGTTTCGGGGGCCATTACAAATTACATTTATTATGCAGATCCTGTTGGTTACCTGTGAAAGAAGAACAGGACTAAGCAGAAAATAATACCGAATTTAAAGTCACACATACAATTAGTCTTCGAAATTTGATGCACGATCAAAACTGTAAAATCTCTTGCTAAACTTGAGGAGAAGATATACATAAAAATAAGAAGTAGATAACATCTAAACCAATTTTAACAGTTTATAAATAACGAAAACAGTACAAGTACAATATACCTGAACAAGAGAAATTATCTACTAAGTTATGAATGTCGTAAAGGGTTGGTTAAAGTTATACTAATCATTCTATTGACTCATGTCCAATGGAGTGATGTTCATTAACACGATTATGTAACCCCGCTATTATTGTGGATAGCGGACAATTGAGTGTTGGAACCCTCATTTCAGATGAAAGAGGAAAATTGCATATAAACCCCTCGTTCCTTGAAAAGGAGGAGGAAAATTGATAATACACCCCACTTCCATCAGTAGAGTGGTAAAACGAATACTTTGTCTATAATCACAATCACATCCCCTAAACAATGAGCTAAGTGCAATGTCATTCTAATTGTTGGTTTGGTGTTATGCATTTCTCGAGTTCTCAGTAACGTTGTCAACAACAAATCAGTTAAAGTAAAAGACTGAAATAAGAAACTTAATAAACAAATTAATTAAAGTTAAAAGATTTGTAATTGTAAACAAAAGAAAATGAAAAAGTAACACAAGTTATTTTTAAGGGTAGGTGGGATCAAATTCATATGGCAGCGAGTCTACCAGCCAGAGGAGGTATTGGCGCTAGTCTATCTGTAGGAAACAATAACAAGTTCTCAGAACCGACAACACAAGTTAAACCGGCCTATGAACACAATAATAGGCCCAGGAATTAAAAGTAGTGGTGTGCCCAGAAACATACAACATCAGTTTGGGCCCAAAGCAATTAGCAGGCACAGGCCCGAAGAGAATCAGATCATCACTAGTGTTAAGTCAACGGAATTCAACACGAGCCTAAGGTCCGAGCAACTACAACCAGAGAAAATTGCCCACGGGTAGAACCACGGCGGCGGGGGTGCCCAACCCTCCCAGCGGCCGACCAAAACAATGAACACAACAAATTAACGAAGACAGAGCGCAGGGTGAAAGTGTCGAACATTCCTTTCATAGAAGAGAAAGGTTTCCTCAAAAACAATTATGAATCATCACGTCCCGATTTAAACCAACAATCATGATCCTTCTCTATTCTATAATTTTCAGAGAAAATAGGAAGGAAAATAAACTGTAAAACTTTGAATAGAGCAATCTACTTCCACAGCAGAATTCGAAAAGATCCAAAGCTCCCAGATCCAAGCTCTATAAACCCAAGAACAAAACAGAAATTTTTGAGAAAAAGGGAGAGATTTCTGTATGCCAAAATCATTAAACAAAAACATTTAAATAGAAGCAGCAGAGAAGACGCGTAGAAGGAAGAATCCGAATCGATCTAAATCTCGAATTTTACGGAGAATCCCAATTGGATCGGATCTCGTTTCAAACGGCGGCTAGGTTTTCGAAACCAAGTGAGGCAGCGTTGGGCTCCCGAAATAAAAGGAAGAGAGTGTGGGGGAGAGTGTGGGGGCGGCGTCGATTGCGAAGGACCCGGTTAGGGTATCGCTTCGAATGCGGAAGAGGAGCGGCGTTGATGCCGTTTCGTCGAAGAGAGAAAAGGGCAGGTTCGAGTTGATGCGCGCCTGCCGTTCGATTCGAAGAGAAGGCGTCGCGGGTTTCTTTGGAACGCAGGGGGGGGAGAGAGAGGAGGCACTATCTTCCTTCGCTCGTGGAGAAGGCTAGCGAACCAAAATGGGGTTTTAGTTGTCTCTGGGCCCGTAGAGAAGTGATTAAGATGGAGGTTCAGTTAGTTAAGTGATGAAGTGGGCCGGCCCAAAGTGTTTGAAGAGGGGAAAACAAAAGAAGTAAGAGTGGGTTCGGGTCAAGTCTTTGGGCTTGGTTGCTTTGTCCTTTGAGTATGGTCTGAGGGCTATCATGTGCTTCATCAAATCAAAGGGAATGGTTTGCAGACTTGTTTGAAAAGGAAAAAAAGACCAGTACAAATATTAATGGGTTGGCTAATAAGGAAGACATAAAAACGAAGTTTGAAAAAAAGAATAATTACGCGAAGTTATGCGGAAAATGTCACATAAAATCCCAAGAATATTGGTCGTTACAGGCTTTCATCTTTAAACCAAAGTCGTCAACAATGCGTGGTCCAACCGTACCCAATACAATCTCGCACAAAGGTGTAATCTGGCGGATTCGATATAATCTCTCGCACGAATATCTAATCTCCACGGTGTATATCTTTATTCATGATCCACAACTCCTATCGATCCCTGTAAACAATTAATGCCCAGATTAATTAATTTTCTTCCAATCATAATTACTTTTACTATTAATTATTTCTAAATACATGCACTTGCCCTACATCCACAGAACGATTATGTGCTTGGTCATACAAGACCACATCAGTATGGGTCCAGTCTCCTCCATTTTATGAAACCCTATAACATACCATTAATTATTATATATCACTACAAATTTCCCCAGTTCTAGAAATCAGCTCATAAACCCTAATTTTCATGCTAGATTGTACAATAAACACAAAAACAGTCAATACTTGAGAGCTTGAGTGTAGAAATTACCTATAGCGTTGCCAATATCACCCAATTCCCAGATTTATGGCCGGACTTCACAGGTGCGACGGTGTTTATCAAAAAAAATTGAAGAAGAAGAACAGCAGCCAAATAGGCGGGCGATGTCTTCTTATTTGCAAGCGGACGCAAGCCACAAGGCCGCACTTGAAAGATGCGGCCATGAGCCACACGTCAAGGTCACCCAGTCAGCAGCTCCTGTGCTAACTAGGCAAGAAGAGGCCAGTTTTGCTAATTATTTTATTTTTAAGTCGATTTTGCTAATTATTTTTAATTTTGGCCTCTTTGCAAAAATTGACCTTAGAGAAATTATTAAAAACCGGAAAATAACAATATCCAGAAATGAATGTAATTCAATACGAACCCTAAATATTAGAATGGATTAACTCAAATGGACTCTAACTCCGAATTTGACTAAAAGATTGCTAGAATAAGAAGCTCAAGATACTTGCTCATCTCATAACACTCATACTAGGATAAGTTAGAAGACTAAACAGATATTACTTGCTTCATGCTTGAGCTTCTATAGTGATGAATGACCCAGACAACGATGTTATTGTAAAACTATCTCAAGGAAGAAGAGGCAACCATATAGTCCACATAGTACATGCCACCAGCCTCATGACACAAACCAATTTTCATCTAGTCCGTAAATCCTAGAACACACTATATGATGTGAAAAATATTACTGAGCAGTTTTTCTTTTTTGTTCAGTTAGTAAATGAATAACAAATTAAGTAAAAAATGAGAAACATAATGGATATTTTCTAAGGACAGGCCAGAGGTGTAATATGAATAACGTCACAACTGAATATAGATGAGAATGATCCATTTACAATACAAATAGATACTATGGGATGATTTAATAAAAGGAACTGAAACTTATTTTTGATATCTATTATGTGATTGGATGCTCCAAAGTCTAATATTTAAAGCATATTAAGAGTTGCTAAACGCACTAATAACTGAATCAGAATCTGCAAGTTTGCAACATGTGTAGCTGAATGTTCTTATAGAGTGGATTGCACAGTAACAGGAGTATATACAGTAGTAGAAGTATCTGCTTGTAAAACATACATGCACTCAAGCTAGACATCCAAATTTCTCCCGATACCTATTTAAAACATGGTTCATGCACCCACAATGTATACATTGATGGGACCCTTTACTAAAAGAAGCCATCTGTCTGTTTGGAAAGGTATAATATAAATATCTGTCGGGAGAATATCCACGAATTCCTGGAGCATCACATTTTTTACCCGGTCATGTTGCGACCACGGCCACAAGTACTTGATGTAGGACGTGTTGGATTTAGGGATTGTGATGGATGATTTGGAGAAGATCTGGGGAATAATTGATAATATAGGTTTTTTGACTTCTCACTAGGGTTTTTGACTTCTAATCTAGAATAATTGATAATATAGGTTTTTTGACTTCTCACTAGGGTTTTTGACTTCTAATCTTTCTCAGGTTTCCAAAGACGTCCATCGGCAAATCCGTATCTTGTTATACTTCAGAGTTCGTGGACATGTTTTTTCTAACCGTTCGGCCCAGCTGTGCTACCTTTGTCGACATTTCCCAAGTGATGAAGTTCTTAAACCGGAAAGAATGATGTGGGATCAATTGGGGTCAAATTTCTTTTTATTCTTATTGTTATTTTTATAGAGTTTGAGTCTTTTAGAAATTAGGAGTTTTTATTTAATTTTGTGAGTTTTTTAAAGTTCTAGTCCCACTTCAATTGGGGAACCTTTATTTATCAATTTCTTATAAAATCCACCCCATCCTACATCACAACTATCGCTCAACTCTGACTCCATGAGCAGGAATAGAATTGCTTCTAATGCTAGTCGAAACTCGCCTAACTCTTGCAAATGTAGTGAAAAGGAACTGAATATTTACCATGTATCTTTACATGCACTTAATTGGCAAGAGATTGATTTAGTTCAATCATAAACTTCCTCGCAACAAGTTCATCCCAATAACATGTAGTGTCTATATATCAAAGACTATATATCAAAGACTAATGGCTGATAGAATTACACCATGTCGAGAGCATGGTTTGAGGTTTCGGCCGATACCCCTGCGTATCGCCCGTATCGTATCGGTATCGGTGGGTAACGAGACCGAAACTAGGGGTTAGTTTCGGTATCGGTCGATACTGAACGATACCATTCAGTTTCGGCCGATACCGACCGAAACTGACCGATACCGTTCAGCTTCGACCGATACCGGCCGAAACAGACTGATACCATTTAATATCAGTCGAAGACGGAGGAAGAAGAATGTGTAATTAAATAAAAATTCTCTAAAACCCCAAAAAAATTCGTGAATCAATAAGTTGCAAAGAAAGCTCGGTTAAAAGAGAGAAGAAAACCCTAGGATTTCGACTTGAAAATGATGAAGAATTAGACGAAGAAATGGCAAAACCAAGAAAAAATTGTAGGAAAAAGAAAAACAAGGAAAAAAGGAAGATGATGAAAAAATTGAACTCATCGCATCGCGTCTTCGCCTCACCGAACACGCCTCCTGCCTCGCCGCCCCACCTCGACCATCTAGCGTAAGAGAGATAGAGAGCAAAGAGCGAGAGAGGCCCGAGTCGCCTTTCAGGAAAGGTTGCGTTTTTTAAAAAGGCAAACTTGTAAATAAGTGGTATGTGCGTAGAGTAAAACAGTCGGTGCACATAGCAAGCAAATTTTTTGTGGCAACCCTGTAAATAAGCGGTATATGCGCAAAGCAAAATGGTTGGTGCGGAAAGCAACGCCCATCGATTTTTTTGGTGGTTTGTGTGCAAAGTAAAACGGTGGGTGTGCAAGGCAAGATTTAGGATCTATTCATTTATCTAATATTTAGTATTTAAGTACCAACTTTAGGTATTTAGTATTTGATATGATTACGAACTCAAATTTAGTTTAACTATTTAGTATTTAGTATTTGATAGTATATGATTAATATTTTAGTTTGTTACGTATTTAATAGTATTTTATAGGTTTAGATTTAAGAATCTCCAAAACCATCACCGTGTGTATATAGTATATACATATTTAAAGTATCTCCGAAACCGAAACCGAAACCGATACCCGAAACGAAACTGCCGAAACTAGCTATACAGACGAAACCGAAACTTGCTTCCGAACCCGCCGAAACGGGCGATACCGATACCGAAACCTAAATTTTGAAAAGAACGATACCGAGACCGAAACCGAGACCTAAAACCTTGGTCGAGAGTTCGTTTCAACTTCGAAAAGCAGGTATGTAAATAGATCTCTCTCTCCTTGATGTAAAGAGATAATTGCTTTTCTATCTAGCCACTCTAGAGATGTTCATTTCATTAGAGTACGTGTTATGTAGTGTATCACGTACCTTCTTTGCTGTCTGAAAGAAGATTACATTTGCACTATCAATTGCCGTTACTATTTAATGGGCAAGCAAATATGTATCAATCGTTACTATACTATTCTTCATATTCCTTGGATTCGGAGTTTGTGTTATCTGTGTGATGTTTTATCTTTTTTCAGCACCAATGAAGACATGAAACGAACAAGACCAAATAAGATAATGTTATCATCGAGCTTCAATATGGTAATAGATAAAGCCTTTGAAAAAAGGATCTCCGCAGTAGAAAATGGAGGAAATAGAGTGGCATGGTAAGGGGTAGAGGGTTAAATAGCAAGTGATAGTCAAGATATAATAGCAAGCAGAAGTAAGCAGAAGTGGCAGTATGAACAACCACATCCATGCATAGAGAATTTTTTCAATTTCAGGTCTGAAATATTTCAAATCTAAAACAGTATTATTCACAGCGGCATGTATATTAACTTTTTTGAAAGTACAGGAAATACATCAGTTCAGATGAGATCTAATTTAGATCTGAATCAGATCTAAATTAGGGGGAATGAAGGTGTTGGTGGTGGTTGAAGAAACCCGGGACCGACAAGAAGAGAAGAAGAGAAGAGTGGCGATGGTAGCGTGAACAATAGGCAGCGTGAACATACATTTTTGGGAATCTAGGGTTATGGTTAGGGTTGCTCCGATACCATGTTCAAACCCAACTAGATTAAAAAATAGGTTAAGGTTAAGGGACATATTTCCTCTTTACTTTTTTATTGCTATATATAGATTACTAATGGGTTGGGGCTGATATACCTAATACCCAGTACCTAAATACAACCCAAATACTCTCAACAAATCTAGAAAGTGAAATAATTTCTACTTCTAAACAAAATCTACCAGTGCAAGAGAAGAATTAGAATTAAGGTTTATACTTAACACTATCCTTTTCCCCCTGTTTCTATCGATCTTCTTTCTCACACTCTTCTCAAGAGTTGGTAAAAGTACATTGATTTGAGAATTTCTTTTTTTTTTCATTTTATAGTCCAATTTTAGTCCGAGTCAAATATCTATGATCTAGGTTGGGCTTCAAATATAGGGGTTTAAATAATTCAGTGCACAAATTTCACATTTTCTCTTGCCTGACTCTTTTAAGTAGCAAATTTAGATTTATATTCTAATTTCTAGAAGGGTTTGATTTTTGAAAAAAAATTCTTCGACTAGGATAATGATGTTACAATTTTCTTCTCTTTCATCTTTATGCATGCAATTTATCTATGATTCTGTGAACAAAGAAATCCAAAATGGAAATAGTGGCAGGGAAAAAATCTCTAGAAGTCTGGATGTATACATGTCACAATTATATATGTAATTTTGCTACTGTGTATATGAATGCATGTATTCATGCTCATGTAGTTATCTAGTGAAAAATGGATACAATCAAATATTTGAAGAAGTTCCGACACTGACATCTCAGAAAAATGTGATGGACGACAATGCATACTGATGATCAACATTCTTTGTCATGATCTTCACATAGTGGTATATATAGTGATGAGAACTTGAACATTATTTCCCCATGACTCAAGTAGGTGTATATGTGTGTTTGCTTGTGTGCACCCGCTTGTTTGTGGGGTTTGAAGTTCTAAGTTAGATTTTTTTGTTGTTGCATAAACTAGTTATTCGGAGCATTTATTGCAGATACTAACGTAAGAGTGGCTCTGATAATCCTGACTAGTTTTACTATATATATTACTAGTACATGGGCGCGTATTTTGCATGTGTGCACAATATGGACCAGAAATCTGGATGAGACATTAGAAAATAGTTCTTTAAGCCTTACCTTGGTCAAAGAAGTTCAATGATTTTTTTGGCATCCCATAATCTTGATGTACATCAGTCCTTTCTTCAACAAAGAGAGGTTAACTAAATGTGAGAGACTTGAATCATCGGTATATTTCTATTTGCTTTTCCTTTTGTTTTAGATTGCATCTACTTAAACGTTTGGATCATTCTTTGGCACTATTATGATTAAATATGCAAATCCAATGAATTTATGATTAACTATGCAATTCCAATGAGTTCTGTTATTCCCTTTCATTCAGTTGTCTAATCAGATTCAAGATTTGCACCATATATTCATGTGGAACATCTTTTTTTTAATTGATTACAGAAGGTTGCAGTGGTTGTTGATGACTTCCCACTTGGATTGCATGATAAGTACCTTTTCTGTATAAGGTAACCCTTAATCTTTATGTGATGGTTTATAATCTGGAATTGTGGATGAACCTTTACTAATTGGATGGCCAAGTTTGAATGCTCTGTGTTGCAGTCCTGTAGATATTGATGATGACATTTCTGCTCAGGCTCTAGTGCAGGTAAAGCTTTCCTTTGGTTACATCATGTTGCATTCATTTTCTGACTTATGGAAGGCGGTGTGTCTAACATGATGTGAGGCGCCAGTTTGCAGAAAACTATGCAAAGACCGGCCTTGTTCGTCTTAGAGAAATATTCACACCTGGATCTCTTCAGGTGCCTAAGTCACAAAATGCACTCAAAGAGCTTGAGTCAATTCACAAGGTATGCTTTCTAGATTCAAATCATCTTATCTCAAGTGAAGGACTTTTTAATGTTAAAGGAGAAGTTAATGTGTCTTTCCTATATAAATTCAATTGCAAACAACGAAAGCATGACATATTTTAAAGAACCGTAGCTTAAGTTCTATGTAAGTACAACTAATATAAAGAAGTCATGAGTGGCACGTGAAGATCTCCACCTAATTTTATGATGAAGGGGCAGTTTTTGACAGTTGTTTTCTTCACTGGAGAAATGGACATTTATGATTACATCTGGTGAACAAAAAAAAATTACAGTTTGATGTTTAATTATCCTTTTGGATAAAGATGCATATTTCTTTTAAGTTCAGGTGTTAGATGGAGTTGATAAATTCTAAATTTCCTAGTAGTGCAGCTAAAAATAATAGTTTTCATAAATTTTTGAAATCTTGTGATTATTCTCTATGGTATGATCTTTGCTTTTCAAACCCATGAAGTTTGCAACCAGCAAGTACGTCGGAAATTTGATGTTTCATTTTCAAATCAAAGTACTGCAACAGATCAAAATTAGAAGTTGTAGCTTAATTTAAATATGGTTGAATTTAGTAAGATACGAAAATATTATGAATGTCTATTATTCTAATTAGTGTTTGGTAGTGAATTATCTTTCTATTATCATTAGAATTGATCTATCTGCATGTTATGTCTCAAATAAGGTACTGGATCTCTATGTGTGGTTGAGCTTCCGAATGGAAGAATCGTTTCCAGATAGGGAGTTGGCTTCCTCTCAAAAGGCAGCCTGCAGCTTGTGAGTGCTTGTTAATTCAATGTTGTAAACTCTTGCAGAATAAAAGATGTTTTATCTCATGTTTCTTGATGTGTTTAGATTGATTGAAGAGTTTCTAGAGAGACTAGGATGGCAGAAGCCTGGAAAGGCTAGTTATCAGCATAGCCAGCAGCATTTGCTACAGAAGTATCAGGCCATATTACAGAACGATCTTTGATCTAAAGAACTGAATAATATACATGCAAATATCTTTTATTCTCCAAGGTATCACTTCATTATCCTACAGAAACACTGAACAGATTGTTATTGTGATACTCTTTTATTTGCTATTAAATCTGAAAGCCAAAGATCAGATACTGCAAATATTTTGGAGATTCCAGAATAATAAAATGCTTAAAAATAAAATCTTGTTATCTTTTAGGTTACTATATGGAAAAAGAGAACCAAGTACAGTAAGGGTGTGTTTGGTTTGAAGGAAAAGGAAAGAAAAGGAAAGAAAGTTAGAAGGAAACATATTTTCCATTGTTTGGTTAGAAAGAAAAGCAAAAGGAAAAGGAAAAGGACAGAAAATGAGAGAAAATTATACATTACAATTTTCCTTCTAATTTTCCCTCCTAACCCCCATGGAAAATGAGAGAAAGACATAAAAAATTTAAATTTGGGACTTATTTGAAGAGGAAAAGTTTGCAAGCCACCAAACTAACTCAAAATTATTTTTTTTCAATGCAATTTTCTATTTAACTTTCCCAACAACCAAACATCAAAATTGTTTTTCACTCACTTTCCTCTTCTTTTTCTTTCACTTTCCTTTTCACTTTCTTTTTCTTTCTTTTATTTTACCCGAAACCAAACAGACCCTAAGAGTCATCATGTCTAGGTGAGATCCTACTACAGGTAAGTTCTTAGATTGTCTTGAAAGGTCAGAAGATAGCAGATGCATAGTAACATGGAAAACAGTAATAACCACAGGCGGACATGGGGGGAGCAGGCAGTTGTAACCACCCTCATTCGAGCAGGAAACAGTTGATAAACAAGTCTATATTTTGTCCCTTCATGGAGGATATTTTAAAAAGGAGAGAGAACAAACGCTAAAAATGTGTCCTTGTTTGCTTTTGTTTGTTTTGGGAGAGGTTAGCATACTAGGCGCATGCAATGCACATCTCGATTAAAAAATCAAGACACAATTAGCAATATTGATATGTTAACAATATAAAAAATATAATTATTGTTATTTTTTATTTAAAAGATAGATCAGTTGCTATCACTTTAGAGCACTAAGAACTTAAAAAAATTTATAGATTATGTTCTTTACCACAAGCAAAATAAACTTAATGAGTGGCCATAATCAAACCACAAACATTATAGGGCTAACACTAGATGTGTAACTGGTTCAGATTATCCGATTCTATTTAACTCCCTTCACAGGGAAATAAATAAGCTCGAGAATCAATTTTGGACCGGTTCAGTAAAAGCTCGCTCAAACTAGTTTCATTAACATAACCACGCCAATTTTGAGCAAAATTTTAGTCTCGATTAAACAACAGAACAAACATAAACATTGCTAGAGTTGATTTAGTTAAAGATCATATTCAGTCGAGGTTCGATATGAGATCAATAAACTACTTGTTATCTTGCTTTTTGGTACGTCTATATTTAAGATTTACTTTTTCTTGGTATTTCTTTTAAATTAAACCACATAGTTTTTGTGCATTCTTCACAATTATTTTTAACCTATGTAGCATGTGTACTTGTGTCATGAAGCCATACTGGTACTGGTACTGGTACTGGACACACCGACACACATACATGACACCGATACTTTTTGTGCACTTCAAAGAGACGTATCAGACACCTATTGAAAGTGGTTATTTATCTACTTGTATTTTGAGGAGGTATATTTGTATTTTTGTGGGAATACATGAAATTTTTCGGGTTTTGCTTGTGATTTTGTGCATGCTAAAGACATCTAGAAAAAGCACCTATAATATGAAGTGATGAACGTATCGAAATTGTATTAAAAATTATAATTATATTGGTTGATATCACCTTTTATATTTTGTATGTAATGTGTTCATAGATATATAGAATATATTATATTATATTATAATAGCCATGTTACTGTTCATTACCTTTTACAAACTTGTCGTGTCTCGCTTCCGTATTTGCACCTGTATCTATGCTTCATTGATTTTAACTAAATAATTATTTTCCTAATATATGATGAATAACATAATTTTCGTTTTTTTGAAATCGTTGAGTATTTTGGTTGCAATTGGATATTAGGTATTGTGTATATGCATACCTGAACTGTTAGTATATCTATGTATGTGAATAACAGAGGTGAGAGAAGATATTTTTTGATTCATGTTACCTGCCAACATGGTATCAGTGTGGGTTGAAATAAAAACCTAACCGTAGCCTTCATTTAATTTTCTATTAAAAACTTGTTGTTCATTTGTAGTGATCGCTGTGCATAGTGGCCGCTATCGCCACCACTGTCCTCTTCTCTATTTTCATCATCCGAGGATCTTTTATCCTCCCTCTTCCTCTGTTGTTGTCGTCTTCTCCTTCTCTACCGCGCTGCCTCTTTTTCTCTTTATTGTTACCCCAACCTCACCTGAGGTTTAAATTTTATCAAATTGTTTCTCTAACTTGTTTCAACCACTCGCTATTAGACAGATCCTTATTAGATGTTAATCCCTTTAAAATCTTGGATAACGAGTTTGAAAGATAAGTGATCACAAAAAATGTTAGATAAGAGCTTGAATGTAACGGTTGCGGATATAAAAATAACATTTTTAGGTTGCTTGGTTACGTGTTTGAACAGATTTTGGCCCGGAGAGGCCGCCTAGATGCTCAACGCAGACAGCGGCTTCTCTTTTTTTAAACACTGGTTGTTCCGTAATTAGTTGTTCTATATTAGACCATTAGGGATGGAAAGGCAATCTTGAACCTGAGTGTATTACGTGTTTATCTATTGCAGGTCTCCTCAACCTCACCTGGAGTAACGATAAGGTCGACCAAAGGACCACAAAACCAATGATATCTAACTATCTTATCAGCATGCATCTCCCTGGACGAAGCCAAATTATTGCATGCATGATCCGTTTGCTATTATGACGAGTCCTCTTTGTGGTGGGCGACGGAGTCTGGTTTCAGATCTCGCTGTCACCAGGCAGCTAGGGCCGGTGGTTCGACTGTACGGATATTTGAGAAACCATTTTTGTAACCAATTTATTTATTCAATTGCATATTGCATATCCCCCTTCCAATGTTTCACTCACGTAAAAGGAATCCATTTCCGTGCAAGCACTCCAGTATATTATCAAAACAGAGAGATCTATAAGAAAGGTTGTTTGAGCATGAAGTGAGCATTTCCCTATCCCATTGGTGCCATTTGTGTCTGCGATCTATTTCGTAGATATTTCCTGAATTGTGAAGAGATACATAAAGCATTTGCTCAACTCCGACCTAAAGAGGGTTGGGATCTGTAGATGGGTCCGACAACTGCGTCAAAATTACAAGGTGCTAGAAATGGCACAAAGGAACTGGCAGCTACCACATGTTCGCAATTGCTGACGTCAGAAAGGTAAATATCCATGAACTTCAAATTAGGGACGGACGTTTCATGATTGTCCCGAGAGATTGCACGGGCTGAGTGCACCGTGCGCATCCAGGTCAGCGCAGATGCACAACCAAACCAGAGCACACGACACTCCAAACAAAAGAGTTCCCAGACACGATCTCTCTCATGTACACAAACATATCCAAAAAGCCGGAGAGCTCTCTCTCATACATGTACACATCCGACAGCATGTTAGCTTCCATACCCATGAAAGACATCACCGTATGCAACACGTGAAACACCCCAGAAAGGCCCCAAGCAAATGATGAGGAGCATACTAGCCACAACCTTGTGAGGAATATAATGGCATCGAATAATGCATTCCACCAACACCTCCACCCTCACCCACAAGTTATTTGATGTTGAAGGCATGTTGAATGCTACAAGGGCAATTGCATGAACAGTTTACTATCTTGCATGTGCAACTCACCTAAGTACTACATCAACAAGCCCACTATGCTACTCACTAACATTAGGATCACGATGGTACCAAGTAGGATGTATACTTTCCCATCCTAGCAACCATCTGTATCTACCCTAGAATCAACCTCTGGCTCTTACATTCATCAATGAAGGAAACTTCGGTACCCAATGTAGGTATGGACCGCTACAACATGGAGCTAAAGCTACTCTAAGAGAGACTGGATGATATGAAGAAAGGAATGAAGAGGAAGTCAAAAGACCTAAGTATCCATCTTCATGAACCACTTTTTGTGAATTAAAACTCTCAATATTTATAACCGCAGGCGCATGGCGTCGTCGTAGCGGTAACGGGTCGTCCGCAGAGAGGTTGTGTAATTGAATACTGAATACAAGTTAACCCTATGTTATGATTAGCTACGCAGATGGTTTTATAGAATAGGAAGAATGCAATAGAATGAAATGGCTCTAGGGGCTAGGTATCACCCTAATATGGATTGAGTACAAGGATGAATTCGTTGCATGGCTATCGAATAGATCCTAGGGTAAGGATGTGTAACCTAAGGATGTCACATACCCCCACTTCCGTGATGCTATGATAGGATCGTCCCTAGTGTTAGCACATGTCATTCGTCAGGCTGCCATCGACCCCCCAGTTCCGTGATGATATGATAGGGTAACCTAATTATCAATTACCTCCACTTCTGTGATGCAATGATAAGTCTATCCCTCGTAAGATGACGCCTACTTCCGTAGCGCATCGCCACATGACGGGTGCATGAGGTTGACAAGTATTCCTAGCCCTAATACCAGTCAATAGCCAACAATTGGCTTAACACATGCTTAATTCCACAAATAGGGATCAACCTTGCCCTAGATTAAACCTACTCACAAAACATCAAGGAATACTGAGATAAAAGAATAGAATCAATCAGAAACACATGGAACAAATATAAAACACAAAATAAAGAGCAATACTTAGCTTTCAAGAAGTTATAGTACGAAACTCTCAAAATACAAATGCTTTGCGGAAGGGAAAACGCGATCAAAACCTATCTAAACATACTCTTACTCCTAAGACTAAGAAAGAAGATAAACTGGAGCGAAATTGCATCTAATGGTTGGCTCCCCCGAAGAACGACGCTCCCAATCCTTTTATAATGTCCCAAAACCCTAGTGGGTTAGTAGAAAACCTGACCCGACCCGACCGCTTGAGGATCCACGTGGTCGTTTGGGTTTTGCTCAGAGCTGAGCCATCAAAATTGCTTCAAAAATTGAATTCTGATGCAGTCGCGTCGGGAGAATCGACGCTGTCGTTTTGACCTGGGAGAAGTTACAGCACTTCGGGTCTTCAGAAATATTGAATCGACACGTTCGTTTGGGGTATTCACGTGACCGCATCAATTGGTCTTCAGCTTATCTTGGCTGACCCATACGACCGTGTCAAATGGTCGTGTGGGTGCTTGTTTTGCTGCCCTCCATGGAGATACTCCACACGGTCATTTGGGGATATCCCACACGACTGTGTGGATCATGTCTTCAGCTCACTCCATATACGCATTTCGAACTCCGCCGCGTCTCTGATCGCTTCCAAAACCCATGTCCTTGCTCTTGGGGTCCCAAATTTTCACAATTTAACCGGAAATGCATACGAGAAGCCCAAGAGTAAAAGGGAAACCAAAAGCAGAAGAAGAAGTGGTTCGGAAAGTGTGGTGAAGTGGTGTGAAAATGCCAATGAAAACTAAATGAAAAACATACGCAATAAACACTCATCAAAATCCCCTAATCTAAACTCTTCATTGTCCTCAAGGAAGACATGGAAGAGTAAAAGATTGGAGGTATGCATGCAAGCACAAAAATGAAGACAAGGTATTAAGCATTCCATAACATCAAGCATATATGCATGGGTGAATGAAAATTTCAGGTTCATGGAAATTATAAACATATTGACTCCTCTCCATCGATCAAAACATAATCTAAGGAAGTTGTTTATAGCATAAATCAGCTAGTAATATACCTAATCATAATCATGCTCAAGTCCTAGAATATTTGCTCTATCCCACTCATAGGTCAAAGGAATGGGTATCGAAATTATGTGATGGGTTGAAGGAAGGATTAGTATCAAATAATGGCCTATGTGCCTATCGAGAAAGTGGCTTTCACAACACATCATCGTTCCTTGACTCATGAAATTGCTAAAGTTATTCATGCTTCAATTTTCATCATTTTCCATTTTTTTTTTCTTTTCTTTTTTGGGATTCATAATGGTTTATGTAAGGAGCATAGGGTCGAAGACTACTAGGTCAGACGACCTTAGGGCATCGAGCCAAGAAGGACCCCTCGGATATACTAGCTCAAACCAACTATAATCATTATTTATATACACACAGAAGGACCCCTCAGATCTCTCTATGTGAGAGTTTGAGTCTCTCTTGTGAGAGCAAAAGTCTTTCTGTGTGAAAGCAAGGATATCTCTTTGTGGGAATCCTAAATCCTCTATATGAGGTCTCTCTGTGTGAGAGTGAGGATTTCTCTGTGTGAGAATCCAAATCCTCTGTGTGAGGTATCTCTGTGTGAGATTGTATTCATTTCTATGTGTGAGAATTATAGTAGATATTGGTGTGGCTGGACGTACCCAAGTTTGGGGAACCACGGTAATTCTTGTGTTTGCGTTTGGATTGATTGTGTTGATTAATTCCTCTTGCACTTATTATTCCGCATTTGCAAGTTTAATTTTAATTGCACAATTTATTGCCATTACTCTATTCACCTCCTCTAGAGTGTTTGTTGTTAGTATTGCAAGGTAGACGGTCCTTACAAGTTTGACACGGAATGATGCCGCATTCTGAACAGTATTCGGAACACGTTTTTTATCGAAACTTTCCCTCCCTATAAATGAAGCTGTTCTGCATAGAGTTCCATATATCGAGCAGCTTCAGAAGCAACTCAGAGCAATCCTCAAGTAATACAGTGAGGGATCCCAGAGCGTTTTGAGCGTTGTTTTATGTAAGGTTCGCGGCTCCCTGTAGAATAAACAGGAAGCAAACCAATGGGGTTTTGGGGCTTGGGTTGTGAGGTTTCTCCAGGTTATAATCCGAATTTGCTGAAGCAGTAGTGAATCTCTCCAATTGGACGTACACCATATTTGGGTGGAATCAGTATAAAACTCTGGTGTGCAAGGTGTGTTGCTATTTTGTGGTAATTGCCTTTTATTTTACTTTGTTGCGTATTTTGTAGTGAAAGGCCACTCTGCCTTGTTCGTTGTCCAAACGATCTTGGAATTTCCGCGAGGGTTGGTGTTACCCAAAAGGAGATCAAGGACCCAACAATTAGTATCGGAGAATCAAGGCTCGTGAGACAAGTCCAAGGCGATGGCAGAGGACTCTTCTACAAAAGGAGATGCAACCAATTCAGACTCGTATGCTGGGCGATCACAAGCGACGGTGGGAGGCTCGCACTACAAAATCGAAAGATTCGATGGCAAGGGCAACTTCGAGATATGGCATTACAAGATGAAGGCTATCTTGCGAATACCGCGTACACCAGGTGGTGTACGACACGACGGCTCTACTTGCAGATATCTCGGAAAGGGAGAAGATGGAGATGGAGGACTCTGCGATGACAACCATCCAGCTCAGCTTATCGGACGAGGTAATCTACCAAGTATCCGAAGAGACTGCGGCCAGAGAATTATGGGAGAAGCTCGAGAAGCTGTACCTGAAGAAGTCGCTCACCAATCAGCTTATCCTACTGAAGACATTCTTTACTTTCAAGATCTCAAGTGCAAGAGTCCGTACAAGTAGTAAAATCTGGGAGTCCAGATGTCGAATCCACGGGAAGAAATCTGTTGCAACCACAATTCAAATCAAATATAAATCCTATGAAAAGAAACTAACCACTTCAACAATGATGGCGATGGTGTGAAAGTGCGTGATGGTGATGTGCGAACAAAGAAATTCGTGTATGAAAATATCTATAAAAAGTATGCACATGGTATGGGTTCGTTAGGATCAATGATTCGTATTAATTTGGTTGATGAATATATCACAATGAATTCTCTTTTTGAGAGCAATTCACCGGGAAAATATCTAATATAACTCAATGAATTCTCCTTTTGGGAGCAATTCATCGGAATATGCCCTTTTGGGGGTTAAATCACAATATTCAATAAGATCGTCGCTAAAGTTATAATACGATATGAAACTCTCTTTTGGAGAGATCAAAACTATGGTATGAAACTCCTTTTTGGGGAGATCAAAACTCACCCTTTTGGGGCGATCATCAACTCAATCACTTCTTTTGGAAGATGAAAAATGCGATTTACGAACAAAGATTACAATTTTAACGACGTTTAACGATTTAGCACAATGATATTCAACCAAACTAACACAGATCATATCCCCTAACTACTCCATACCATGCACAAATAAGTTTTAGCTACTCATAATGCAGAAATAAACAAGTTCCATAGCCAAATACATCAACTTTATAGCAAAATACAATGAAAAACACCAAAATACGGGATAGAAGTAGAAGAAAATATCACCAAATCTCCAAGTTTTTACTTCAAACTCTCTGGAAATAATAAAATAAGCCTCTGGAATTTTACAGAATTTTTCAGGGGGGAAATACGGCTCCTAGAGCCTCCAATACGCCCAAAATACGCCCTCAATCTGCTTGTATACGCCCAAAAACCCTAAATACGCTTAAATAATAAGATTGCGGGTTTTAGTCGTGCTAACGGGTCTAAACCCGCGCCCAAATCATACCCGAATGCATCTGAGCCGCACATCTCGAACCGGCGCAATTCTGGACCGTAGATCAAAGCGGGATCGTACGTGGAGTCGCCACCTGGACTTTAAAATCCGTGCAAAGCCCGCATCCGTTACTCGGCGTAGCTCGCGAAGATCTCGGCTGTTCGATCGACATCGTGTGGATGCCAAACGGCCACGTCGCCGCTTTCATTTTCAAATTGCGGGGAGATTTCTCCGCCGTTAGATCACGATCGAGCGCTTCACCTTGTGCCACGTCGCTCGATTATCCGCTGCGATCCGCGTTCGAGCGGGCGAGCTGTACGCCGTTCGATCGAGATTCAAACGCCCAGATGATGCCACGTCGCCCCGCGAATTGATACCGCGCCGATTTGATCAGCGCCGTTGGATTAAGATCGGGCGGCTGAGTGTGTGCTGCGTTTGAATTCGAATCGGAATCGCTGAGACCGTTGGATCTCAATCTTGCGGCCACGATTACGCCACGTCGCCCGTTATTCAGCTGTCGTCGGATAAAGCGGGAGACGCTGAGATGCGGCCACGTGTCCTTTAAGATTCGTGCGGCGTCCGTATTTTCGTATTTTCGTGCGTATTTCTCCATTTAAATGGTATTCTGCATTCAAAAATTCATAGTAATTAGCACAGATCTCAGAAAAATACAAATAAATATTCGTTGGAATCGTGAGATCGAGACCAAGCTAGGAAAAATATAAAAAGTACAGAAATACTCCATTAATTGCTGTTTTGTGCTCAAATATAGTGTTTTCTCTAATAAATAAATGTGTAGAAAATACGTATGAATTAGAGAACAATGTAGCATCACATGAGCACAAAATAGGGCTAAATAGGGGGTTAAATATGTAATATTGAACCCGAATCACATCCCCCAACTAGCGATTTGCTAGTCTCTAGCAAAAAGAGCGATAAATACGGATGCGTAATAAAACAATAAGTTCTTTCAAATTGCTCATGGCATGGCTCAATAATACGCATTCCAACATGATCTTGACCATCAATATACACATCCATGAACAAAATCAATCACATGATATTTTCTCTAATTTAGTATGAATAAATAACATACAAGCATCGTTTTGCACAAGTGAAAGTATAACACGTCGTTATATACTAGTTTTCGTGTTTCCAAGGAATTGGCCTATCAAAATAATCATTCAAGACATGGGTATTGAAGTTGCTTAGTATATTCACCATTTCTTTTTTTCTTTAGTTCCGTGTAACGCGCATCAAGCAACATTCGCAGAAAAAATGTATAACTTGGATCGCTCCATCAAATGAGTGAGTTTCCTGTCAATGGCTCCCAAATCAGACGATAATAGGGCATTAGGCCAAAAAGGACCCCTCGGACTGTAATACTCGAGCCAACCAAGTTATTTATTAGTGACATACTTATTCATTCATTTTTCATCATTTTTCTTTTCATTTCTTTCTTTCATTTCTTTTTTCTTGTAAGCAACTCAAAACCCATTCTTTCGAACATAAACATTAATAACCATGGCCACATTCCTCTTCAACTTGAAGACTATTCTTAAAAATCGCGTATGCTTAAGCTTTTTCCATCACATTAGCTTGCATGAAATAAACTCAAACTATTTCGAGATATTAATCATGGAGATTGAAAATTTTCTTGAATAGTATATTAACGGTAATTCCATGAAGGAAAAATAATTAATCAAGCCATAAACAATTTTTAGAACACAATTAATGTATAATCATCCGCATTTGAGGCATATGAAGGAGCTTTAAAATGATGAGATTTGGCGATTTATTCTTCTCAAAAAAAATCATAAGGTCTCATACACACCCCCCAACTAAAGATGGATATTGTCCTCAATGTCGGAAGGGGTACGAGTTTATTCAAGCAAGCAACCTAGAAAGCATATAAAATCTACACTACTGGAAAGAACACACCGTGATCAAATGGCGGATCCCGAATCTTTGATGGTGGAGGAAGTTGTTCAATTTGCTCCTTGCGCTCCTCGGCGATTAATTTTCCTCCAATGACTAAACTGGACTCCAGCAACACAACTCCAAGCATCTCTATAACTTGTTTACCAATGTCCTGCAAGAGATGAGTTATGTCAGTCCAAATTAGTTTAAGATTCTTCGCAATAAAATTATTCCAAATGTAGTCATCAAAATAAGTGAAAGAAATTAAAGCAAGTTGACGACTACTCCCTGAAAGATATGCACTACTCTCGGTATGATGCTCGATCAATGGAGAGAGGGGTAAATGATTTTGGGACAAAACTGGAGGAGGGCATGGTTCTAAATCCATGGCGATAATCTCAAAACCCTTGTCCCTAGCTGTCTCCTCCTCTCGTTCATCCAAAATTGCTAGTTCGTCCTCTCTTTTGCACACACTTTCTGCCATGTAGATATTATTTTTGCCCTCAACGTGACATGGCTCGCTCGATGTACCTGCAATAGAAGATAAATTCATATTAGAATCTTGAAGTTGAATTTTAAAATAATTATTTTCTTCTAAGCAAGCGGCAATTAAATTAAGATTTTCAATGGAATTTTGAATCTGCCGACTCCGAGCAAGAAAATTCTCTTGGAATTGAAGGGATGTGGCCTCCTGTGTCTGAATAATCAGGTAAGCTTCCTCTTTCAAGGATTGCAAAGGTACGTCTACGCGTTGCTCCCCTTGATCGAGGCACGAAGGCTCAGTTGAATCGCTCTCTGAAGTCTCTTCCATGGTTTCTTCGTTTTCTTGCAGAGACTCCATATATTCCCACGCCTCTGTCGGCGTCATGCCTCCAAAGAATTCCTGCAGCTGTGGTCGTAGTCCATCTAGGAAGGACGTCATAAGCTCTTCATTTGTGTACCCATGCTGCGGATAGCTCGATATAATGTATGTGAACCTCCTCCAGGCCTGAAAGAAAGTTTCACAGTCAGTTTGATTAAAATTAACAATTTTGAGCTTCTCCATTCTATGTTTGTGTGCATTAGCATACCTTGCATCATACAGATTGTTTGTGCAATAGAAGTTCATATATTCCATTTTAAAAAAAAAATTAAAATAAAATAATAAAAAAAGTTTATGTACAGTAAAGTGGAAAGATCTCACCGGAGGTCCTCTAAATGAAATAAACAGTAGTCACAAACCATTCCTCCCCGGCAGCGGCGGCAAAAACTTGGTGGGGTCCGAAAGGTGCTCTCTCTCAAGTGCAAGAGTCCGTACAAGTAGTAAAATCTGGGAGTCCAGATGTCGAATCCACGGGAAGAAATCTGTTGCAACCACAATTCAAATCAAATAGAAATCCTACGAAAAGAAACTAACCACTTCAACAATGATGGCGATGGTGTGAAAGTGCGTGATGGTGATGTGCGAACAAAGAGATTCGTGTATGAAAATATCTATAAAAAGTATGCACATGGTATGGGTTCGTTAGGATCAATGATTCGTATTAATTTGGTTGATGAATATATCACAATGAATTCTCTTTTTGAGAGCAATTCACCGGGAAAATATCTAATATAACTCAATGAATTCTCCTTTTGTGAGCAATTCATCGGAAGATGCCCTTTTGGGGGTTAAATCACAATATTCAATAAGATCGTCGCTAAAGTTATAATACGATATGAAACTCTCTTTTGGAGAGATCAAAACTATGGTATGAAACTCCTTTTTGGGGAGATCAAAACTCACCCTTTTGGGGCGATCATCAACTCAATCACTTCTTTTGGAAGATGAAAAATGCGATTTACGAACAAAGATTACAATTTTAACGACGTTTAACGATTTAGCACAATGATATTCAACCAAACTAACACAGATCATATCCCCTAACTACTCCATACCATGCACAAATAAGTTTTAGCTACTCATAATGCAGAAATAAACAAGTTCCATAGCCAAATACATCAACTTTATAGCAAAATACAATGAAAAACACCAAAATACGGGGTAGAAGTTGAAGAAAATATCACCAAATCTCCAAGTTTTTACTTCAAACTCTCTGGAAATAATAAAATAAGCCTCTGGAATTTTACAGAATTTTTCAGGGGGGGAATACGGCTCCTAGAGCCTCTAATACGCCCAAAATACGCCCCCAATCTGCTTGTATACGCCCAAAAACCCTAAATACGCTTAAATAATAAGATTGCGGGTTTTAGTCGTGCTAACGGGTCTAAACCCGTGCCCAAATCATACACGAATGCATCTGAGCCGCACATCTCGAACCGGCGCAATTCTGGACCGTAGATCAAAGCGGGATTGTACGTGGAGTCGCCACCTGGACTTTAAAATCCGTGCAAAGCCCGCATCCGTTACTCGGCGCAGCTCGCGAAGATCTCGGCCGTTCGATCAACATCGTGTGGATGCCAAGCGGCCACGTCGCCGCTTTCATTTTCAAATTGCGGGGAGATTTCTCCGCCGTTAGATCACGATCGGGCGCTTCACCTTGTGCCACGTCGCTCGATTATCCGCTGCGATCCGCGTTCGAGCGGGCGAGCTGTACGCCGTTCGATCGAGATTCAAACGCCCAGATGATGCCACGTCGCCCCGCGAATTGATACCGTGCCGATTTGATCAGCGCCGTTGGATTAAGATCGGGCGGCTGAGTGTGTGCTGCATTTGAATTCGAATCGGAATCGCTGAGACCGTTGGATCTCAATCTTGCGGCCACGATTACGCCACGTCGCCCGTTATTCAGCTGCCGTCGGATAAAGCGGGAGACGCTGAGATGTGGCCACGTGTCCTTTAAGATTCGTGCGGCGTCCGTATTTTCGTATTTTCGTGCGTATTTCTCCATTTAAATGGTATTCTGCATTCAAAAATTCATAGTAATTAGCACAGATCTCAGAAAAATACAAATAAATATTCGTTGGAATCGTGAGATCGAGACCAAGCTAGGAAAAATATAAAAAGGTACAGAAATACTCCATTAATTGCTGTTTTGTGCTCAAATATAGTGTTTTCTCTAATAAATAAATGTGTAGAAAATACGTATGAATTAGAGAACAATGTAGCATCACATGAGCACAAAATAGGGCTAAATAGGGGGTTAAATATGTAATATTGAACCCGAATCAACCTCATTGAAGGATCATATTGATACCTTCAACGGCTTAATGATGAATATGAGGGCGGTTGGTCTAACTGTGGAGACGGAGCATGAAGCTATGATCCTGCTCCTGTCGTTACCAGAGCGATACACGACGTTCATCAACACCATGCTCTACAGTCGAGATACTCTCATTCTTGAAGATGTGAAGACAGTGCTCTATAGCGAGGAGTTGCAAGATCGCATGGCAAGCGTTGGCTTGAGCGAAGGAGCTTCAGACAGCCAGGCTATGTTTGCTTCAGAGCGAAGCAACAGAAAAGGCAACTACAACGGGAGATCGAGATCGAGATCAAGGACCAGAGACACGAGGTGTCATATTTGCAAGAAGCATGGACATTGGAAAAGAGAATGCCCGGAGAGAAGGAACAACGACAAGGAGGCACAAGCATCATCATCAGTTGCAATTGTGCAAAAGGAAGACGTGAGGAGCGAGGAGACATACGATCTCTTCACTGCGACTTCTTTAGTAGTTGCAAACCATGACTGGATTATAGACTTAGGTGCGTCGATTCATATGACTCCAAATAGAGATTGTTTTCATACATACAACACTAAGCAGGATGGATCAGTCTTTATGGGCAATGATGAAGAGTGCAAAGCTATTGGAGTTGGTTCGATAAGAATCAAGATGTTCGATGGCGGCGCATACTCACCAATGTGTGGCACGTTCCATCTTTGAGAAAGTCACTAGTTTCCGTGGGGGCGTTGGATTCCATGGGTTGCAAGGTCACGATCGAGAGGAATGCGCTGAAGATAACGAAGGGAGCGATAGTTGTGATGAGAGGTGAAAAGGTAAATGGCATATATCTGTTGAAGGGGACGAAAATCATTGGCGACTCCAGTATTGGCGTTAAGAGCTCGCATGAGATTGATTCGACCAGGCTGTGGCGTCTCAGACTAGGACATGTCGCGGAGAAAAGCTTGGAAGCTTTAAGGAAGCGTGGTTTGATCAATGGGGTGAACTTCAAGGAGTTGGAGTTCTGCGAGGATTGTGTCTACGGCAAGCAGACAAAGGTTAGTTTCGGCACAGGGAAGCATAACACAGAAGGGATTCTCGATTATGTTCACACTGATGTTTGGGTCCTGCACCAATTCACTCTTTAGGTATGGCACGTTATTTCATATCATTTATTGATGATTTCTCTAGAAAAGTATGGGTATATGTGATGAAGGAAAAGTCGGAGACGTTTGAGAAGTTAAAGGTGTGGAAGACCCTTGTGGAGACTCAAACAGGAAAGAAGCTAAAAGTGCTGAGATCCGACAATGGTGGCGAGTTTACTTCTGCAATGTTCACAAGATTCTGTCGAAAGCAAGAAGTAAGGCATCACTTCACTACACCAGGAGATCCGCAGTCAAATGGAGTTGCCGATCGGATAAATAGGACACTTCTTGAGAAGGCGAGGTGTCTCAGGTTTACATCGGGATTGTCAAAGGGATTTTGGGCTGAAGCTATATCAATCGATGTATATTTGGTGAACAGAATTCCATCTTCAGCTATCGGCAATAAAATCCCAGAGGAGGTCTGGAACATCTTCGAATATTTGGATGTCCAGTATAGGTTCACAAGGGAAGTGACAAGATCAGCGCAAATGGGAAGAAGTGTATCGTGTTGGGATACATGGATGGCGTTGAAGGTTATAGACTGTGCAGTCCAGAAGAGAAGAAGGTCCTGGTTGGTCGACATGTTACATTTGAAGAGTCGACAATGCTGCAAAAGAAGGCCACAGAAAATACCGAAAAGGCCTCGAACGAGGTGGAGGTACTTTTTCCAAATCCATGTATTGACACCGATAAAGGTAAAGGTGAGGCGGTTGAAGGAGAGAGTCCACAAGTGGAGACTACTACATGCAACAACATTGGTGGAAGTTCTAATCGAGGTGGAGAGATCACTAGGGCTATGATGGACGACTCTATTGCTAGCAGAGTGGGGCGGCGCACCGTAAAGGCCCCAGATCATTTTGATGATTACGTGAATTTAGTTTATGCATTGCAGGCGCGTGGAGATCTTAAGGCAGATAAGATTGTGATGGATGCATTGAGTTTGGACGCACACTCAGGGTGGCGATGTGCAAGGGTCGACAACGCATATCCCAAGGAGATTTACAAGAAGGAGAATCCGACAGGAGAAAGGTCGGCGGCGAAGTTTGAGCGACGCTCAAACTTGTTTTCCTTGAAGAGGTGCTAGGGTGCCACGAGGTGGCACATGGAGAGATCACTACATGTTTTGCTTCAGGTATGGATTCATGGAGATTCGACATTGTTCGGAGACTCACTTTTGGAAATGGTTTCTTGGACACTCGGTTAGTTGGTGATGCTTAGAGCGAAGCTCACCAGCCAAGTGCCTTGACCTCATGGAAAGGTGGTTTGTCTGAAGGTGGAGGTTTTGGTTTGGGGTTTATGTGGTGTGTTTTGTATCAAGGTGGAGTGTTGAAACTCTGTGATATAAAAAAACAAACACCCCCATGTGCACCCCCATGTGTGTGTTTGCTTTGATGATGAAAGCTCACCAATTTTTGTTGACATAAAGCATCCGAAGAAACAAAAGTTTGACACAGAATGATGACGCATTCCGAACACGTTTTTTAACGACACTTTCCCTTCCTATAAATGAAGCTATTCCGCATGGAGTTCTATATATCGAGCAGCTTCAGAAGTAACTCAGAGCAATCCTCAAGTAATACAGTGAGGGATCCCAGAGCGTTTTGAGCGATGTTTTATGTAAGGTTCGCGGCTCCCTGTAGAACAAACAGGAAGCAAACCAAGGGGGTTTTGGGTCTTGGGTTGTGAGGTTTCTCTAGGTTGTAATCCGAATTTGCTGAAGCAGTAGTGAATCTCTCCAACTGGACGTACACCATATTTGTGTGGAACCAGTATAAAATTCTGGTATGCAAGGTGTGTTACTCTTTTGTGGTAATTGCCTTTTATTTTACTTGGTTGCGTATTTTGTAGCGAAAGGCCATTCTCCCTTGTTCGTTGTCCCAACGATGTTGGAATTTCCGTGAGAATTGGTGTTACCCAAGAGGAGATCAAGGACCCAAGAATATGGCCATACTAAAAAAAGCCAGACAATAACAGCATCACTGAGCACATATATTTAATTAGAGTTTTGTCATCAAGAGAAGTGTCACAATGCAATATCCTAGTTGTTTACATGGAAAAAAAAGGGAGGAGGAGAAAAACCTCCCCTCAGTGTGTTGTATATTTGCACTACTAGTACTCAACACGTGGCTATTGTTATGAGCACCGATATTTGATATGCGACATCATGTATCAGACACATGAACAATTCCCCTCCCCAATCTTACACAGTTCACGTAATCTCTCGGGATATGCGCTGACATTCCCGGCATGAACAAGCCGAAACCCCTGAGGAAGATGGAGAACCACCCTTCCGTGTACCCTGGCCCATGAACAAGCCGATTGTCAAACCTCTGATGAGTTCCCATACTGCATTCAGGTACTCTGAAATCAGGTATCTCAGAACAAAGTGGTTCCTGTTTGGCTCTTTATCCACGTCCTATAGAGTAAACATCACAAGAGATGAACGTAAGTTGCAGTGAGATCAGTGATAAATATTTGTATCATCAGATCACATATAACTTGAAACGACTACCTCCTCAGTGTAGAAGCTGTTGTAATAGAGGCACAGGCCAAAGTGTTTGTACAAGAAAGCCTGGTCGTCGTAAGGCAATCTGGGCACGATGTCGTTGCAGTAGACTACTCTGAAATACCTCGGCTTTGGCCGACACAAATGAGCTTCCATGAACCCTTTTAACTTCTTGTCCCCGACCCTCGGCTGCCCAAATGTGTATATCACCAACAACCTCTTCATCAGCTCATGCTCCTCGTGCAACAACAACACCGCAGGAAAAAGAACTGCAAGCGCGCCGCCCAAGCTATGTCCTGTCACGATGAACTTAGCCTTCTTGTGCTCGTGGAGTAGGCTCTTAAGCCTGTCCCTGACTGCATAATAGGCTGTCCTGTTAGGAGGTCCAAGAGGCCGCCCCTCTCAGGCCTCACTATAAAGGGACCTGCACTCACATTTTTCACCCTTGGCCTGTGCCATTGATTCTTCTCTCTCCATCCTCTTTGTTGAGTCTTCGGTTTAATATCTTTTTTGTTTTGTCGGTTTTTATAATGGTTAAGGGGGAATCACATGGCATGGGCCAAAAGGGGGTTCGTTTTGGGCTTTCTGTTCTGTTTATGTTGCGTCTTTCATAACTTAAGTTGGCTGTTGCAACTTCCAATGGTTTTTTTTCTCATTTTAGCTTTGATCCTCATTCATCTCTGCTTAGCTTATGCCATTGGTCTCGATTTGCTTTCTGGCACACACGAAGGGACAGATGCACATTAGAATGAGGGTAATGTGTACAACTAGAATCACTTGGGGACATTGATTGGACCATATACACTAGTGTGTTCTTTTTAAAGAGGTGGCTAGTGTACTGGGCCGGTCCATCTTCTTAGTATTTTAATATGGAACTCCAGATGAGGAATGGCATGTATATAACTAGAGGCTAGGCCAACGCGGTAGGCCAACACGGGTTGAATCCGACCCAACTCGCTACGAGACAAGCTCGGCTCGGCTCGGCTCGGCTCGGCTTATTGCAAGCCAGAATTGAGCCCCAACTACTGCAGGTCGTCGGTCCACAAGCTCAATTGACACACGAGTCGCGCCCTTAGATAAGATTGACCTATTAGTCGGCTTCGGTAACTTTCGTACTTTTATTCTTTTTCCTTGGATGGCTGGTCTTATCTACATGTATGCTCGTGTTTACAAAAGTAACACAAAATTTGGGTGATTTAATGTTAGTTTAATTATTTGATAGTTTAATGTTAAAGTTGATAGTTTATATAGTTTATAGCTTAATATCATTGTTACAAAAAATACACAAAAATTTAGGTTGTTATAAACGGGCTTTTGTAGGCCCATTGGTGTATTGGGTATCCACCCATTAAGTAACACTACTTCTATAAATACAGGGCTAGCCGCCAAGTTTACAACACGTTATCAGCATGCTCGAGGCTGAGCTGAACCTTTGCCGACGGACGAACGCGACGCGAACATGCTTCCTTCACCGAACGTCGCTAGATCCGGCGAGTAGGATCTAGAGGTAATTCTTTTTCCTAGATCTAAATTCGTATGCGCATATGTTGAGATCCAAATACTTGGATCGATATCTTGATTAGTATAGATCTAATTTTTCTACCTAGATCTAAATGCTAAATCAATTGTTTAATAAAAAATCGTCGTTTTTATTGCTAAAAATCAACTTTTTACGATAAAAACGCCGTTTTGAAGACTGAAAATAGATTTTTTTTCCCCATAAAAATCGAATTTTTATTATCTTCTTCCCCAAAAATCATTAAACCCGAGAGGGATTCTTCACTGCCACGCGGCCGGAAGCCGCCACGCGACCCCCCTCATCTCGCGCAATTACCGCCGCCGCTCGCAGTGGCGGCGACCCCCACCGCTGGAAGCGGAGGGCCATCCCGCCGCCTGCAGCGGCGGGTCGATCCCGCCGCCTGCAGACGCCGGCTCCACCACCTCCTGCAGCGGCGGGCCCCCCTCCCACCGTCGCCAGCAGCGGCGGACGGGTCCCGTCGCCTGCAGCGGTGCCCCCCCCCCCCCCCCGTGCGTGCGCGTGTCCGAAACCCTAGCCACCGGATGCAGCCACACACACGACCGAAACCCTAATCGGGTGCACGGGATCGTACAGCAGATCGAACCTAAAAACCCTAACTAGGGTTTGACCAATTTCATTTTCGAATTATTTTTCAGATTTAATTGTGATTTTTCCGTTAAAAATCTGGATAAATTACACGTTTTTTAATTCATCGCATTTTGTTTGGATTATCTGATTATCACACGTTTAATAATTAGAAAGATCCTGTGACCGCTCTTTCGTTAGTCAACTAACCTAACGGGGTATGACGTTGCCCAGTGGTCCAATAATTATTAAACGAAAAATTTTCACTTCCATTATAAAATGCATGTGATGATTAATTGCCTGTAATGAATAAATTGACTATGATGATTAATTGCCTAATTGTCTGCGATGAAAATAAATGCCTGCTGCATTTCTCTGCGATGGGATGTCGTATATTTTTATTGCCTCTAGCATGAATTTACGCTTAAACATTATAAATGCATGTGTAGAAAATTATATGCATGTCGCATATTTAATGTTCTGTGATAAACATTTTATTTAGAATGCTAAAATCTCTATGATATACTTTATGACAACAAACCAATCATGATTTCAAAAAGTTTAACATCATATCCACTTTGACAAAATGAACATGAAGTTCAAAATCAAATTAAAAGTCAACACTCTTTCACCCTAATAAAATAAAAATTAAAAAATACGATGAATTATGCGATTTCCTTTAGAGATACACATTTTGCGGTAAATAGATCTCTCAGATCTATGGTTTATATAAACCAATATTGACACCAGCAGTTGTCATAACACCGATAAACTCTTTTAGAGTAATCTCACTTTACAAGGTATGAATCTTTAATCTAGCCTTAATTTTAAGCGTACGCCCGAAGTCGTATCTTAATAGATAAATGTGAAAGGGAAGAAATGATATACCTCGACATGGAGTATGTAATGGCAACCCAATATCAGACCAGAAGTTTTGATAAGACTCATAATGCTTTTTGCAACATGAATGGGCATTAACTTATGCAATATAAAATATATACATATCTAGTCTAAACGACGAAAGTCAATTGACCTTATGTATATTTAGCTACTCCCCGAGGACAAGTAAACTTTGAAAACAAATTTGATCTGTTGTCATAATATAAGTCTAAAATGAGCACAATTGTGGACGTATGTTTTCTAGAGCACACATCATACTACGAACCTTGTTGCTGTAACATAATTATCAGTAGTATTCTCTTGCAGTATATATGTGTTTAAATGCATCACCACAATATTTATTGTTGATTTCATGCTTTTTACACAGTTTATTTTACTTTGAATGATTAGTCATCCTGAATACTCCTAAAATGAGGATGCCATGTACTCTCTGAAACTTATAAAGTTTCAAAGGATATTCGTCAAAACGAGATCCCTAATGACTCAAGAAATAAATGAAGCCTGAAGCTTTGTTACCCCATTCAAAAAAGGGTGAAACTTTCATTACCCCATTCAAAAGAGAAAAAGGATTACGAGATCATCTCCATTCACGTGGACATTGACTCTCATCACTTCCTCAAACGAATTTAAGATGATATACTATCATTAGAAGAATGAGACCTTTAGGCCTCTTGAGAGTATTTGAGGGATAAAAGTGGACTCACACACTCCCTACATATGGCTGATGATGTACCTTAGAGTACTCATCCATATATCCTCTTAAAATGGTCATAATCAAAACCTTATTATCCAACCGCAGTCCAGATTATTATTAGTCACAACGGACATATTACCTTACTGGGATATTGGTTGGGCTTTTACTTACCATCATACCACCCTCAAAAATGCCGCAGTGGAACTTATTCATCGGGATTAACCATCTTGGATGAATATATTCCGAGATCCAAATGGGGGAGGCATTACTGCACATCTTATAGATCGTGCCTTGACGGGTTCATATCCCCAATTCTATGCTCAACTTCGTTGAAGTCGAGCTTATTGCGGATTTTTTGGATAACACTGGGAATCAATTATATTTAACAACTGGAAGAAAATTGAACACCCTGAAGGTTTGTGTTCACACCCAGAAATGGGTTATATGTAAATCATTAAATTGATTTAAACGGATCACTTATCCATTAAAAAACCAGTTGTAGGTGACCATGCGGGAACATGCAATTACAATGCAAACCATCAAAACGCCTCCTTAGCATCTATTTATATGAGCCTGATCACCTCATATAAACAGTTTCCGAGAACCCATAACGGGGGAAGCGTTTAGAGCACATCTTATCGATGGCGCCATGATGAGTATACATCCTCATATCACCACTATGGACCATTAGAACACAGAACTATTTATCGGAAGTAATTAACCCAGATAAATAGATTCTGAGCACTCTGAACAGGGGAAGCATTTAAAATTACTTCTCCTAAGACGTGCATTAATGTGCCCTCTTTTAAAGACTTGATGAGATCTTGAAGATCCTTCATAACTTTAATTCTCCAGCATTAGGTTCAACAAAAATACTATAATCATCCATAAGCCTGATGCTCAACTTGACCATTTAAAACATTAATACCTATGATCTGATTATCATGTATTGTGATGAGATCTTGAAGATCCACACTCATGAAACTGTTAAACAGTTATCATACATAGCTACTGACAATATATTGTCAAATTCACACATCCCTGTTACTAAAAATCCAGCTAGAATTGACATACCAAATATAATGGATGCAATCCACCAGTAGCAGAAGTGGTTATCCTCAATGGATAAGAGGACATACCACGAGGCTCCAAAGCGAGAAATAACTCCTGGAGACCCTAAAACAATACCACCACAGGAAAGTGAGCTCATCTCCATACCCTCTCCCTTTCCAGAACCTCCAGAAGAGATGAATCTGGAATAAACAATGTATATACATGGAGAGGTATTTGGATAAAACACACTCGTCGTCAATTACTCAGATTTCATTTTGCCATTGATATCGTTCCCAATCTCCGTTTCCTGAAGCAAACGCAAAGATTTGGCCAGATTATGTGGAACGAGGCAATAAGAAGTTGAGTTGGACTCACTTATGAAATGTGAACTGTTTGGACCCGAAGTCCTGATATCAAAAGATATCAAACCTGTGGGTTACCGAGTATTGAATAAATAAATAAAATCGTATGCTATAAGCAAAACACTATAGCTTAGAGGTTTATTTCGTAGAAACCAGGAAGTAACAATGTAAGATGAGCTTAACTCACTTACAAAATTATTTAAACTGATGCATCAGGCTCCCTGGTCATGGTTGCGAAAACCATGCGATTGGCAAAGAAAATTTTAGGCTATATTGTTATGGATGATGTGACAACATACCCTTACGGATTACCATCCTGAAGATGAAACTATCATCCTGAAGATGAAACCATCATCCTGAAGATGAATAATCATCCGGAAGATGAAACCATCATCCTGAAGATGAAACCATCATCTCGAAGATGAAACCTTCATCCAGAAGATGAATAATCATCCAGCAGATGAATTATCATCCAGAAGATGAAATTATCATCCAGTTAATGAAGGAACATTGATAATCTCTATCCACTAATACACATACTGGTTGTATGGATGCACACTAAGACCCCTTCCGTTCGCTGGAAGAGGGGAAGGATATCCTAGGTCCTGAAGTACTTACTCAAGTGTCTTTTGTACACTCCTTCATCTGGTTAATTGCACGCGACTCTAGAAAGCATTGGCAGTAAACCCTTTAACCAGATACAGTGCAGCGCCTGTAGCGCACCACTGGACCAGAGATATGTAGCTTCTGTGCTACCTCCAAGGGTCAAGGATCATCCAACTTGTTAAATGTATTTGCAGATACAGGTTACTGATCATCGCGATGACTACAACGAAGGAACAACCAACTCCTGGAGACCAGCAACGAATGCTTCCAAGGCAACATCAATCCCACCATCCCGAGAGGCTCATCGATCCAAGAAGCAAATCATAAGTACGCACATCCAGGTCTTACGGTACCTCACAGACACAGTGACGACTGGGTCAGAGACATGGTGCTACCTACCGAGTCTGCAGACCACTCCTCTTCAGAAGAGCTCCCTTAGATTCAGTAGCTGCCATAAATGAGCGATACTTGTATAGATGAGCAATGTCTTGTATAGATGAGCGATGATTTGAACTTTGTACTTGTTATCGAAACACTGTAAGAGATTGATGTATAGTTGCCTAGGAGATCTGCAAGCCTGCAGCTTGTACAGATCATGGGGAGTCAAATGTAGTGTTGTACTCTTTTTCCTTGGCTATTGGTTTTTTCCACTGGGGTTTCCATAGCTAAAGGTTTTAACGAGGCAACCTCATTGACTCTGGATCCAGAAGTATCCACCCCCTAAAATACTTCCACTAATCAGGGGAAGTTATGGGAAACTGTACTCTTTTTCCTTGGCTATTGGTTTTTCTCACTGGTTTTTCCATAGCTAAAGGTTTTAACGAGGTAGTTACCCCTAACTTAGGATCCAGAAGTATCCACCTTTGATGGTATCCATCGATCAGGGGAAGTTATAGAGACTTGTACTCTTTTCCCTCAGCCACTGTTTTTTGCCACTGGGTTTTCTATGGCAAAGGTTTTAACGAGGTAAGAACTCTTAACTTAGGATCCAGAAGTATCCATACACCCATGATCTGATTAGCTCTATGAACCCTGAAGCGCTCATTACGGCTTACAACAATGGATGGACAAGTGGAAGTGTTATAAACAGGCTTTTGTAGGCCCATTGGTGTATTGGGTATCCACCCATTATGTAATCCTACTTCTATAAATACAGGGCTACGGGGTTCCGTAGCCGCCAAGTTTACAACATAGGTAACAAACTACAAATGACGGTAAGTAGATAAATTTTTACGTAACTTCTGCATGATATAATGGCTGTATAAAGCAATATGAGTAATATTAAATTAACTATAAACAAGTAATCGAACTACAAATAATTAAGCAATAAGTGCTCGATTTATCATGAAATTGAATGTAGTTGTGTTATTAATATTTTTAGTAGTTGTTTTGTGTTATTAATAATATATTGTTGTGAATGGATAATACCGAGTTGGTTAGAATCACGGCTTATCTTGTAGATAAGACCGTACCTATTGTATTTTATCTATGTACACTCCTCTAATGCTATAAATAAAGAGTTGTGGGTTTCTCCCCCAGATGATGATTCATAACACATTATCATTTGTATTGTGTTACCACCTGGAGAGCCACTTCTCATGGACATCGAGGATTTGGTCGTCGCTAGTACGGAGGATAGCGACTCATTCTCAGGGAGTATTCGTCACCCTTTTATTATTTTTCCATCTAATGTTGACGATTATCTCTGGGATACATTTATTTTGGGAAATAATTTCTTACCATGGACTAATGCACCTCGTCCTTTGCAGGTCATAGGTGGACACCTACGAGGGATGCTTGGAGGTGCATTGCTTGGGTCCATTGGCACACGTGGTACAACGCTTCTGGCGGAGCCACAGAAGGAGCAGTTAGAGCAGCTACCTGCCCCACTCCAGATCTTGGATCTGCCTATGCTCAGGTGTATCCTAATCCAGTAGTGTAAAATTTTACCGCTTTCTAGTTTAGATTTGAATAATCTCGTCTCTTCTCATTAGCGAGGGGAGCGTATCTAGGATTTACTTTTGCATCATAATAACCCTTCATGTCATGCCCTTCTATCATTTCAACCCCATCCTTTACCGAGGAGGACGAGGACTCGTCCTCTCCTGCATTTTGATTTCTTTCTTTTTCTTTTCCAATCTTCCCCCTAGCATTTTTCTGCATCACATTGATCATATCATTTCGCTAGCATTGCCATGTTCAGCTTGGGGGAAATCGACTTTTGTGCATATTGTCGTGTGACGTCTTTGTCGTGTGTTTGTTTTTATGTGATGTTTATTTGTGTGTTTCTTTTTCTTTATTTTTCAGTTTTGTTTGTGTGTTATTTTCCTGTTTTTCACTTTTTTGTGTCGGTGTGTACTTCCCCCCCATTTTCGTTGCCCTCCCGTATTTACTACTATTGCATTGAGGGCAATGCAAGTTTCAGCTTGGGGGAGTCGCACTTTGTGCGTCATTTGTGTCTTTTTCTTCGTTTTTGAGTCGTTTTCCATCGTGTTTTTCTTTTTCTTCTCATCTTTTGTTCTCTCTCTCCTAGAGATGACCCCATATGATGAATTGCCACAAAATCACACACACACACACCTAGCATGGCTACGATAATCACATTCACTAACCCTAGGAAGCCGAGTCCATTGCATTTCATGCTTCGTGGGTTCACTTTGCTTTTGTGTGAGTTGTTTGTCGTGACTAGCTAGAGGTGTACTTCTATTTTGTGATTTTGATTTATATACCTATCCTTGGTTGACCCCTAAATTATCATGCTTCGATTTGAATATGCGGTATTTGTTTCTACTGTCTGCTTCTATTTGCATGAATATATTTATATCGTATACTTCGTTTCGCATGTGTCGGGATTCCACAATTAAGGACTAGAATAACCCATTTAGCCCAAGCTCTAATTTGCGAGAAATATTTTCTTTGCCCAAGTGTTTAGAATCCGATTTCTTTTTATTTTACTTGGTACAAATCCCATCGTCGTGTACCGTTCTCCCCCTTGGGAGAGTACACACATGTATATACCCCAAAATCCAAAAATCCAAAAAAAGAGAAAAGAAAAAAAGGAAATATGTATAGCCAAAAATCCAAAAAAATACAAATACCCAAAACCCAAAAAATTTCCCGTGTGAATATTTTTCCTATCTACCGTGAATAAAGGGAAGGCGAAAATTTGCACCGAGTGTTCTACTCCACATCATCTCAACCCCCATCGTTTTCGAAAACACTTGGCTTAGGAACTTTTTAGCTATTATCTAGGCTATAGTTTGGTGATTTCCTTAACCCTAGTTGTGGAGTCCCTGACGCATGATATGTTTCGATTCTTGCTCTATTCTCATGCATGCTTGAGCTATATATTCACCACTTATTTCGAATTGAATCGATATTTGGGTCAACTCTTGGGTATGTGTATATGGAACTATATTGCACGATGTAGACAGTGATACCGTATGCTAGCGCATGACCACACTCACTCGCGCTTCACCACATGGACCTTACACTTGTTTGGACTCGTATTCCTCGGGTTAGTGTCGTGTTTTGTCGCTTGCTCACTTAGTGTGGCGTGCTTGATTTTGTTGGCCCTAACGGGCGATCTGGGATTTTGTTCTCTCTCTCTCTCTCTCTCTCTCTCTCTCTCTCTCTCTCTATTTTCCCTCCGAGCTCCTACTCTCACTCGTCTTCCTCAGGGACGAGGAAGGGTTCAGCTTGGGGGATTTTGACGTGCGTTTATATTTTATATATTCACGCACGTCTTCTTTGTGTTTTTCTGTTGTTTTCCGTCGTCACGTACCCGTTTTCTTATGATTTCTAGTTTTCTTTCACTTCTTCGTCTTTTTATGTGAATGCAGGAGATTGCCAGCGTTGGGGATGTTTAAAGAAGATATCATGGGTCCCCGGAGCAACGGGAGGAGCCGCGCGCGATCCAGAGGGTCAAATGACGAAGATCGCTATTTCTCAGCCCTCAACCGATCGTGTGGACCAGCCACCCGGTCGGTTGATGCACGCATATCTGACCCGGACGGTAACTAAAGAAGAGTAGCAGCTCACCCGATCGGTTCAGCGATCGGGTAAACCGACAGAGCTCTCTGTCTAATTGCACTGAATTCCAACCGATCGGGTGAAATATCACCCGATCGGTTCACCTGTAGCTGCAAATCTTCAAGTGATGACCCGATGAACTCAACACACCGTTTCGCCGACCGGGTGAACCGACCGTCTTCTCTGTCACTTGAAGCTGAATTCCAACCGATCGGGTGACATCTCACCCGATCGGTTCATCTGTAGCCGCAATTCCTCAAACGACGACCCGGTCACGCCACCCGCTCGCCTCAGCGCCCGGTTGAAGATCTTCAAAGCTCTCACCCGATCGGTTGACTCATCAACCGATCGGGTGGAGATTTTTCTGCGGTTTTGGACCCGAACCATTAGGGTTTCGAAGGGGACTATAAATACATGGTGTTGGCCGACTGAAGGGGGATCCTCTTCTATTTTTTAGGGCTTTTTCGGTCCCTTTGCTGGGGGCTTAGATTAGTTTAGATTAGGTCTTTTGATCAATAAATCTTGTACCGAATTGAAAGATTCAAATGCGAGATAAGTATTTCTTTCTCTTGTTTTCCATTTTTTTGTATTGTGTTTATTTTGCTTGATGGTGAACATTTGTATGTCGTTTCTGTTGCTTTTTTTATGTTCTTCACCATTAAGTAGTATTGATGAACCCTAATACGGGTTAGAGTAGGATTGATGCTTGGGTTGTTTCATTTGGCTTGGTTGCATGGCATGTGTTCGATGGAATGTGTCAATGGGGATTTCTAGCAATCTGAGTCCAATTCGTATGGCAACACACTAGTTGTGTTAGAGATTGGGGTCAGGTGTCTTATCCAGTCAAGATCCGCTTTGATGTATTGCTAGAAATCACATTCGACCTATTTGGCCATTAGGGTTACGCGGGGGCGTTTCATTGTCATTGGCGGGAGAAAGACCGCCTCTGACCGTCGAGCCAAGGGGGAATAAACTTGACGGTTGACTCCCCTAGCCACAGCTCACACCCCTAGCGTAGACATTGAGTCCTCGCGCATGGGAACGGCTTGGACAAAGTGTTGGGAGTTATCATTGTGGCCTTAATGCTCCCGGTTGCGGAAGGTGTTAATGGACATGGGAATGCCCACCGTCTGAAACCGGGTAGACCTAGCGTACTGGGCATCGACCGGAATATCGAGCCCATGGACGCTAGGTACCACCTTTAGGGGCAATGTCTCACCCTGGGTCAAGTCAAATGCCAAGTGTAATGAGTGCTCTAGCCCATGTTAGCGGGGATTCATTTCTTGTCCTTTTCATTTCTTCTTTTTATTTCTACACTTCTACCTATATCATCCGCGTAGCTAGCACACAACCTAGGCGAGGCTAGTAGCCATTCAATCCATACACCTCCCTGAGTTTGATAAACCCGCACCCTACACTAACCGTGCACTTGCGGTAAAACGACACCGCGCCCAAACCGTAAACGGGGCGCCGGTCAACAGGTGGATAAGGTTGACCAATATTCCTAGCCATAACACCATTCAATAGCCAACAATTGTCTCAACCCATGCTCAATTCCACAAATAGGGATCAACCATGCCCTAGATTAAAACTACTCACAAAACATCAAGGAATCATTGAGATAAACGAAGAGAATCAATAAGAAACACATGGAACAAATATAAAACACAAAATAAAGAGCAATACTTAGCTTTCAAGAAGTTATAGTACAAAACTCCCAAAATACAAATGCTTCGCGGAAGGGAAAACTTGATCAAAACCTATCAAAACCTACTCCTACTCCTAAGACTAAGAAAGAAGATAAAGCTGGAGCGAAATTCTAATGGTCGGCTCCCCCCCGAAGAACACGCTACCAATCCTTTTATAATCTCCCAAAACCCTAGTGGGTTAGTAGAAAACCCGACCCCACCCGACCGCATGAGGATGTGGGTTTTGCTCGGAGCTGGGCCATCAAAATTGCTTCAAAAATCGAGTTCCGACGTGGTTGTGTCGAAGAATCGACATGGTCGTTTCGATCTGTGAGAAGTTATAGCACTTCGGGTCTTCAGAAATATTGAATTGGCGCGGTTGTTTGGGGTATCCACGCAACCACGTTGATTGCTCTTCAGCTTCTCTTGGCTGACCCACACGACCTGTGAAACGGTCGTGTGGGGGCTTGTTTTGCCGCCATCCATGGTGATACTCCACACGGTCATTTGGGGATATCCCACTTGACCGTGGGAATCTTGTCTTCAGCTCACTCCAAATGCGCATTTAGAACCCTGTCGCGTTTTTGATCGCTTCCAAAACCCATGTCCGTGCTCTTGTGTCCCAAAACTTCACAATTTTACCTGAAATGCACACAAGAAGCCCAAGAGTACAAAGGAAACAAAAAGCGGAAGAAGTGGTGAAGTGGTGTGAAAATGCGAATAAAAACTACATGAAAAATATACGAAATAAACACTCATCAACCACCCTTCACGAAGGATATGCTCAAAGCATCTGCCCTCCAAAGCGTATGGAGTATGATAGCATATGCGATCAGGTGTAGCATATTCATCAATACAAAGATATCATGCAACTTCATAGGCTCAAGTAAGTAATACAATAATACACATTCTCAAGCACACTTATGTAGGCGGCACGTGACTGGTTCGAAACCCTCAAGCTTGGTAGTATCTATAGCTTTCATGAGCTCTTTGAAATCTTTACCTAGCAGTTCATCATCGTAAGGAATTGGAAGTGATCATATATTCACATGTTAGCATATAACAAGGTGACATTGAGCCATTGTGCAAGTACATAAAGTGCTTCAGTGATGGCATGCTCGATATGAAAGAGGTGAGTCTAGACAATACCATCTCAGCCTAGATGAATACAGCTGCCAACCTGGATCTCAAGCACCAGTTGGTCATTAAACTGCCTATGAGCATGGATGATTTGATGATCATTTTCGAGGTCTACATCAACACTGAAGAGCTTGGAGTCTTGCGTAAGGACCCCAATGATGAGGGTGACAAATGCAATTGGCATACTCCTCCATATCATTTCGAGCATTTCACTCCTCTTAGCTAGATTGAAGTCCCGCATTTTGATGTAGGTGCATGCTATGGATTTTTACATCAAGTACCATGACTTACGCAGAAAGAGTCAGAGAGAAGGGACAATAATATGTATTGTACCATATAGACCATGGGTATATAACATATGCGTGCATGTAGCTCAACCATGATATTAAAGAGTTGCTGTTGTGGTACACGAGGTGGAACCAACTTGGTGAAGGGTGTAATGATCATTACCAAAGAGTCAAAATCTCACATGACGCAAGGGTGATATATATAATCATTAAGGCTAATATGTCATGGGTAGATGCACATATGCTGGTAATGTATATCATCCAACTATATGGAAATGTAACATTCACTAGCTTTTACTAATTTTCGCCCCTCTATATGGGATGATTGTAAAGCTAAAGATGAGAACAAGTGCTCCGTGTTGACATCATGTTAATCATCAACCAGGGATATGGCATTCGCTATATCCTCCTGATTTCAACCCCTCCATTAAGGGTGATTGCAAATCTAAAGATGAGGAAAGGTGCTCAGTGTTAACATCCTATCAATCATCCAACTATGAGGAGAGACAACATATGATTTTAACTCCTCTAAAGGGATTAGGGGGTGGTCGCAATGGTAAAGATGAGATAGGCACTTAGTATGGATGTCTTGTTAATTATCCAACTACTGCTGATTATAGAGAGTCAACATTTGCTAACTAATGCTGATATAGAGAGTCAACATTTGCTTTCTACTGCTGATTTTGACCAGTCCATAAAGGTCGTTGTAAAGCCAAAGATAAGGATATGCATTTAGTGTGGACCACTTGTCAATCATCCAATTATATGCCACCGGTCGGCGAGAAAAGGAGTTTATTTTTATTTTTCTGAAAAACCCTAGGTAGGGTTTGAGACGCCGTTGCTAGTGGCGACATCATACAAACGCTGCAGCGGTAGTAGAGGGGCTAGGGGGTGGTGGCGGTGGGTGGTGTTCCAACGACATGGGGGCTGCCTGTCGGCCATGCTATTATATATAAATATTTCAGCCGTTCGATGGGGCTGTTGCCGTTTGGACACCGCCCTATGATCGACGGCTGGTGGCCGCCGCCCTAGCCCAAATTTTTTTCTTTGATTTGTTTTGATTTTGGGTATAAATGCGTGATAAAAATTACGATCATGATTAAATTTATTGGGTTTTTATGTATACCTCAAGATCGGTTGAGACGGACGCATGATCCGTGCACGAACAAGGTCTCGTTCTCCAACGTCCAAACGACAACGATTTCTCGATCCTTCGTCGTCTGCCTAAGCTTTCGTAACATCCGGTCTCTTTTTCTCAGGGAAGATCATGCTGATAATGTGTTGGTCAGTGCTTTTTGGGGAGACCCCATGCCTTTATTTATAGGAGAATATGAAAGAGTTCATACAATGGTATGATACCGTGTTCATATAGGATAAACTGTTCATGTAGGATACAAACTCTTAATCTGCTACTGGATATGATATGCCCTATATGGGCCTATAATTGGGCCCACATAACACATTCATAACACTTGCGGCCTTTTACACCTTTTTATTAAAAAAAAATTAAAAGATGAAGTACCGTAGAACAACATGAGAGAATAATTGAGTAGCTGTAAGGCTGTTGACTAACGAGCTTGAACGAACTTGAATAGGGAGCTGGGTTTTGTTCATGAACAAAATCCATGTTTAAGCTCTGTTCCTTTACTAACCGAGCTCTAAAAACCTGTTCAAGCTTCTTCGACCGAACGAACGTAAACAAACATTAACCGAGCTTGACCACGAGTAGTTTATCGAACGTTCTGTTCGTTAACAAGACTTATCGAGCTTGTTCGTGAACATGTTTAGGAACATGTTCGTAAACACACAATCAATCTTGTTCATGAACATATTTTCAAACAAGCGAACGAACGTCAATATTTTAATTAGGATTAATAATATTTAACCATAATTACCAATGACTATATCAATTACATAAAAGGATTAAATATTTGCATGATAAAAACAAATAAATCCAGCATAATAGCACCATAAATCCCATTACAAGAACCCATTCCAAGCATAATAAAAATATAATATTTGTCTAAATGCAATACAATGTAAGAACCCAATATTCCAACAATTCCAACATCAATGTATCATAATGAACACTTAGCGAGCTTGTTCATAAACATCACTTAACGAGCTTGTTCACGAACACAAAACGAGCTTGTTCATGAACACAAATGAACGAACACAGTTATGTTCAAACTCTGTTAGTTTACTAACCGAGCTCTAAAAATCTGTTTAAGATTATTCATTAAGCTTTCCGAACGAATGTAAACGAACATGTACCGAACTTGTTCACGAGTAGTTCGTCGAACGTCCTGCCCTAAGTAGCTGTACAATTTGTACCCTTGGAGGCGTGGTTTCGGGCTACAAAAATTCTACCCGATTTCGAGTTTGGGCCTTTATCAATCCAATTCAACCCGATTTCAGGTTTTGGGCCTTTATCAAGCCACCCAATAATCTCAGCCCGTTCTTGGTCCAAAAATCTCCGCCCAAGGGCCGAAACAAATAGAAGAAAGAGGGGAGAGACAAGGAGCAGATTCTTCTTCGTCGCCAAAGAGAATCGTGGGCGAGAAGTGAGGCAAAGTTTCTAAGGTAAGAAGGGGGAGAGGGAGAAATAGCTAGGGTTTCATTTTCTTGCGCACGCTTTTACTTGATATTTGTACCCATCATAGCGTCTTCTCCTATCTTTTATATCTATTAATCCATCTATGATTGTGTCTCTTAAGGATTCGTATATTGTTTAATTTAATTTCATATGTTTATTTTGGCATTTTGAGCAGGCCCGGTTGAAATTTTGTGATCTCTTTTTTACGGGTTATAAATTTCTGATAGTAATAACTATTGGTCGTTGATTTACAAATTTCTTCTTTTTTCTTAAACTGATGTCAATTTTTTCTTTTTTTATTTTGTTGTTTTGGGGGTAACACTTGTGGTATAGGACTTAACTTGGAATTATTTGAATCTTCATTTCCCCCCTTATTTGCTGAATGTTTTTGGTTTTGTCTTTGTACCTCTTATACATCAGTTCTCGTCAAATGAAGAGGGCGGCCCCCTGTGACGCAACCTACACTATATCTTCTGATGATTCTTCAGACTCGGATTCTGATGATGATCCGATGACTAACAAGAAAGGTACTACAAAAAATGGAGGTCATAAAGCATCCAAAGGTATCATGTCAGAAGGTAAGCTATTTTGTTACCTTGACCTCTTCATCAAGAACTGTTTTTTAAATTTTTTATTGGTTAAATTAAATTAAACACCATGTATTTCCATCGATTCTAGTTTTATGGCACCCATGTACTATCATTTTATATAATAAAACCTCCTAGTCAACGATTTTGCTAGTTTATCTCTGAAAGGACAATTTTTGAAAAACGACAAAAATTAAAAATAATTACAAAAATTGATAGAATTTAAAAATATTTACTAGGATCGACTAACTTTTATCACATTAGCACTCTGGGCAAAATTATATGCGGATGTGACAGACGCAAAAATGGTTGGGATCGTGAACCCCGTCCATTTTGAATTGGCCATTCTTCCCAACCTTGGCCAATTTTACTACCGACCAGCTTTGTAAAGAGCTCTCTCTGCTAGAGGGAGTCAGCTCTCTGGTAAACAAATGGCCGAGGTTTGTAAATCCGGCCAATTCATACACAGTATCTCCACTCCAAATTCACACCCGTCTACACGCCACATACACATCTCTTTCAACTTTAATTTCCCCATTTCATATACACACACTCTTGCACTACCACATTCACACTCGCTTTAACCACAATTCCAATCAAAACAGAAGGAAGAAGGAAAAACTGAATAATCTTAAAAAAATTCACTTTTGTGACTAAGACAATAGTAGGCATGAGAAAGACGGTGATCGAATCAGAGGGCATTTGGATCATGTGAGCGTACATCGGGAGTAGTATTATGGTGATCAGGATCTTACTGAGGCCCATCTCAATGTCTCAACATACACGACTGTGTACCTTTTCACAGGCATCTCTAATACTTCCAGTTGATAGCTGTTAAAATAAAATAAAAAATTAATCCATTATTAAAGAAGAGAAGATATAAGAGAGATACAAAGATCTTATTTGTGATCAGACTAGCGAGCTACGCTTTGAGGGTCTATTTGTGGTTCAGCATCATCATCATGAAGCTTGCAATGCTTAACTGATTCCTCATATGATGCCTTCAGCTTCCGCGGTCGATCTTCTATCATTAATATGATGATAAAAATTGATTTCTATTTTGATTACTTATTGTGGAAAACCGTAAAAGATGAAGGTAATCTTGTGAAAATTAGCCTTAAAATAAATTTAAAAAATCTTCATTTGTGATCAATATGCTCGTGCCTCCATTGACGTATTGGGTATGGTCATGTAGATGAACTCAAACAACAGCCATCAAACCCACATGATTTGATATGATCTACCTTGAATAAACATAACAATGAAAGATTTGATATTTTTTCTTTTATTTATTATACTTCTCCTACCAATAAAATCATTGTCACAAAAAAATGAGCCCTCATTTTTAGGTCCCATAACACCCCAAACACAATCCAATACATTTATCCTCTGCTCATATATAACAAATAATACCAAGCATCGTCATCACTTAACTCAATATTAAGGATGAAAAACAAAAAAGATAAAAATAAATTTAAACAAAAAAGACGTAGCAAATAACATCATTACTTGCTACTTTTTGATCCTCTTACAAAGGTCCTTAGACTATAAGATTCAAATCAAACACCAGAATATCCTTCAAGATCAAGACACAAACTAACATGTGATGTAAATAAATTATATAATATATGAGCATAATTGATCTTGTCATGAGATCAAATTACTCTTGAGTTCACTAACTAAATTCATCACTAGAGTTAATGTCATTAATTGGTGTTTTAATTAAGCGATGATTGTGGATAAGTAAAGAGTACATGAGTAACTTGGCATGGTGGCAAGCACCACTTAAAGATTGAGAATGACAGTAATGTTACTAACATGATGATGCAACGAGTCAAAATCATGAGAATAATTAACAACAAGAAGAACATCTGCAACCTATATCACATAATACTCTAGGGCCGGACTGTCATGACAAGGTAGTCTAATGACTTGTTTGGCGAGTTGAAGAAATGACATGATAAGAAGAAAAATAAACAACAAGAAAGTTTGAAAATGGATCAACATCTCCTATGGTGCGGTACACTTTGAACCAGAGAAGTATTCTCCTCTCCTCTTTTTCATTCTTTAAAGTAAAGGCTGCAATTTTATAGACCTAATTCAAGCTTACTCATTTTATCTTATAGACTGTCGAGCTAAATATAGAAATCAAAGATCAAAGTTAAGAAGCAAATAACAAAAGATGCATTGGTATCACAAACATTTACATATAGGATCAAGATTGCAAATTAAGTAACTATATCAAATAAATTCATCAATCATATACTAGAAAATATAACCATGAATTAAAAAATTAATGAAGCAGAATATTCATTACATTTATATTTAAAACTAACGTAAAATAGCACATGTGAATCGAGAAGTCAAATTAAAGCCGAACCACTACCGTTTAAACATCAATATACATTTTGTTAGAATTGAGGCATGAATTTAATTCATTTTGAATAGAAAATAAATTTATGGATCCATCAAAAGAGTTGTCTATTGAACTTACCAAATATCGAAGTATCTGATACACACATGATAAGGGTGTGGCTCCTTATTAAAGCCTCCAAGCATCATTGCAAGATGCCGAGGTTGGGAACACCGGCCAATTCAAAACGGTCGGGTTCCTAATTTCGGCCATTTTTGCGTTTACCATGTTAGCACAAAATTTACCTTAGAGTGATGATGTGACAAAAGTTGGTCGATTTTGATAAATATTTTTGAACATGGTCGATTTTTGTAATTATTTTTAATTTTAGTTTTTGTCAAAAATTTATCCTTCTATTAATTTAGGACACATTTGCAGTTACTTAGGACCCACTAATTTTAGATTAATTTAAATTTAACTACGTAAAAATTCACGTAGGGTCTAAATAACCGTAAAATGCGGCCTAAATTTATGGAAAAGGTAACAAAAGTATAATGGTGTTATTGTATAAAATGATACATGAGATGTTAAACTAGAATCAAAGAAAGTACATGGGTGTTTAATCTAAATTACCCTTCTTATTATTTTATGTCCATGTTTAATAATAATATTATTGGAAAATAATTTTTGGGAAAATTGAAATGTTTTGCTATTAGATGAGTGGAAGAGAATTAGACCTTTCATGCGATTGTGAACATCAGAATTTCTTTGTTTTCATTGCTTTCCTTTTTTCCCTTTTTTGGAGTGGGGGTTTTAGTGGCCTTGTGATTTGGGTTTGATCCTATTAATGTCACTAAAAGTTTTGCAGTTTTGTGTTACACTTCTTCCATTACCAAGAGATTGCCCAAGAAGAAAAAAGGATGATCATTCACCTGACTAACTAACTAACAAAAACAAAGTGTCAGATGTCTTCAATTTTCTTTATAGGAGGAGATTATCCCCTGGGCACCTTGTTGTGATACGAATATGATTCTTGTCTATTTAGACTGCAGCATTTATGATTGCAAAATATATAATTACTTTTGTTATATATGATATATGTACATTAATCAGTCATTTAGAAGCGGATACTATGAATACTTTGCTTTTACCTCTAATGAATCTTTGTGCCCAATGTTGTGAAAACCAAAAGTGAAGCGAAGCAACGAGCCGTGTTATTTTTTAGAAAAATAGGGGTATAAAATCATAACAAGAGAATAAAAGAAGGGAAACATAGCAAGAAACAGAGGGAAAAGTTCTACGAATGTCATTTTGATTATTAATATTATTGAATTACAAAATTGATATGTATTAATTCAACTTTTTAAAATAATAAGTGTATAACAATATTGAGATTCAATTATGCAACATTATAAATAGCGTAGAAAATAATACAAAATTGAAAATATATTCAGAATTTTAGAAACATTACCAATAAAGCAAACTAAACAATTATAGCAAAAATTTTAATAGCAAGAATAAACTAAAGCATAAGAAGATAATTTATACAATGTTGACATATTCAAAATCTTGAAGCTGGTCCAGAGGTCCGAAAAGCGAAAAGCGAAAAGGGACCATAAGTAGGCTTTTTACAACAATGTTAGACACTTCTGCTAGATAAGAAGTATTCACAAGTAGTTCTATTATCTATTTAGATTAAACTCCTTTTTTTTATTGTTTAAGTGTGGAGCGTCCAGTGGTTCATAAAATCTTAGCTTCCATATAACAGAAAGAAAGCCCAAAGATTTGGTTTTCTGGAACCATTATCATGGGATCACTGGGAAGTCCATTTCCAATCCTTAAGATGAAGGTGCATTAAAATCCCTGGCTGGAATTGATGATGAATTTGCATGGGATGTAACCCCTGAAAAATGCATGATGTTCCATGTTGTGGTAGATAAATGAAATGTTCTGACAAGAGGGGAATATCAGCAACCTACGCATGCCACCTTTGGACTTTATTGTATGCCATGTTTGGAATCTATGCGGTTAATTTATAACGAGAACGTTTTTTCACTGATTGCAGAAGACCAATCCTTAAACTGGCTGTGAACCAAAGACTGCAGACGATGGTGATTGGAATATATGAAATATTGAAGGGTAACTGCTCACTTTGAATTCAAAATACTCTCCAAGCAAATTATAGCTCATCCAACAAAGATGATAAACTGATTTCACGAACATCCTTGGTGATTTTAAAGAAGCTTTGGAAAAAAAACAAACTAGGTTAACATCAACGAGAATTAGATTGTTCAATTTATTTGATATAAGTAGTACCTTTTCAATTTTTATTTGTGTTGGAGAATATGAAAGGGTGCAGTTGCAATTGATTCAAACTTCAATCCTATAGATTTTCAGACGGAATGAAAAAGACATATCCAGCAAATTTCGATCAAATCACACATCACAGTATACTAGGTCTTCTAATTTCTTAAGGGGCTTATCTAAAAGATTCGCGATATAACTCGGAAGACGTGTCAAATACCACACATGAGTTATTGGACATGCGAGTTTAATGTATCCCATTTGATATTTCCGGATCCGAGAATCAACAAATTCCACCCTCTACTTCGACTGAAAGATCCAAGGGAAATTGCTCTATCTTCAATTCAAAGAGGAGAGATACATCTAGATGCAATGTTGATTCAGAAAGACCATGCATGTTGTTTAAATCCAAGCATGGATGATATTTCTTGATTATTTTTATGTGGTCAGTTTGTTGTCGAGTATGGAGTTATTTGTTATTTATTAGTTTTCATATGGACTTCATCTAACTCTCCATAACCACTTAACATTGTAAGGAGCTGCATTTCTTCAGTGGAATGTTGACAATCATGGAAGTAGAGTTGCTGACTGGATTCAAAAGATTAAAAATTGTGTAATGCTGTTATTTTGGAGTACTGAAGTTTCTGAGGTAGGGGTTGCAAGGTTGGATCTCGAATTCTTAACTGTCTACAGTAGAAAAGCTTTGAGAACATTTCTGCATGCCCCATTAACAATCAAAACATATTTTTATTTTAAATGGGCTGGATGCATGAAGGTAGACTAAAGTTGACTATTGAAGGGAATCATCTGCAGAAGAGGGTGCTCCTCTTTGGGATTCTTTGGGTGGATGCTATATCCTGTTTCTGTGATCAGTGTTATAAAAGGTGGTTTCATTATGCACGCGGTCTAGGAGCGCATATCACATAAGCGGATTATGCGGCCGATTATGCGGTTTACGCGGTTTACCCGAAAATGAATAATTTAGTATATAAATAAGCAATAAGTTTATGTATATGTGTTTGTGTATATTAAATTAAAAAGATAGGAACAAGGAAAAAATCATATCAAGTTTTAAAAGTATGGATACTAAAACATCAGCGTCATTATGACGATTAATCCATAAAATAACTAACGTCTAACGTCTAAAGCAATGTACACACAAAACATAACTATTTAGTTTTACGTCCAAATCAAAAGCTTGTTAAACATAAGCACTTTAAAATTAAAAAAACTGATATTTATGTTTAACGGGTCGTGTTTCTTAATGGGTTGGGATTTTTTAATTGCCGATTATGCGCCCGCATATTCGCATATGCGGACAAATAACATTTATGCGACGATTATGCGACTGACCGCATAATTCAACCGTATATCTTAATGTTCATGCGGTCAAAGGCCGCATCCTTATTTGCGGCCGCATATAACTTGTTTTAGAACACTGGTGATCACTATTCATTTGGTCATTGTAAGTGGGCACATGTATTGGATGGTGTTGAAGTTTTCCCAAATTAATTTTTTTTTAATTTTCTGAACATAGTTTGCTATTGGTTTCTTAACAATAAACTGAAGTTGCCTTGGAAGCTACGGATAGGGCTGTTGACGAACGAGCTTGAACGAGCTTGAACGAGGAGCTTGGTTTTGTTTATGATTAAAATCCATGTTCAAGATCTGTTCGTTTACTAACCGAGCTCTAAAAACCTGTTCAAGCTTGTTCTTGAAGTTTACTGAACGAACGTAAACGAACATTTACCGAGCTTGTTCACGAGTAGTTCATCGAACGTTCTGTTCGTTAACAAGATTTATCGAGTTTGTTCGTGAACGTGTTCAGGAACATGTTCGTGAACACACAATCAATCTTGTTCATGGATAGATTTTCAAACAAACAAACGAACGTCAAGTTTTTAATCAGAAATAATAATATTTACCCATAATTACCAATGATTAAATCAATTACATAAAAGGATTAAATATTTGCATGACAAAAACAAACAAATCCAGCATTAGAGCTCCATAAATCACATTACAAGCATCCATTCCAAGCATAGTAAAAAATATAGTATTTGTCTAAATGCAATACAATGTAATAACCTAATATTCCAACAATTCCACCATTAATGTATTATAATGAACACTTAACGAGCTTGTTCTGAAGATCACTTAACGAGCTTGTTCGCGAACACTTAACGAGCTTGTTCATGAACATAAATGAACGACCACAGTTATGTTCAAGCTCTGTTCGTTTACTAACCGAGCTCTAAAAATCTGTTCAAGCTTGTTCATTAAGCTTCCTGAACGAACGTAAACAAATATGTACCGAGCTTGTTCACGAGTAGTTCGTCGAACGTTTTGTTCGTCAACATCCCTAGCTACGGACTTCCCAAAATACAGATCTCATATTTATGAATATTTTCAATGCATGGATTTCATCTATTCAGTGTAATTGATGCACAAAATGGTAAAATCACTCAGTCAATGCTTTAAATGGCTTGCCATGGCCTTGCCATGGCGGCCGCAATGGCGGCCACAATGGCAGAGGCGGCCCATCACCGTCATAACATTGTACATATTATGATTTTATTAGTTAATTTTATTTACATTCTTTTCTTATTTAATATTACTAATAAATTGTTGTTTTCCTTTTTCTTGTACCATGCATTGGATTTTTATGGAGTATGCATCGTTGATGATGAACTGAATTAAAATGTTGTTTAAGATGGTGCTAATATGTATTTCACTTGTTTAAATTATTTGTATTGCTTGTTAATATGCGAAAAATCTTGCAATGATGGACGAATATAGTTGTGTAAATTTAATTTGTTTTTAGAATTTTCCAGAATTTTTGTTATTTTTTCTTGTTTTTCCGATAGTTTCATCAATTATCCATCTGGTTATGGTAAATTGAAATTCCTAACATGCTTTTTTGCATTAATTTTAAAACAATTAAGTTTTAGTATTTTTGGTTAGCAGTGCTCTTTACTTTCTATATTGTAAATTTTATAGGGGTTTTGTTTGTCTTTTTTCTAACGTATTTATTCTAGACAGTCCTATTACTCTCTTAGGAGCAGTGTTCTAAATGTCGGACCGATATCCGATATATCAGCCGCAATATCGGTTTTATCACTAGGCCGATACGGTATAGGCTTATATATTGCGGTTTCTGATATTTGGGAAAATATCACCGCAATATTTGGTTGCGGCCGATATTGCGGCTGATATATCCCTTCGAAATATCGACAGTAATTCATAGGTTTTTAAAAACAAAGTTAGCGGGTTGGTCCACGTAAAAGTGAATTCGACCCGAGTTACCTGACCCAATCATTTACTTAAAACGACGAGATGCATCAGGATTTTTGAGAGATAATCATTGATTTGCCCTAATTCTAATCATGTCGATGCGCTCCTTACGCCGCTCTGCTCAGTTTCGACTGGTGAAAATTTTCGGCAACAATCGATTGAGCTTCGTCCGGCATTCAATCTTTGCAAGGAAGTGTTTTTCGATCAAGGTGAGTACTTGAGCCCTTTTTCAAATTTTCAGTTTTCCTTCCAATTTTTGATTTTTTTCCGTAGATCGAGCTTTGACATCCAACGTTCGATCTTTGCAATGGATTTTCTGATCAATGTTAGTACTTACTACTTAGTTTTCTTTATCTTTTTCAATTTTTTTCAATTTTTTCTTTCTGAATTTTTTCAGTCTTCGGTTTTTTTCAGTCCAACGTTTGTTCTTATCCAGAGAGGGTTTTCCGATAAAGGTGAGTATTTTCCCCCTTTTTACTTTTTTACATTTTGTTTCAGTTTTTTATTTTCATCTTCACACTGTTAATATTGATCCACGTGAATAATATGGGAAGTTGCTTATTTGAGCTATCACTATGTGTCCAATTAAATAATATTGTTCCTCAAGAATAACATTTTTCAGTTTTTAAAAATGTTTTCAGTATCGGCATAGTGTAAATTCCCAACTTGCAGTTTTTATGTGTTTCAGACTTGATGGAATATTTTTTGTTTTTTTCCAGTTTTGGATACTTTAAACAGCACCACCTACATCAACAGTCAACACATAGAAGGTGGTATACATATTTAAACAACACCCCTACATCAACAATCAATGCCTCCTTTTTAATACATACATCATACATGTGCGTAGCCAATTAGCATAGATATGAATAAACCTGCATATTGCTTTATTTCACCAAATAGATGGCCGGTATTCACGTTTAATGGGGGTACGTATACTTTTATTAGAGTTTCTATAGTTTATATTTTTTTAGACACATTTATACTTTTATTTGACATCATTTTTAGTCTCTGATATGACACACCGGTATTTAGTCAATATCCCTGATAATCATGTTTAACAAGAGAAGTATAACCAAATCATACTTTTATTTGAGTTAGTATAGTTTATATCTTCTTAGATACATCTATACTTGCATATGTCATCATTTTAAGCCTCCGATATGACACTCCGATATTTAATCAATATCCACGATATATCTCCGACATCCGCAATCCGATATCAAATTTTCTAGGCCAATACGCGACCGATATCCGGTATTTAGAACACTGCTTAGGAGTGACGAAATTGATGTCTTTGTATGTCTTATTTAGAAGTTGTCAACTTGCCCCATCAGATTTACGTCTGATTCAAAGGACCTAAATTCATATGTGAAACTAGATTTCTGTATTTCACATCAAATTTGCAGGTTATTTCTTCCATTTGGTATATGTTTAATGCTATTCCCAACCTCCATTCAGCTATATTTGGTCTTTGTCCCACTTGAATGCTTGGTTGTTGCCTGGGAGAACCATGACCAGTTGCAGTTTTGTGCTTGTCTATGTTAAGTGAAGCTTGATGAAACCTGAGTTCATTTTGACTCCTTCAAGACCCCATATGATATATGTTTGGTCCATGTGCACTACTTTTTCTCATTTATTTTGAGTATTTTCTTGATTGCAGTATATCCTCGTCTTATGAACGTCTAAATGCACCAACACCCTACTTTCTTTCTGCTAGGACATTGTGGGATTTTTTTTTCTTGTGCACCTTTGCTTCTTCAGTGTCCTTGCACCAATCTTTGACAATATCATGGCTCTGTTTTCAATACTCATGCATTCAATCCATTTTTGTTCATCATGTAGTGCTTGAATTTTTGCAAGTCAATTCCCTGTCTTCCACTGCTTCACTTTCTGTAGTTTTGGCATGTCACATTAATTTATTTCATATTGTTGCAATTCATACTCGAGCTCATTAGCCCTCTGGGTATCTAACCATACTGCATTTATCCTGTTATCCCTATTTTGGAGTCACCTTAACTATTACTTTCAGCATGTTGGTCATTTAAATTCTTGCTTGCCGTCAACATCAACTTCCAGCCTTTCAGCTCATTGGGTCAAATGATCAGTTCTATTATAATGAAGCTGTATTTAGCCTTCCACAACATCAGACCCTTTGACAGCAGATATGGTGCCATCCACTTTTATTCTTGAGCATGTTTATTGTGCCTTCAACAATAACATATGAAAAACTGATAGGGGGTCTACTAGCTCATCCAATTTAATTTTTTGTAATGTGACAGTGAAATAATTGCCTAATAAACTCGCCATTATTACATAAAAGAACTACTTTTTATTCTTTAATATATGTCTTTTAAATTATTTTCGAAGTTTTGTTGGTTTTTAATAAAAGGCCAAAATCAGTACCAACTTCTTTTGGGATTGTTTGTCTGGCCGATAAAGTAACCACATGTTTGATATTTAATAGGGTAAATTTGTTAACACCCCTTGAACTATTACATGAGGGGAAGAAGAAATAGGGAGGGGTAAACAGAAAAGAATTGAGTCAGAAGGTGTCTCTGCTGGTTTTATGGTTCATGGGTGTCTGGTAACACATATGGAATAGTTCGAGGGGTGTTAACAGAATTTACCCTATTTAATATTAGAGCGTCGTGAACATGCACATTAGCACATCAAATTGTTTCTTGTTTATGTCAGCTCAAGTTTTGACCATTTCATGATCCTTCCCCAACTAATGCAGTGAGCTGTTCATAGCAACAAAGACATGTTTACTTGAAGGGCCAGACATACAGAACCAAAATTACGTCGTCTAATACTGACCTCATTATATGATTTATTTCTTTCCAGGCACTTTGGTTCTTCTAGGATAGTCTGAAGGGAATAGGCAAATCAGTGAAGTGTTTGCAAAGAAAAACATGTAAACATACAGCGTAAAATATTTACTGTGAGACAAATTATGAACACCTGGGTTAAAATTTGCAGTTTTTGACTAGTAGGGAAGTTTGGTTGTAATTGGGGCAATGATATTGACAATCGGTAGAGTACTATGTTGCATACACATGGGGAGGCCGGAAGGAATGTGGCACATCACAAATCCAAAGAAGTATTCTTAACATAAAAGTATTGTGTCTGATACATGTGTGACACATGTGTGACATGATACGACTTCATAGTTGAAGTGTTAGTGATATCAAGGGCAACTCCACGTAAGGAAATAGTTGTCTTCAGTTTACTAGCATAAGCAGGTTAAAGCTTCATGAAAATTTGAAGCTTCGAGCGAATGCGAACCATGCCATGTACTTTGGATCTACCATTTGATAAAGATACCTCCGAGATTCAGTTATAAACCACTTCACCCAGACCTTGCATTTGAAAGAATAGAACTAGCAGTTGTCATATCTGTTAGGTCCATCTTGAGCATATGATTATGTTGCCTGTTTTCATTTTGTGGAAGTCCTTTGCATGTGAAAGGGTTGTAGGTGATGGGTTGTTTTGCTTGTTAGGGCGCAAAGATCGTTCCTATAAGGATGTGCATCATTGTATGAATAATGGAAGGTTGGCCTGCTTGAATATGGACATTCTCTTCATAGGCTGGAAGGAAAGCTAAATAGGAATGTGGGTGACTGATAAGTGTCTTTTTATTTCTAAATAGAAAAATGGGTGATTGTGGATCTAATATGATTGGTTACAAGGAGGACTAAAGAAAGATGAGACTAAATTGTCCCTTTGCATTCCAAACCAAACTTTGGTTGATTGAGTTAATTATTTTTATATTGAAACAATAGGTGTCAAATCAAGATTGAAATTGAATCTGGATTTTGTACATATTTATCATATTATGCAATAGAATAACTCAAGAATCAGTGACAAACTATAAACTATATACTGTGTGAAATTGATATTGAGTTTTGGCTTACTATGGAAGGGGTTGGTTTGAAAAGTGGAAGCTCATATGTTCAAGATCAGGTTCTGATCTTTGTTAAAAACTTACATGATGTAGAACAAAGAGGATTTTTAAGAGAACTAGGAAAGAAGAAGAGAAAACCCTTAAATATGGAGCATAAACCTTTAAACTAGGGAGAGCAAATTGCATGTTGAAAGCTAAAAGTTTTAGTAATTATTTTTTTTTGCTTACACACAACAAGTTGATGTATTATATGGAAAAAGATTGTTAATCCAAATGGAACTCTTTATAAAAGAAAGTCTTACTCACCTCAACATCTATCAAAAGAAAGACTCATAATTCATCTTGAATTTTACCCAAGTTAGAATTTTGGCTACTCTAAAAGACAATAAAAATGACTTCAACTCCACTAATACTAATTACAAGAAAATAGCAATTAAATAAAAAGAAATCATGTAAGATGCCTATAATAAAAGCAAAATTTTTTAGTCAGCTGATCTCTATCAAGTCTTGTCAATAGAGAAGAACTTGATTGGCAAGTGATGATGCTGATAAGAGACTGCAACAGCTTAAGAAGGAGCTCGTCCTCCTTTACCCATCAATCATCCGTGTCTGAACATCCTCGCCACCAAACAAGGTAGTGCATGAACCCTCCATCAGAAGTTGCCACATAGTCATCATCCAAAATAGCCTCAATTTCATCAAACCTATGATATGGATAAGGCGGTAGTCAAGGAACCATAATAGAAACACTACATGCAGAAAAACTTGTAGGCAAAGCAGGAGGCTTAAAAAGGCACCTTGATAAGAAATTTAGCACTTAACATTGAAAAATTGGTCTAATGTTTATGTCAATAGGCAAGTCAAGTAGATAAGAATTTGGACCAAGTCTACATAGAATCCGGAAAGGTCCAGTAGCCTTACTGCGAAAAGCAATTTTGGGAAATGCTTAGGTTGCATGTGAATCATGATGTAATATCTTGCATTAAATTCCTTATTCTAAGATGAGCATTAGCAGCACATTTATATATTTTCACTGTGTAAGGCAATCTTGGGCCTAATTTCAACATGTGAATCATGAATGCATCATGTAAAGGATTCAATAAACTCGGACGGACGGTAGTCCGATGGCAATTGAATTAGATCAATAGGTTGGCGTGGATAACATCCAAACACAGTTTCAAAAGGGCTTTTGTCAGTAGATTTACTAACAGAACTGTGAAAGGCAAATTTAGCAATTGACAACATTGTGTTTTGCTCCGAATAGATACCTAAATAAGTCTTCTAGACTATGATTTATATCTTTAGTTTAACCATCGGGTTGAGAATGAAAAGCGGATGGCTAGAGGGCATAGACACAGGTATATGTATTGGTATGGGTACGAATTCCAGTAAAGGACACAGCAAATTTGTAAAAGGGGGTATGTGGGGGCACAGCTGATATAATATTATACATTATATATATACACACAATAAACAAAATATAAAAGGTAATTTTCAAACATATTATAGATATTTTAGATAAGTTCATCACCTCATTTTGTAGTTACATTTTCTAGCCAGCTTAAACAGATAGAATCACAAGCATAACCAGAAAATTACATGTGTATCCCATAAAAATACAAGTATCCCCCCCCCAAAAAAAAGCAAGTATAGATGTAATTATTTTTGACATGTGTCCAACAAGTACTAAAAAGGTAGGCATATACACATGTGCAAGTACGGTACGGATACAACACTTCTATAGAAGGTATGTTACGGACGTTTATTATAATATAATACATTTTATTATATAGAGGATAATGGATTTATGCTGTTAGAGAAAGAAATTTCTTGCATTTATTAAACAAATTATTAGTTTGTTGCTATTTTTTCAAGTTTTGATCACTTAGGAATGACTACATAAACTAAAACCCCAACACAACCAAAAGCAAGTGAACCCTAACATATTTCATCGTCAATCAATAAAAAAGTTCTATAACGATTTGATCGACGACTAAATAGCATAGCGTTTACTCGTTTTTAAGTGTTTTAAACTTTTAGTATGTGTAGATCACTCCCAAGTAACCATAACTTGGAAAAAATTGTTAAAAAGTGATAAACTTATGCTGTAATGGATGAAAATTGGGTACGTTATAGCACAAATCCGTTATTCTCTATTATATTTATGCACACACAATAAGCAAAATATAAAAGGTGATATTAAACAATATAATTTTTAAATACATAATTTAGATAATTTCATCATCTCTAGTTATATTTTCAAGTCATCCTAAGAACATATAAAATCACAAGCATGACCCATAACATTGTGTGTATACCATAAAAAATACAAATATACCCCACAAAATACAAGTATAGAAGTAATTGTTTTCGATTTGTGCCTGACAAGTATTGAAAAGGTAGGCATAGACACGGGTACAAGTACTTTGATACGATCTTGATGAGTTTGGGGGTAAATTTAGGGCTTTGTAGTGAATTTATGGAAAAGATGGGATTTTTATTGGATTTCAAACGAAAATACAAAGATAGATAACCTCTTTTTCTTGGATCCTGAGATGGCAAAGAGAAACACTAGTGAATAGTGTTTCAGAAATAATATAATCCTGTATAAAATGCTTTCTAAGATTGCAATTAAAGTTTCCTAATTTAATCTTAATCAATAAGCTCACTTGCAATAATAAACATAAGCAGCAGAATATAAGATATGCAAGTAAGAGGCAAGACACAGAAATCACACGCGCAAACACATGGAAATTACACTGGTTCAGTCAGACCCCTGACCTACATCCAACATCACTATCAATATGATAGAACCATTTCAGTAACCCTGAGGATTTTTACACACACCTCTCTCCAAGAAGATTTACAAACTCACATTGGCTCAAGCAAGGATTTTCAAAACTCACATCTTTATAAGAGGATTTATACTTATAGCGATTGATACCATTACCTATAGCATTTGCTTGAAGATTTTGTCTAGTTGTGTAACTATAGTAGAAGACTTGATCTCAAAAGATTGAATCTTTGGCTTTGGGAGATCAAGCGATTGGCCAAAACTGAAAAATGAAAAACTTAAAAAACTTTGGCGAAGAGAAGAGGGGTTTTCTTTAAGACTTTTTAGATTTAAAAACTATTTTTCTCTTTTGAAATAGATCATTCAATTCATACATTAAAATCTGAACAACCCTCAATTTATAGGAAAATATTTGGGTGAAACCTATTTATAAAAAACCTCTATAACGGTAAAAAACGGTAGTAAAAAGTTACAGTTTGAGCCCAACGACTAGTATAGTATTAGTCGACTATAGGTGATGGACTAGTTGACTAGTATGGATCTACTCGACTAATTCACCAACAGTGGTCGACTAGTTTAGTCTGTCAGAATTTCCTAAGAATAGTAGGCGATCTTAGTATAAGAACTAGTAATCTACAGTGTAACCACTAATCGACTAGTTCCATAACATTGATCGAATAGTTTTCTGATATTCTGACACAGGCTCTAAAACTTAAGAAATAACTTTAAAAATAATTTTAAAATATTTTTAGTGTGTTCTTATGTGTGTGTGAGCTTCAAACAAGGTTTTAACATGGTAAGACAAGGAAAATAAAAATTACATCAAAATTAAATATTACAGTTGAGCACTTGATGTATCTGTGGCACTTTGGGCACCTTGTCTTCCTTTGACTTATGACCTTGTTAAGCTCACGTATGCTTTGAGTGCATCTTAATTTTCTTAATATACTTGCACTTAAATATTAGATGTCATGTTTGCTCATCATCAAAACTATACGAGGCGACTCAATAGCATAATATTCTCTCCATTTTTGACGATGACAAACATGAATGCAAAATAATATGAATAATAGTATAAATACTTACTCTTTATGTAATATAACTTGTTAGCAATATATATTATTATATCATAGTGTTGCAATCATATTATTATGCAGGGTCGTCTAATCTTTCTTCCCCATTTGTTAAAAAGGATAAGATGTTCTCTCCTTTTTAAAAAAGAAATATCTCCCCCACTTTTAAGAACATAAAGTATTCCTTTCCATGTGCAAATATCTCTCCCCCCTAAAATTTAAGCAAATATGTCATGAGTCAAAAATGAGTGTAGTGTGTGTGACTTTATCATGAAACCAAGTGTTATGAGTTGTTGAAAGAGACATATACTTACAAACATACATACCAAAAATTATTAAGCTCCCTACAGAGTTGATCACCACTTTCTGAACTTTCCCCTGAAATCAAGCATATTCTATGCAAGGTAATTTGGAGGCTGGCTTCTAATCTCATCAAATATGCGTACCTGAAAAATAAACATGAATCTTGGTACCCTTTTACTATTGGGTCTATGGGACTGGTCATGGAAAAAAGATATCAATTAAGGGAGAACCAAACCCATTTAGGTTTAGACCTCCCATCACGAACATATCTATAATTTCTATTATAATGCACATTTTTCACGAAGCTAGAAACATATTCATCTTTCATTTGGATAGTCCATCTCTTGGGTATCCAAACTTTAATAGTCATTTCTAGTGCTACTAAACTTAGTATGATGCCTAACCTTTTCAGTGGTCTTGTTGTATCTTAGGCCAAATTTTCTAGTAGATGGTATTTGTGATTTAATTAAATCATCTAATTTTTCTTTACTCTAATTGAGCTTATCCACATTATATAAAGGTCCTTATACTTAGCCTTAGTGGTAGCTATATATTTTTCTAATTCATTAAGCCTAACACTTAAACTATTATGTTCAAAGCTAAGTACCTTATTCTTTTCTACTAGTTCATTATTCTTACTAATCAAATTTAATTTTTCTTCTTTTATCTTTTTAATCTCAAGATTATAAAAAAAGCTTAACAAGTTTTATGCTTCTTAAGAGTCAAAAGAACTCTGAAGGCATCCTCATAGTGCACTTATAACTCGTGAAACTCTCCATCCCATTCATACTCATCATCATTACCATCACTGTCCTTAGAGTCGGAGTTAGAGTTTACATTATTGTGCTCTTTAGCCATGAAGCACATGTAAGCTCTTCCTCTGATTTCGTTTCCTTCTTCCTCTTCCTCAAATGATGAAGAGTCATCATATAACTTATTTGAATCTTTATCCCAAGCGGCAAAGACCTTCTTTGGCTTCTTCCATTTTATTGTGCCCTTTCCCATGTTCTTCCCCAAGAGGCACTCCTTAATATGATCTGGCTTATTGCATTTAAAACAAACATTAGATTTATCAGATAATCTTTGTCTAACAAGGTTGAATTTACATGACTTAATCATTTTTTGAAGCCCGTTGTTATGAGAGCTAGTTAACTTCATTTTCAGATGCCTCAGACTCTCGAGTGGCTTTGAAGACAAGGGGTTTCTTCTTGCGTTGCTCCTTGTAATTCCTTTCTTTCATTTGAAGCTCATAAGCTATGAGGTTGCCAATGAGATTGTCCAAGGTGAGCTTGAAAAGATCATTCCCCTCTTCTATTGCCGCCGTCTTTCTCTCCCATTCTGGTGTAAGAGAATGGATGATCTTGCACGTGTGCACCTCTTGTGAGTATTTCTTTCCGAGGTTTGTAAATGTGTTAATGATCTCGGTGAATCGTGTTGAAATCTCTGTTATGGATTCACATTGCTCCATCTCGAAGTGCTCATATCCGTGAGCATAAAGAGAAGATTTAGTAGATTTAACAGTTTATTATCTTCATGAGTTACTTCAAGCATCTTCCATATTTGATGCACAGAGGTAGCCATGAAGATCTGGTTGTACTCCGTTGTACTGAGTGCACAATAAAGTGTTGACATCCATTTGGCATTAAGTGCAATCTTGCCTTTCTTCTCCTCTGTCCATTTTTATTTTGGTTTGTTGTCTTTACATAGGGATTCTTCATCATCTTCCAAAGATCATATGATATAGACAAAAAATATATTATCATCATATTCTTCCAACTCCCGTAGTTGGACCCGATGAGGAATGATGGACGAACGATGGATTGGCCTTCTGAGAACTTGCTATCTATTGATGCCATCATGTACTAGGCTCTGATACTAAGTGTTGGATCTTGAGATGGCAAGGAGAAATATTAGTGGAGGCTGAATACTGTTTCAGAAATCATATAATCCTCTAGAAATTTCTTCTTAAGCTTACAATTAGAGTTACCTAATTTAATCTTAATCAACAAGCTCACTTGCAATTAATAAAAATAAGCAGCAGAATAAAAAATATACAAGTAAGACACAATGCACAGAAATCATAAATGCAAATACAAGGAAATTACTGTGGTTCGGTCAGATCCTTGACCTACATCCAACATCCACTATCACTATGCTAGAACCATCTCAGCAACCCTGAGGATCTTTACACCCACCTTCCTCCATGAAGGATTTACAAACACATCTTGCATTTAATAAGGATTTTTACAACTTGCATCCCTACAAGAGGATTTATATTTATAGCGATTGGTACAATTACTTATAGTCTTTACTTGAAGCTTTTGTGTTATGCAGACATAGGATAAGACTTGATCTCAAAAGATAGAATCTTTGGCTTTGAGAGATCACGAGATTTGCCAAACTAAAGAATGAAAAGCTTAGAGAACTTTGCCCAAGCGAAGATGGTTTTCTTTAAGGCTTTTTAGCTTTGAAAACTCTCTCTCCTTTGAAATAGATAATTCAATTCATACATTACAATCTGAACTACCCTCAAATTATATGGAAAAGTTTGGGTGAAAACTATTTACCAAAAGCTCCGAAATGGTTAAAAAACAGCTAGTAAAAAGTTACAGTTTGGCTCAACAATTAGTACTAGTTGACTATAGTTGATGGATTAGACGACTAGTATGGAGCTAGTCGACTAATTCACTACCAGTGGTCGACTAGTTTAATATGTCAGTCTTTCCCGAGAAAAGTAGTCGATCTCAGTATAAGTACTAGTCGACCACAGTATAACCGCTATTCCACTAGTTACATAACATTGGTCGACTAGTTTTCTGATTGTGACACGGGCTCTAAAACTTGGGAAATAACTGTTAAAATAATTTTATAAGATTTTTAGTGTGTTCCTAAGTGTGATGTGCTTCAAACAAGGCTTTAACATGCTAAGACAATGAAAATAAAAATTACAACAAAATTAAATATTACAATTGAGTACTTGATGTTTCCTTAGCACTTTGAGCTCATTGTTTTCTTTGGCAAACCTTGCCGAACTCACGTATGCTTTGAGTGCACTTGAATTGCTCCATATATCTACACTCAAATATTAGATGACATGTTTGCATATTATCAAAATAATATGGGGTGACTTAATATCTTAACACTTTTGGAAGGACTGCTCTTCTAGCTTTTGATTTGAGACCTACTCCTGGCCATTTACATTTATAATTCAGATTTCTTAATAATTACAGATTTTTCCTATGGACACCAAAATTACATGTTTACCAATATGCCCAGAAATTACTGATCTGTCATTGCTGTCACTCACCCCTTAGTCACATCATCTTGTCCACGTGGTGGTGCATGAAGTCCGTGGGCCACACTACTCCAAGTGAAGGTGCTTGTCTCCTCCTAGCTCTTCTTCTTCAGCTGATGTGCCTTCTTCTTTGACGACCAATACATGCATAGCATGATCTTGGCAATGATGTCCCAGCTCAAACCTTTCGCCACATCGAAAGCACTGCCCCTTGGCACGCATGTCTTGGATTTTTGTCTGCGTGAGACGCTTGAACCTGCTGTTTATTTGAGGCTCTATACTCTTCTCCTGAACTGTTTGACCCACCATTGGCTGGGACTTTTGATCCTCCGTCGTGGCATGGGTGCGGGATGTGATTCCGCTCATCCTCCCGTAGCAACCCGTCAGTATTGATCTGGTCTTCCATCATTTGAGCTAGCTCCATAGCTTCTCCAAGTCCATCGGCCTCAATATACGTAGCTCGTCTCTGATATTTTCCCTTTGGTCCCTTTATGAAATTTCCCTCCAGCATCTCTTAAGAGATCCCCTCAATCGACCTGAGAGCCTCTTAAACTTCTTGTATTTCCTGACGGTGCCTTCTTGCTCGAGCACAAAGAACTGCTCATGTATACTCCTTTCTTGTGTCGCGAAAGCGATCGAGCAGTCAGTTTTTGAACTCATCCCATGAGCGAACATGCTGCCTCTCTCTCTCCAAACATATAACAACATCCATCAACTTTTCTTCAGTCAGACGATTCACTACGAAATATCTCTCGGCCCAGTAGATCAACACATAAGTGTCATCTCCCTTAACAATTGACATTTTCAACTTTCGAACCCTGTTTTCAATGCTGAAGGTCCCCCTGACATGCCCTCCCTCCGGACTGGCCGTATTGAAATAGCTGGTGGTCGTTCTGCCGTGCATCGAAGTCTCCAAACTGTACTCCTTTGAGCCAACCGTTATCTCCCCAATCATCGTTGCACCAATTGGAGTCACTACCATCCTCATCGTAGCCTGAAAAATTGTCATGGTAATATCCAAACCCCCCCAAGGGCCACCACCTTCTGGATGTGGATGTCGAGGCCTTTGACCTGGAAACCATGTGTTGTGGTGCCCCGGAAGCTGTCGTCGAGCACTGGGCTCGCGGGCCCCAGGTTGGCCCACCCGGTGCTTGCCTAGGGCCTGGGGCAGCCCACCCCAGGGCTGGCCGCGGCCTGTGTGTCTCGACCGTAGTCGTCATGCTCTTCTCCTGTCTTGAACCGCTCCCCTCCATGGACTTTGGTGGGGTTTTCGCCTTTCACACTCGTCGATCTTCGCTGTTTAGATGCTAATACTTTTTAAAGTTGATGACTTTCCACCATCTCGTGTTTAAAGGTGTCGCCTTTTGCTTTAGGTTTGCTTCGTAGCCATCGTCGTCGATTAGATTTGGTGTGAAACCTCCTTCGGATGGATATTTCCATTGTTGTCGACCAAAAATTTTGCATTGTACCTCAGATCCATATCGTACGAGGGTTCTTCCCCAAAGTCGTCATCTTTCGCCTTTTACTTTGTTAAATTTCATCCCTTTTGGCCTAAGTCTAAGTTGTCGTTAGCTTTGCCTAGATCTAACTTCTTCGCCATTTCATCTCTGCGATTTGTTGCGAGATTTGTTGATTTACTTGCACGAGGGCTTTCAATGATGCGTTCGTCCTTGCTTCCGACGCCTTCAACTCTTGATTCGATTAAGACGATTGGCGTTCTCATCTCCTCCAACGCTTTCCTCAATTTCCCACATTCGCTATCAGATTTCTTTTCCAAATCCTCCACTTTTCTCGTTGCCTCCATTAGAATCTATGCTCTGGTACCAATTTAATATGATCTGGATGAGATTTGAGAATAAATTTTGGGTTTTGTAGTGGATTTGTGGAAAATATATGATTTTTATTGGATTTCAAATGGAAATACAAAGATAGATGACATCTTTCGAGAGGAGGACCACTCTTCTAGCTTTTGATTCGAGAGAAAAAACTAACTCTCAAAAAACCTAAGTTTTTCTACCCCCTAATCTTTTGTTCTCTCAATTTTTTTCTCAAATTCTCGCATAATCCTCATGAACCCTGCCACTATACATTTATAATTCAGATTTTCTAATAATTACATATCTACCTCTGGACACTAAAATGACAGTTTTACACATGCACCTAGAAATTACATATCTGCCATTGCTGTCGCCTACCCCTAGTTGCATCATACTGGTACGGATACAACAAATTTATAAACAACAAATTTGTAAATGGCCTGGTACAGAGACATGACTATTATAATATATTACATTATAGGCGCATGTGTGTTTGTGTACGTGTACACAACAAACAAAATATGAAAGTTGACATTAAACAATCTAATTTTTAACACATACTTTAGGTAAGTTCATTTCATATTGTAAGTTTATTTTCTAATTGTCTTAAGCAATATATAAAATCACAAACATCACAAAATTACAGGTGTATCTTATAAAAATACAAGTATGCCCAAACAAAATTTAAGTATAGAAGTAAATTGCTTTCAACACATGCTTAACAAGTTTTGAAAAGTGTCTGAGAAGTGTCCAAGAAGTGTCGGTGTATGATACTAGTGTTGGCATATCCGGTAGGCATATGGTTTCATAATTTAAGTGCACGTGCTACATCAGTGGAGGAGAATTTCAAATTGTTTCTAGAAAGGTTTCAAACTATTTCCAAATAATTAACAACATTTACATATATGGAAGTGGGAAGTCTGTGAAGTCTTAGTAATCTCTTGAAAGAATAATTTAGCTATCTGTTAGGTATGGCGGCCCACTTTTCGCAACCCGCGCGCGCATTGAGAGCCGGCGTTCCTTAGGGGCGTTTTCGTCCCTTCCCTTCTTTAATTTAATTTTAATGGCATATTTGTAATTAGATTAGAGGGGGGTTTCTATTAAACTAGGGCTAATCGTCATTTTAGCATTATGCTTATTTTGATAATTGAGAGATTCTTCGAGAGTTCTTCGAGGGATATTAGGAGAGTACGGACGTCCTCGCTTACCGACGTCTTGGAAGGGTGGTTACCCCTTTATTGTAGCCATTTAGCTTCATTATTCGATGTTTTTATTTGATTTAAGTTCAGATTTGGGAAAAACCTATCAATTTGGTATCAGAGCATGTGACGATCCATGGCGGCTTCGATAAAATCACAAAACAAAATTGAGGCTTTGGAGGCGAAATTTACAAGCGAGATCGACGGGATCAAGAAATCGTTGGCGGCAAACGATGACTCTTTGGCAAAGTTGATGGCTTTCATCGAAAAATTAACGGCAAATCAAATAAAGCACGACGAACAATTTGCGCAAATTCTCTTCCAATTGGCGGCGAACAACAAAGGCGATGGAAACCCTAAATTGGCGGAAAAAGCGCCACCTCTGGTCAAAGGGAAGGAGAAAGTTGAGATTTTTGACGCGGAAAACGTTTTTGTGGAGGAGGAATTCGTCGAGGATGATGAAGATGAGCCGTGGAAGGTCGACTATCGAGAGCAAGTGTGGCGGAAGGCGGTGGATGCGCAAAGGGGGGCCAGCGGTCACATCCAGCCCCACCCGGGGGCGTGCATGCAGGCGGGAGGGCCGCGGCTGGCCCTCAGGGCTCCGCCGCCCCCCAGTATTACCGCAGGAGAGGCGGCGGCCTCCCCTGGGTTCGCCCTCCCCTGGGTTCGGGGCGAACCCAGGGGAGGCGAAGCCCCCAGGGGGGCCGGCGACCCCCCGACCCAGTGGGGCTGGGGTCCCAGGACCATCGGGCGGGGCCGGCAGGCCGCGGCCTCGTAGGTCAGAGAGGGGCTGTGCACGGGGTTTTCGAGGCGGGAGGCGGTGATTTTCAGCAATTTCACGACGATCAGCCTCGTCGGGAGGTGCCGACGTGGGATTTCGAGGAGGAATTGGGTTCCGGGGATTTCAAGAGCACAGAGACTACGACGAAGGGTATCGGGCCCTTCTGACCCTCGCTTTGACGACGGTAGGTGGCAGCCTCCACCCCGGCACCAGGAGGGACGCACATGAGGCGCATGAGGTGGTTACAAAGACTTCCAGGAGAGATCGGAGGGCAGGTTTGGTGGCGACGAAGGTGGTGGATACGGAGACCGAGGAGGACCCCATGGGGATTACGAGCGACACCATGAGAGATATCAGCACTACCACCAGCCTAGACACAGAGGAGGCCGCGGGGACCAGGGGGATTCAATATGGACCGACTGAGAAAGCTGAAGATGCCTATATTCGATGGAGCGGACCCGGTCTCGTGGGTCTACAAAGCGGAGAGATTCTTTAGAGTCTCTCGCATGACTGGGGAACAGAAGCTGGAGGCAGCGGGCATCTGTCTAGATGGAAAGGCCCTCGCATGGTTTCAGTGGAAGGACGCGAGACTCCCCTTTCGCTCATGGGAGGAGATCAGTGACCAGATGGTAGAGAGGTTCAGAGACCCCCACTTGGGGAACGTGCAGGAGCAGATGCTATCACTCAGACAGGAGGGTACGGTGAGAGACTACCTAGAGAGGTTTGAGGCCCTTTCAGGACATGTGCACGGGGTGACCGACGAGACGATGGAGAGCACTTTAATGAAGGGGTTGAAGGCCACGGTTCGAGCAGCGGTTCGTATGCAGAAATCTCAGAGCTTTATGGAGGCCATGGAGTACGCTCAGATGGCGGATGACTGGTAGATGGAGGAGAGAAAGGCAAGAGGTGGTTGGAGTGGACCGGTTTCGCGGGTTATCCCGACCGCGATAGGAGAACAGAAGGCAGCTACAGGGGCAGATCAAGCAAGTATTGAGAAGACTGGAGAGTAGCGCAGCGCACCGTCAGCAGGAGTCAGTTTAGGAGGATGCCTGACGCCGAGATGAGGGAGAAGAGGCAGAAGGGGCTTTGTTTCAGGTGCGATGAGAGATTCATCACAAGACACCACTGTGGGGGTCGCAAGCTGCAAGTGCTGATAGCTGGTGCAGACGAGGAGGATGACGTGGAGGATGAAGAGGTCGGAGTGGAAGACGACTCCCGCCTGGAGTAGTACCGCCAGGAGCCTCATGCACCACCTTGAGGACAATGTGGATTTTCGGGGGCGGAGTAATGTTAGATACGGCGGCCCACTTCCCGCAACCTGCGCGCGCATTGAGAGCCGGCCTTCCTTGGGGGGCATTTTCGTCCATTCCCTTCTTTAATTTAATTTTAATGGCATATTTGTAATTAGATTAGAGGGGGATTTCTATTAAACTAGGGCTAGCCGTCATTTTAGTATTATGCTTATTTTGATAATTGAGAGAGATTCTTCGAGAGTTCTTCGAGGGATATTAGGAGAGTGCGGACGTCCTCGCTTACCAGCGTCTTGGGAAGGTGGTTGCCCCTTTATTGTAGCCATTTATCTTCATTATTTGTTGTTTTTATTTGATTTAAGTCCAGATTTGGGAAAAACCTATCACTATCCGAGATGCATATGTTGTTTTGCTAGACGGTATAGATGCATTTTTTGAAAACCCATCTCCCACAACTTGCACTGGATTATATCATCTAGCTATCTCAGGCAATCCAGGAACAAAATCCATGCTAAGGTCTTCCTATGGAGTGTGTGTAAAAAGTAAGGGGTGTTTAAGCATGTGTTGTTTCTTAGCTCGGCGTTTATGCATGTTCGACACTAGAGAGTCAATCTTAGCAACATCTCCTTCCAAAGACGGCAATTAATACCTATATTATACCAAGTATATTGTTTATTGAGTATCCCGCATGGCAGCTCATTTGGTAGCTCTTCAAGAGTGATGACATTGAATTCCAATAATAACTTATTGATCTCAATGGGAAGATCAATTAGTATATCATAAGAAACGAGATAGTTTTCCTTGACCAAGGCTACCATTACATTATATTCTTTATCTTCCTTTTCAAATATATGAGTTGTCAAAATGGTAAGATTTATAATTTTAGAAACTTGTGAGTTCGTTTTATGTTTCGAGATCCTATCATTGGTAGACGGTTTTGTCGTGGTTAACTTAATCGTCTTACCATTAACCAATGGAGATAATGGGACTAAAGATTTTTGATTTAATTATAGGCATGGTAGATGAGTTTTTTTTATTTTATTATCGTTTTCTTGTTAGAAGTCTTAGAGTTGATGTCTTTAAAGGGTAGTCATGATTCTATATTGGATAGAATTTAATTGGAATTAAGGGCCTTTTTTTGGTGGAGTTCAAGTTGAGTCGGACTTTCTTTTTGACAGAGTTCTCATTGGATCATGAGTCTTTCTCTTTTATTCGAGGAAACACCTCCTTGATGTTATATAACTGTTTATGGTAAAGATGCAATGATTCCTCTATAATCAAGCTCGATCATGGTTGCTGACTAAACAATAGGATTTTTTGTGGTTTCTTTCTCCTCGTCCTGCTGCTGTCTCTTTTGTTTGCCACTTGTTTTTGGTTTATGGTAAAATCATGCCAGATGACATCGAGGGATAGATTTTGTTCTTATTCTGGAAACATATGAAATGAGTTACATTTTGAATATGCCAATTAAATGAACGACTCTTAGCTTTTCTAAGCTGCAGTACGGGGCCAGATTGCATTGTGTACCTCAATCAATCAGTTCATCTTCAAGACACCAACTAAAGAAACCAAAGTATCTTTGTTCCCTGTCATATCCAGTTCTATATGTTGGTTGCGTTTGTTTTGTGTATACACGGCACAATCCTAAGACTGGTTAGCACCATTGCCTTTTAGGATTAAAGCTCTGCCAAGTTCGTACTTTACATTCTCCCACCGTTTCAATCATCTCTCCCCATCACACCCTCTTCAGTCAAAATGTGCTCCTATTGCTGCAGGTGCACTTATCAGAAGGGCAAAGATGTACCAAGAGTACATGAAGGATATCTTAATACCACACCGCCGTGGCTCCCTTGTCCCTTTCACATCGTGGCATGGATTGGCTGCATCTTTGAAGCTTCTATACAACCAACCACTGCACTACCTCACAAATACCGTCCTCATCCAGTGGGACCGAGCTCGGATCGGGAGCGAGACCGAGCACCAGCCACTGGACTCGGTCATCCATCCGGTTAAGGCCGAAGCCATCATCTGGGCAACGGAAGAAGTCCACAGACTCACGACCTCATATCACCACTTAGCCAAACTTTGGGCTTCCGACCCTATGTATGATGCCTATATAGATTCCATCATTCCATCTACGTGATGCTCATTGTATCCAATTAGTTCGATCTTAGAATTAGTAGCTTGATATGACTTTTCCCTTGTTGGGCTTGTTACATGTTAACATTTGTATAAACTGATGACATGGTATTCTAAATTGAACCATTTTGCTTGTTTATCTTTCTGAAGTATATTGGAATTTACATTTGTTGCTTTGGGCTTTTATAATCTTGCACTTGTACCTTTACAATAGGACTGTATAGCAGCATTGTTCTATGAAAATTATAATGTATTTGCAATTGAGAAAAGTTGGTCTAGAATTGCATTAAATTCCATAATTTACAGTATCGTATTTGGCAAACTCCTATTTCTCAAAAACTTCGTCAGGAAAAAGTTTGGATAATCTTCCATCATGTAAAACTTTCAAGTTGAAGAAATTATAGTGATGTGTATGCTTGCATTTCTGGGAAGGGATTTTGGCTTGACATGGATTTTTAGCTCTGTGAACAGAACTCGGTATGAGGAAGAAGAAGACGGGAGGCATGAACTTTGAAGCTTTGAGCAGGCATGGGTATCATGGAGGGCCATCAGTCCTGAAGGTGCCCCCACCGAGGATCGAAGAGAGAGACCAGGACTGGTCCTGGTCCACTGGCAAGCGCGGGAGTAACGAAGAAGAAGAGGAGTCCTACGAAGAGAGGGAGCGAACTCGAGCAGTAAGTCAAGGTGAAAGGCTTCTAAATGCGCAGAGTAGCGTGCAGCTGGGGGGAACGAAAGACAAGAACATGTCCTTCTCGCGGAAGGAAAAGAGAAAGAGGGATTTAGGGCAAGCGAGTAGAGGGAAGAACTATGTGGAGGAGGAGAAGAGACTGTTGAGGGACAGTGGGATTTATTCTGGTTTCGATTCGTAATAATGTCACTGTTGTGGATGTATATGGGAGAAAGTCATTACTGTAGTCCTAACTACATTGTCTTCATGGAACTCCATCACGTTTGACTGTCTTTTTCGTCGTCGTTTTTCTTCTCATTTGTTTCTTGGTTCTCCTAATGATGGCCAAAGCCCTTTGTCGATGGAAGTGTAGCACGCGCAAGCGGCACAAGGAGGACGGTATGCCTTGTCAAATTTGTGTTAAGTACACATAATTGTTGGCCGCTTTGCCATCGTTTCCTTCTCGTTTATATTGTGATTTGCGAAAAGCCTGCCAACAGGAAATTGTTGGTTTAACACACGATGAGATGGATAAAATTTGATAACATATCAATCACAAAATCAAAAAAGTAAAATTAATAATAAGCCGTCCCGTACCACTTCCGGTCGCCGTGACTGTTTTCATGCAATCGCATGTCCGGCTGGGTACAAGCCAGAATATGAAAAGCAAAAATACAGAACATACTCGATGGAATGATATCAAAACTATAAGTACTACACATTGAACAATAAGCTGAACCACGTACACTAAGTCTTCTCGTATACCTATTTTATCACCCGAGAGACATACCACTTGATTAAAAATAGATTATATCTAATCCAAAGCAAACTGTTTATGTAAGAAGCAAAAACGATAGATAGAATAGTACAAGGCATCTGAAAGTAAAATATGGAGCAAAAGTGTAACATGCAATGTACATATTAAACAATTAAAGGAAAAGTATGGTAAGCTACCGAACTAAAAACTAAAATTTGACAGATTATGAGTGTAACAAACTACAGAAAGCATGCATATGAGTTTGTAATTATTATTGTGTTGAAAATATTTCTAGTTCATGTGATTGGTGTATCAATCCTAGGCATTGGCTCATACTGGAGAGTAAGATATGCAACACAAAGACCACATTATACTACGTGGAGCTACCTCAGTCCGAGTCCATCCGACATAACAGTTCTGGGTCGTGAATGACCAAGTCGGGACAAAAACAAGTATGAGACTCTGGATCCCTTCGACAGTCCAAACATAAACATGAAAGGGGACTCGTGAGCAAACAGATTCATGATATGATCCCTTAGATATGGTCCAAAAGCATGGCTCCAACCGCTCCTATACTCTCTAATATGAGTTACCCTAAACCCCGTGAGTTAAGCGTAATGTCATTTTATTATTCGGTGTGGTGTCAAGTGTAACATTTCTTGGACTATAACTACTCTTGTATTGGTTTCATTTCATAAGTAGGCGTGTCATATTTAGTGTCATTCATACTAATATATTTTGACATTGCAATAGTTTCCATGTAGTCATGAAAAGGAGGATTCTAGACGTGGCTCCCATGGGTTCAAGAGGTGGCCCTCGATATACCGAAGCATTTTGTCCCATGTAGCACTTAGTTTCCAGTCATGAACATGTACAATATCCAGAGTCTGTGATCAGTGTGAAATAACCAATGAACATGTATAGCATTGGAAACGTGAATTCAATGTAAGATATTCTAGCAAGTGATTCATTGTATAGCATCCATTGCAATCATGTCATGTAATTGAATCAAGCAATATCTTAGTCAACTATCATCATATAATGAATATGTTATATGCGAACTAGAACTATGTAGTAAAAGTTTTCAATGCAATGTCACTTTGAAACAAAAACCATGTAAATGAAACATTAAATTAGTAGCACATGGATAAACGGTTGCAAGTGTCAGGTGTGAATGCCATCAAAGGTGTCAATTCAAGTTACCGGTACAAAAGATAATTTCTTATTTAAAAAAATTATTTTTAGTTAAGGAAGAAATGTAGTATTCAAATCAAAAATCATCTGAAACTGAAAATTAAATAATTTCAAGAAAATCAGAAGTACATGTGATCGGATTTACAATTTCGGCACCCCAAAATGAATGAACAGGGTACGAGCAAACAGAAGAAATTTCACTGCATTTGTTATAGGAACAATAATATAGCCTGTAGGCCCATCAGCATGGCCCAAGTCAATTCACTGCCGCATGGCAAAACCCAAGTAAACCCACAACAGAATCCCAAGCCCATAAGAAACATGCCACACAAGGAAAACCCATGAAGAAAAATCAAAATACAAAAGCCCAATTACTGACAGCAGAGGCCTAGCGCCCTGAAGTAATGGCAGGACAAACGATACCCATATGGTAAGTCGGGTGGGAGGCGGTAAAAGTCTTGTGCGAACTAACGGCAGCAAAAAAGAGGCTCGTTGGGTCGGTAGGGATGGTAATGTGCATGTTCAAAGTCTGATGGGGCTTTTAATTGGGCATGCCACATTCTCATCCCTACAATTCCTTCAAGGTTTAATGAAGGAATTGTAGGGATGTGAATGTGGCATGTCCAATTGGAAGCCCAATCAGACTTTGGACATACCCGTTCTCATCCATAATCGTCAGAGAAGTAACGGAAAAACCCAAAACCCCTCAGTAGCTAATCAAAAAAATAATCCTTTACAACCCAGAAGAAATAAAGAATACACAAAAAGCTCTGTGGAAGAGGATGTATGACTTCTCTCCATACGAGGAGTCTTGATGTATGTTATGAAATGATACATTTTGTGAGATCACTGAGATGATGTTTGATGTAATTTGCTTTTATGTACTTTAACTTCAGACCTTGCGCAACTTGTAATTTTTTTTATTTTCTTTCTTAATTTCTTCTATGTATTGCTTAATCTTGCTGAGAATGGTACCACAACATCAATTACATAAATGTTGGATTATCAGCCACACAGTGAGAATTTTTGAGAATCACAATTTTTTAATAATGTTGATGGATTTTAGATTCATTTCTATTTTGGTACCATACCTATCTGTCATAGTTCATAGTTCATAGTTCATTGTGATTCATGGTATATTTGCTGTAACGGTCTGAATCCATCCTTACCTTAATTGTATTTTTGTATAAACACTATTAAAATAATGTGAAATAATTTCAAATTGTTATGAATCAACTACTGAGGGGAGAGCCCTCATGTTTATATTTATAGCCAAAGTGGAGAATACAAGTGGGCTTATACAGATATGTGCCCAAACAATTGGGTTGGCCCAATAACTCATCCAACCCAGTAAATACCCATTCACAACACTCCCCCTTATCCAGCCATAGTTGTGGACCCTGCTCATGAATACTTCAGGATTCTGAGCCTGCATGGGTCTCACATGGGGTGGATACTTCAGGATCCTGAGTTGGTGAGATTTGCCTCGTTAAAACCTTTGGCTATGGAAAACCCATTGGGAAAAACCATAGTTAAGGAAAAAGAGTGCAAACGCTCTTTAACTCCCCCTGATTTGTACAAGTGACTCTGCTCATGAATACTTCTGGATTCTGAGCGTCACTGAGGGGTGGATACTTCAAGATCCAGAGTTGATGTGATTTGCCTCGTTAAAACCTTTGGCTATGGAAAACCCAGTGGGAAAAACCATAGCTAAGGGAAAAGAGTACAAATTCTGTCAACTCCCACTGATCTGTAAAAGCTCTTAGGCTTTCAGACCTCGTAGGCTTATCTCTTCACTCCTATTTACAATATTCCGAAAATGTACACAGATTACAAATTTTGTCACCATCAAGCAGCTGCTGAATCCAGAAACTCTGGAGAGGTGTGCTAAGTTTCGTCGCCTCTGATGTGGTCTTCAGACTATATGGTCAGCTCCACGGAACCAGCCTCTATCCCAGTCGTCACTGGGATGTGATGTACCACCAGGAGCCCTTAAATACACCATTGGTGTGATTCTGGAATGGTGAGGATCTCGGAATTATAGGATGATGTTGCCTTCATAAGTTGCTTTGCATATTTGTAGTAGGTGGTCATCCCACTGTTGGTACCTGTTCTGTGATTTCACAGTATAGGGACCGGACCTGTAACCTGCATTTGCACAAATATTGGAGGATGCTACTATAATTTGTAAGTCCAAATCTTTCGACCCTTGGAGGAAGCGCAGAAGGCTTGACTCCGGTCTAATGGCCCTAGTGAGGTGCCAACTATCTCTGGCTAATGAGTTAACTGCAACTGCTATATCGGGACGCGTGCAGTTTAGCCAGGAGTGCATGATTGCACTTAGATGAGGGACTTTAGGACCAGTTATATCCTCCCCCTCTTCCAGCGATCGGAAGGGTTCTTTTTATACATCCAGTAAGTGTACCACCGTAGGTGTACTTTGGATGACTCTGGTCCTGTTAATTTCTCCAACGCACTTCTGAGCGTTTGTAACATGATTCTATGAGCCATGACTTTATATTTGCCTAGGTCTTTTCATGTTTAAAAGTCAGGCTTGTACATTTATTTCGGTTTTCTCTTCAGGAGATCCGATGAGATGTTAGTTGTCTACAACTAAGATCTCCAATCCTGTTCTTTGCACAGATGCAAAGACAACCTTCAGTAGGAATCATTGACTTGTCAAGTGATTCTCTTGGTTGTACATTTATTTATTATACTTATTGTTTCTTCATTTGAATAGACGTCCCGAAGTCTATTCAGGGCTTTTAAGGAAATGTGGAAATTATCTTTACAAGATATCCACGAAGGTATGCCGTCACAACATCCAATAACGGCATATCAAAAATTTTCCTTCGTCAAATCGTAAGGTATTCGCTTTTGATAACTTAGGGAGACAGATGCATCATTTGTGAGACATGCACATTTGAATTTGTTCGATCCCTAGTTTCAGCGAAGTTTTCCTTGGGCTATAGGTTGTACCGTATAGCATACGATTTTGTATTTATTTTTTCTTATGTTTGCAATACTTTGTTTTATCCACAGGTTTGACACCCTTTGGTGTCTGGACTTCAGGTCCGAACATTTCACGTTTCATAAGTGAGTCCAGCTCATCTTTTATTGCCACATTCCACGTTTGGCCAATCTCTACGTTTGCCTTCTAGCAACGGAGTGTGGAACGATAATTTATAAACATCATCGCCATTGCGATGTATATGGCAATATGATACGTGAATACATTGTCGACAATTTATGTTCTATCTGTCCAACACCTCCCCAGTACGTACTACATTTACTTAATTTCACTTTTTCCCGGCAATTCCTCTGCAGTGGATTCCGGGAAGGGTGATGGTGTGGACAGGAGCTCATTGTCCTGTGGTAGTATTGTCTTAAGGTCTCCAGGAGTTTCTTGTCCTAGGAGCCTGGTGGTCTGCCTCTTTTCTGTTGAGGATCAGCCACTTCTACTGCTGGTGGATTGCATCCATTCTCGGGGATGTCAATTCTAGCTGGAGTTTTTGAAGCAGGGATGTGTGATCTGACAATCTTCTGGTTGTCAATAATGATTCCGGTAATTGGTGAACAGTGTTCTGTATGTGGAAGATCTTCTGGATCTCATCTACACATTGTATTGTTACCGGATCATAGTGGGTCAAGCTGTTTGTATCCCACGTTATAATTTTCTTCGCGCCAGATTTTCTATATCTGGGCATATTTTTGGGAAACTCGTCTCATCAAGATCACAGTCTTCAAGGTGTGCCTTAATTACGTCCCCCGTTTAGGGTTCTAGGTATCTTATAAGTGAGGGTGAGTCAAACCCTGCATGGATACCTAGGCGACGTTGAGTACCGTTTTGGTCCTCTTTGGTGGTGCAATGGGGATTTAAGACTGCGTGACCGAAGATTCTCGGATGAGAAATGTTCGGTGGCATTCCATATGCAAGTTGCATTGGAGACTCTGACCTCCAGAGGGTCTTATTTTCATTTACGATGCAGCATGCAGAGTTTGCATGTCCCCATGCATCCATAGGCAATCGGGATTTAATGGACGTTCAGTCCTTTGGAGTCTACTTTTCAGTGACTCTGTCGACCCATTTTGGGTATGAACATGCGGCACTTGTATGTTCATTTTCAATTCCCGTTGATTGGCAGTACTCTTGAAAAGACTGGGAGGTATATTTCCCAACATTAACCAGACTTATTTACAACATTTTATTGTCTGGGAAATGTGCCCGCAACATTTTTATTCTTGTGCCAATAGCTTTGGAAACGCTAAGTTGCGGGTCTTATAGTAGACATACGTACGAATGTTCTGAGGATGCATTCATCAGTACAATGAAGTACCAAAATAGCCCACTAGGGGTGGTGGATTTTATCCACATTTGTCTCCTTGTATTCTGTTTGAGGAAGCGTGGAGATCCGTTTTCAACTTTTCGTGGAGATGGCCTTGTAATTAATCTTCCCTTATAGTAAGGGATGCGAGGGAATTTTCCCTTCTGAAGAATCTTCTGGTTCTTCAAGTCATACCCATAGGATAAGATGCTGTGCATCATTACAAATCCAGGGTGGCCAAGTCCATCATGCCAGAGTAAAAACTCGGCTTATTTAAGGCACTTCAGGTGCTCCGTTTAATTCTGCTTCCTTTCTCCGAATCTTCGTATGGTAGAGGCCTATAAGGCTCTCAAAACGTTCAAGTGTGGATTTTACTCCTTTTCTTGAGACGTTGCATACGGTAATTTTTCATTCACATTTGCTGTTTCCAAGTGGGATCCGTTGAAACAGATGTCCTTGAAACTTAGAAAGTTTCTTTTGGAATTCGGAGGGATTAGTGCATCCATTATTTTTGTGTCGTTTGGGGGCAACTGTGTTGCATTCCCTGGATCTTCAATATAGCCCTGATATTGGGCTTTGTATTGAAAGAGATCGTACGTGTTTATTGTCTACTAATTATTTATGAGAGCAGTTTCAAAAGATGAAACATAAAGGCACATGCATATTCAGATAGACATATTTATTTATTGTCTACTAAAATTTTTCAATCAAAACAGATTGCGTAATACAAAAGCTCTCATAACGTGAGATGTTCTAAACAATTTGCTAAGATAAAAGTAAAGGCTAGTCAAGCATGTCATTATTTTCGAAGTCGTTAGCTGAAAAACTTAGCTGGAGCATCAGATGTCATCAGGTTTGGTTCAGCTTTATTTTTCTTGTTCTATTTATACAAATCCTGGAGATGATGCGGAGTTCGGCACACTCTGGACCAGTGGCCTTTCATGCCACAATTTTGGCACTGGTCTTCCCATTCCCTCTTGGGTGGGGGTATATCATTTCTATTTTTGTTATTTCTGTGCCCCGTGAACTTCCGCTTATTTTCATTTTTTCGCTGCTGCTGTACATGGCCCTTGGCATTTTTCTGTTGACCCCCCCCTTTTGTGGTCTTTCTTTTCTTTTATTATCTCTCTTCTTTTTGAAGGAAGAGGAATAGTGAGCTTCTGGTGGGGGCAGTGCCGGGGAGCGTATATTGTGAGTGGAGAGAAGAAGCTCTCTGTTTTACTCGGCCATGAGTAAACATGACGGCAACTCGGAATACTTGGTGAACTTGCGTTCACGGTATTGCTGCATGAGTATCGCATCTTTTTCATGGAAGGACGTATACGTCTTTTCCAGCATGCGATTTTCTGAGACTTTTTCACCACACAACTTCAGGCGTGCGGTGATGCTAAAAAGTGCTGAGTTGTACTCAGCAACGGACTTTAAGTCCTGCAGTCTCAGGTTCTCCCACTCGTATCGTGCCCTTGGGAGTATAACATCTTTCTGATGTTTATACCTGTCCTCAAGGGCAGTCCATAGCTCAAGTGGATCTTCGACCGTAAGGTATTCAGCCTTTAAGGTCTTGTCCACATGGCGGCGAATATAGATGATGGCTTGCGCCTTCTCTATATCGCTAACATTTTCTTTTTCAGTCGCAGCAGCGATGAGGGACTTTACCCGCAGGTGAAACTTTACATCTAGCTGCTAGCTTAGATAGTTTCTACCTGATGCTTCTAGTACTTCGAAATTAACACTTGCAATATTAGCCATTTATCTAGCAGAGCACAAACATGCATGAATTAATAATTAATTCAGAGAAAACATTTTCATGCGGAGGCAATATTTAAAGAAAAACTAAATGTGTGGATCGGCCAGTCCCACAAGAAAGAGTCCAAAAAAGTCCACAGTCCAAATTATACAAATTTGCAGCTTAAAGAAAATGAAAATACAACTTTTGAAACCCCGTGGGTCCCATATGATATCTCCATCTTCAAGCGTGGCCTCCGTCTCCATGGAAGTTGGTCTTCTTTCTTTGACATTTACATAAATTCCTCGCTACAATTTCTCTCAAAAATAAAAGAAAAGTGCGGGAAATAAACTGTGGGACTAAACGGCCGATCCAAAAACCACATTTAGCAATTCATGCAGAAATATTGTGCTCATCAACATTTTCATCAGACATTTTCATCACAGGCATCACAGGTATTTAATATTCGCAGAGATGGATAAATAATTTAAACACTTAATAATTATTGGACCACTGGGCAACGTCATACACCGTTAGGTTAGGTTACTAACGGCAGAGCGGTCGCAGGATCTTTCTAATTATTAAGTTTTAAATACAATGCACAACCACGCATATAATATCCAACAGAATATACCAGAGATGCAAAGCATGTAAATACGATTTTTACAGAAAAAAAATCATTACAATGCAAAGGTTGTAAATTGAATGGGTTTAATCAATTAAATTGATTAAGAGCCCAAAATAAACATTTTCTTTGTCAGAGGGAAAAGTTTCCCTCATCATCCCAAAAACCCCCCCAAGAATCCCCAAAAAGTCCTCGCCTGCCCGATATTTGTCCCGTAATATACCGTGATTTTTCACGAATATTTTGCCTTTGAATCCCCATTAATATTTTAGGCTAATAGGTTGCCTTTTTGAGGCACATTCATAGCCCTATTGCCTCCCCCCAATTTTTTTTTTGATGAAAATCTGTGGGCCTGAAGCCCACAGATCTGCTGTGGGCTTCAGGCCCACAGATCTGGCTTTTTTTTGGGAAATCTGTGGGCCTGAAGCCCACAGATCTGCTGTGGGCTTCAGGCCCACAGATCTGAATTTTTTTTTGTGTGTGTTGAATTCTGTGGGCCTGAAGCCCACAGATCTGCTGTGGGCTTCAGGCCCACAGCTCAGGCACAGTTTTTTTTTGCGGTTTAGGGTTACGGCGGGGGGGGCCCCGCCGCCGCCGCCGCCGCCCCGCAGAGAGGGGGGGCGCGGCCGGGGGGGGGGGGGGGGGGCGCCGCCCCCCGCTGCGGGGGGGGACGGCGGGGGCCGTCGCCCCCCGCAGAGGGGGGCGTGGCCGGGGGGCCGTCGCCCCCCGCTGCGGGGGGGGGGGGGGGGGGGACGGCGGGGGCCGTCGCCCCCCTTCTGCGGGGGGGGACGGCGGGCACGGGATGGGGGCCGCCGCCCCCCCCTGCGGGGGGGGGGGGACGGCGGTGACCGCCCCCCTGCAGGGGAGGGCGGCGGCAGAGGCCGCCGCCGCCCCCCCTGCAGGGGGGGACGGCGGTGGCCGCCCCCCCTGCAGGGGGGGGGGGGGGGGGCGACGGCTGCCGCCCCCCCTATGGGGGGATGGGCGGCGTGGCCGGGGATGGGCGGGGGGGGGGGGGGGGGGGGGGGGGGGCGAGGCCGCCGGCGGGGGTTGATCTAGGGTTTGACAAAATCCAAAAAACCCTAGAAAAAATTTGATTTTTGGGAAGAAAAATCCGTCGTTTTCAAGGCGACGATGAATCCCCATGACGATCTTGTGAGATCTAGGGGAGGGGTAATCATACGTATGATTTAAAAACTTTGTTTTTAGAGTTTTTACCTCTATATCCGTCCTCCGGATATAGCGACGGTTGCTCGAAGCCCTACGCGGATGACGACCCTTGATGGAGGAAGCCTTGCACCGCGCTCGTGGATCTACCGTCTCGCCTTCGCCTTCGCCTTCGCAACGAACGGAAAGAAAATTTTGTGGAAAAGAAAATTTTTAGAGTCTCGTGTTGATAACTTGTTATGAATCAACTACTGAGGGGAGAGCCCTCAGGTTTATATTTATAGCCAAAGGGGAGAATACAAGTGGGCTTATACAGATATGGGCCCAAACAATTGGGTTGGCCCAATAACTCATCCAACCCAGTAAATACCCATTCACAACACAAATATGGTTATATGATTTTTAAATATTTTTTTCTTATGTTTCTGAGGCCAAAACGGCTCTAATCCCGCAAACCCGCAACACTCGACCGTTTTGCCTCAAAACCTATATTTCTACGTATATTATTTCCATGATTCTTACGAATTTAAGAACTCGTATTTTTTTCAAAAAATTTCGGGGAAAAATTAGTAAAATGATTTTAAATAATAAAAATAATTTAATACAATAATATATATCTAATAATTTAATACAATAATATATATACAATAATATATATAATAAAATTGTCGACAGCCCACATAGGAAAAAACGTTTCCCCGCTTAGTTAAAATTACCCAGCCACATAATTAATTACATGTTGTGAAGGGAAAAGTAGGGAAATGGGTGTAGGGGGTTAAGAGCCCACCCACCCTCTTATTTATAGCTTTCAATGGTGGGCCGGATACCCAATGGGCCTCATGGGCCTATTCATAACACTTCCCCTTATCCAACCAACATTGAATAAGAGGTGGATTCTTCAGGATCCGAGTTAGGATAACTGCCTTGTTAAATAAAGAACAGTTAATCCATAACCTCCCCTGTTTTAGGGATGTGTTTTAGGGGTGGATGCTTCAGGATCCAGAGTCAACGAGGTTGTCTCGTCAAAACCTTGACTACGGAAAACCCTGTGGGAAAAAACCAGTAGCCAAGGGAAAAGAGTACAACTCTGCAGTTGACTCCCCCTCATCTGACCAAGCTTCAGGCTTGCAGATTTCCTATGAAACTATACATCAGTCTCCTATGTATCTATGAGTTCATAGTCCTCTCATCCTGACCCAGTTTACATTTCCTCACTCTCCTCATCCCAATCACATATAAAAGTTTCTCAAAGATACTAGTAGGCAGGGATTTGGTAAGCAAATCCGCCAAGTTATTATATGATTGGATCTTCTGTACCTCAATCTGCTTTTGCTTCTGAAGGTCGTGCATCCAGAAGAACTTTGGGGAGATATGCTTTGTCTTGTTGCCTTTGATGTAGCCGTCCTGTATCTGGGCTATGCATGCTGCATTATCTTCATGGAGAGGAGTAGGTGCAAGTACGCCGGTCATCAGGCTGGTGGAGGTGAGAATGTGCTGGATCACAGAGCGTAGCCAGAAACTCTCCTTGCTTGCTTCATGGATCGCTAGCTGTTACAACCTGAAGATCGTGATAGTCCGACCTTCCGCCACGAACCGCCAAAATGCCCCGTAGGCACGCCCCTCCTGAACGGATGGCCAGCCCAATGACGGGGCGTCTCTCACCCGAGCTTTAGAGGCTTGTAGGGCGCCAGCCGGCTCGAAAGCCCCCCGACTGCAGGGGGATGGTCGCACCTCGCCTTGCCCCCCCTGACAGAGGCTCTTAACCGCTCTCACTCGGTCCGTCGGGAACTGTGCGCTCGAGGCACGCCCGGACAGCGCAGCCTCGGATGTTTACGGAGGCACACCCGTCTTCCCCCCGGTGATCCAGGACCCCTGCCCGAAAGGGCACGGCCGGGATGCACGTCTGCTGCCCAGGTCGGCCCAGAGGATCGTCAGGGGGCCCTGCCACTGGGAGGCGCTCTGCTGGACCCTTAGCTCACCGGACACGACAAACAACCTATTACAAGGACATAACTGACACTAACGCCACCCGACCACCTGACAAAGCACCCCCTGGCTGCTGCGCCCCCTGACACTTAATGCTTTCGGCCCTGACACCCTGACAAAAGCGCCCCTGACCGATGCGCCGTCTGACGAAAGCGTAGAAGACACTCATGTTCTTGACATTCTCGTCCGAAGCTTCCGCTGACAGCGAGGCCAGCTCAGCACGTTGAGTCAGCACGCCAGGTCAGCCTCATCTACCCACCTACCTCCAGGTATAAATACCCCTTTGCCTCCGATGGTGAAGAGGTTGGCAAATTTACTCTCAATCTCATTATTCACACACGAGAGCAGAGGTCGTCCATATCTTTGCTCTCCCACTCATAGCTCGTCACGTACGGTCGACTTACCCTCAGTCTGACCTGCATGCCTAGCCCCTGCTTTAAGTCCTATTACTGACTTAGGCATCGGAGAGGCTAAGGGTTGGACCTCAACCCGGCCTTTCTGCCGAGTTGTTCATTACGCAGGATAGCTCGTCCCCCGACTTGTGCCCGCCTTCAGCTCCAGCAGTCCGATCTTCCTCAACCGCATCCTGTTGGATTCGACTCCGTGGTCTGCTTCAACGACAAGCTTAGCCTCAACACCCCTCTAATCACCTGTCAAATAGCCTTTCCTAATCCCTTCATTAACATAATGTAACGACCACTTTTCGTTGTGCGTTGCACGTGCTTTTGGCCGTGCACGTGTTTATTTTAGACTTTATTTGATTGTGAATACTCTTGTGTGATATGCCGTTGCGAACGTCTCTGAGAGTATTAAATAGTGGCACTATCTTGAAACGACACTTCTCGAGTCGTTTTCCCACAATTTAAACTCACTCGATGAGACGTGACGACTTTCACTTTGACGGGAGACGTTTCTATTTTTAGTTTCGTCGTCCGACGTCGAATTTGAGATCCGTCTTCTTAGTTAGCTCACATTCGTCGCCACGATCACAACGATATTTATTTTATAATTTTTGGAGTTTATTTGACCACTTTTATAATTTTTACAAGTTTTATATTATTTTTAATAATTTATTTTTAAATTAATTTCGGCCAAATAAAATTTATTTGAGTTTAAAACGTTTTAAAGAATTTTTGAGCCAATTTCCAGCTCATTTGGACCTGGTCAAATCCTAGATTGGGTTGGAGAAGTTTAAAATCAAATTTCAAATCTTTTTGAATTCTAATCCTATTAGATTTAGCCCTAGACCAAGTCAACCCACCTATACTATATAAGCAACCCCTAGCAAGTCCTATTTTCACAAGAAATTAGCCCTAGCCTCTTCCAAAGTCATCTTGGACGTTGCGACGAATCGTCGCAACGTTGCGACGTTCAGCACCCCGCACGACCGAGGAAATCCCCCGCATCCACCCGCTCTGACCGGTCGCCCCGCCCGCTTTCTCGTCGCTCCGCACCGCAGCACCAACCCCGCCGCTTCGTTCCCCCGCTTGACCGATAGGGCCTCTCGGTCAGACCGAGAGAACCGCCCGGTCGCCCCGCTCCGCACTGACCCGCTTGTCGCCCGCTCTGTCGCCCCGCTCCGCTCCGTGCACGACCGAAGGCCCCGCCCGCTGTGACCGAGCGCCCGAGCGCTGCATCGCTGCGACGCTGCTCCGCCCCGTACCCAAGCGCCTGACCGAGGCCCCCAGCGTGTCTGACCGAGAGAAGCGCTCGCCCCCGCTGCTGCGACCGACCCAAAGCGTCGCACAGCGCCGCCCACCGTGTCTGACCGAGCCAAGTCCCCGCACCGAAGCTGTACGACCGACGGCCACTTGTCGCAACCCCGCATCCGTCGCACCGCTTGCCTCCGTGGGCCCCCCAAGTTCTCCAGAGTTATTGTGGGTCCCCCAAAGGCCCCTAGGACTACTGTGGGCCCCACTTTGGTACGTTCTCTTCGACGACTTGCCGCGTACGACGTCGTCGCACGTCGTAGCCCGTCGTCGCACGTACGAGCTTTGGAATCTGGAATCGTCGCCCGGGATATTTTCTCTGATTTTCCAGCGAGGAATCTATTTTGGAAACATGACTTGGAGCGCGTTCTCTTATTCCAACCCCCGGCGTCGCTACCCGACGCCGGTGTAGCTTTCGCGTCGTGTTGAGGTAACGTTTTGCACCCCTAGGACCCCCAACCCAATTGCATGCTAATCAAGACTAAAAATCAGTATTTTAAAGTATTTTAAATGTTTTAGAATCCACTAATCAAGATTAATAAAACGGATGTAGGCCGGTGGACTTGTGCACGTAGGAATCGTGACTTTGGACTCGTTGGACGGTGTTTTCTTGACGTGATAGTTGCAGGCAAGTGAAACTTGCCAACTCTTGTGTAGGGCCATGTTTTTAGGCCACTTACTTGCTTTTAGCGTAAAAGAGACTAGTCAGTGAAATGATAGCTGGCTAGACGCCTACTTGATCTAGTTTGACAACGAAACTAGATCCGTCACCTAAATGATCTAGCTTGACAACGAAGCTAGATCCAACCCCTTAAAATTGTTGTTCATGCATGCTAAACTGTCACGTTTACTTTCCTTACCTGTACGCTTTACTTTAACTGCCATGTCATGTCATCCATGCATTGAATGTTGCATTCGTAGCACACGCTACATACTTGTACTTGCTTGTCCCGGGCTAGGTGCACCCCTACGCCATACTTGTTTACACACTTCCTGGCTCGTGGTCCAGAAGCGAGCATTACCGTTCGGGGGTAAGGCCCTGGCTCGACACACGTGGAGGGGTAGGGATAAACGTTCGCTTGAGCTTAGGAGTTGGCCCGCGCAGCCACTCTAGCCAAAAGACGGAATCTCTGTGCACGAGGTGCTTACTTTTTCTTGTCTTGTACTTGTCTTGTGAATGTCATGCCATGCTCGTACTTTACTTTACTTTACCCTACTTGTTGCACTCATTTCTTTAAACTGCCATGTCATTGCATCATGCTAGAACTGCTAGGTTGCTTTACTTTTACCACCTTTCAGTTTCACTTGCACAAGTCTTCCAGACTTGCTGACATGTGCCCCTTGCTCTTTTGGGTGCCACATGTTAGACCCTGAGCCAGAGACAGTTGCTGAAGACGAGGTGTTTGCTGACGTTGAGCCCGAGCCTACGTTCGTTGAGGAGTTCGAGGACACCGGAGACCAGTCTTAGAGACTGATTTTACTTGCTTTTGCTTTAGGTTGCTGTTAGATGTCGGTGCTTGCACCTTTTCCTTGTTTTCGTACTTTGTACTTTTGTTGGCCATGCTAGGCCTCTTTTTAGACTCTTTTATTTGTAGCCTGGTGGCTTTTCTGCGTTGTTGAGATTTATTATTATGGATATTCTGAGATGTTCTTTTTGTCTCTTTCGTTATTATTATCTTTGTTTCGTTTCGCGTTGCAAGGACCTGCAGTTTAAAGTGATTGACGCTTATCGGACTTGCGGCTTTGTAGCTTCAAGTCTGAGCGGACCTTCTCACGCTTCGCCTCCACGTTTTTGGGAAGCGGGGCGTGACAGGTTTTGTTGGTGGCCCACGCAGGTCCAGTCTTGCAATTGCGAACTAACGGAACAACGATAATAACGGAATGTCCATTAAATAAATTGCAACATCCGAGTCATAAGCCCTGAGTCTAGTTGTTTTCCTAGGACACTAGGTGGTAAGAAGACTTAGTTAGACGTATGTGCTTGCTATTTAGAGGCCCCTGATTGATAGTTAGACCCCCTTCTAGCAATTGATTTGATCGCCGTAGGAGTTACCATAGTGGTCTTTATCTACCCCCGACCATATTAGAGTTCTAGAATTCCTTTAGTCGTTCGTTTGGGTTCATCGATTATGGACCGAGCTGAGCGCATTCCATTATCGCCTAGCTCCTTTAGAAAGACCAAGCGCTAAGTTCTTAAGCTTCAGTTGGGCGACCGTAGGAGTTTTCCCGTAGATCCTCCTGATTCATATCCTAGGTGTATGTATGTTTTGAACATCTGACTGTTTCCCTTGCCCCGATTCCCGAGATCGCCTCATGACTATCGTCATCAATTGTTGAAACTCTCCGTTGCAAAATTTTGAACCTTCTGCAAGCATTTTCTTTTTTTTTTGATTTCCTTTTTCCCCTAAGTTTTAAATTGTTCAAATCCTAATATGTATATATACTTATGCTTCATGCTCCTCGTTGATTTAAATTCTTAAAATTTTTGTCGAAATTTTTGGAAAATAGTTATAATGCTTTTTCAGCCTACACTTTCGCATCTATGAAAATACATTTTTCTTTCATATACTAATTTTATTCTAAACCGTACTTGCATTCAACTTGTAATTTCCCTTCTAATTTATGCCATTCATACACCTTCCAATCACATGGGATTTCAGATTTCAGCAAGTCAATTTTATGCTCACCGTTTTCCCTATTTTAGACTTTTGAAAAAAAAAAAAAAAAATTATTATCATTTCATAACCACTTTCTGATTTAGACCTCACACGAATTGATTTTACGACCAAGTTATTAATATTATCTTTCCACTTCCCCTACGAGCTTTTAGGAAAATTTCGAGACTAAATAGAATTTCAATTATTTTTATAGCTGTACCAGGTTCGTTGTGCTCGTATGCTAAGGACCTTGTGTAAATCAGTTTTTTTTTTCATTTTTGCAAATCCTGGTTCCCTTGAAAAGCAGCTTCAATATTGATTATTTTAAAATTTTCCATGACCTAAAAGTTTTGAAGGCATTTAACATGAGTTTAAATTCTTCCGTTACTTGATTTCCTTCTTTGACTTTCGCAAACATTATATTAAACTACCGCCGTATAATATTTTCTAAACTACGCCTTCAATATTCGTGTAAATGATTTTACTTCCTCTTTTAATGATTCTTTAAAACCAATAGACCATTTTCTCTTATTATGAATATTCGACCCAAACCTATTTTGAAACAACACGTCTTATCGATCTCCAAATATTTCTTCCAAACGAGGATTTCAACTTTTGAAGTACGACGGTTTTCAAATTCCGCATATGTTGGCTTGAATGAGCGTACCCTCCATGGTATATTAATGGTTGCTTATTGAGTGTTATATATATTCGGAGTTATTCATGATGTGTGAAGTTGTTTGTATGTTAGTAGTTATAGTTTGGTGTGTGGGTAGCTATACCATACTAAGGATGCCTGTGAGATTTAGAGTAGAAGTACTTAAGAGGCTGTAGGTAATTAGGGGATACTTATAATGGTTGAAGCAATGTGCTGGTGAAACTATATGTATGCTAGGTGTGATAATAATAATAGGTTTAAGTATACGATGTATGTGAATGTATATATACACGTGTTAGTAGTATTAACGTTTGACTATCTAGTGCATATATAAGCACTTGAAATGGCTATACCTGGTTAAATTATTATATGGCTTGATTGGGGTAGTTACTAGAGCGACTAGTTATATTAGAAAGTCCGAGGACGGACTTTATTCTAAGGTGGGGAGGATGTAACGACCACTTTTCGTTGTGCGTTGCACGTGCTTTTGGCCGTGCACGTGTTTATTTTAGACTTTATTTGATTGTGAATACTCTTGTGTGATATGCCGTTGCGAACGTCTCTGAGAGTATTAAATAGTGGCACTATCTTGAAACGACACTTCTCGAGTCGTTTTCCCACAATTTAAACTCACTCGATGAGACGTGACGACTTTCACTTTGACGGGAGACGTTTCTATTTTTAGTTTCGTCGTCCGACGTCGAATTTGAGATCCGTCTTCTTAGTTAGCTCACATTCGTCGCCACGATCACAACGATATTTATTTTATAATTTTTGGAGTTTATTTGACCACTTTTATAATTTTTACAAGTTTTATATTATTTTTAATAATTTATTTTTAAATTAATTTCGGCCAAATAAAATTTATTTGAGTTTAAAACGTTTTAAAGAATTTTTGAGCCAATTTCCAGCTCATTTGGACCTGGTCAAATCCTAGATTGGGTTGGAGAAGTTTAAAATCAAATTTCAAATCTTTTTGAATTCTAATCCTATTAGATTTAGCCCTAGACCAAGTCAACCCACCTATACTATATAAGCAACCCCTAGCAAGTCCTATTTTCACAAGAAATTAGCCCTAGCCTCTTCCAAAGTCATCTTGGACGTTGCGACGAATCGTCGCAACGTTGCGACGTTCAGCACCCCGCACGACCGAGGAAATCCCCCGCATCCACCCGCTCTGACCGGTCGCCCCGCCCGCTTTCTCGTCGCTCCGCACCGCAGCACCAACCCCGCCGCTTCGTTCCCCCGCTTGACCGATAGGGCCTCTCGGTCAGACCGAGAGAACCGCCCGGTCGCCCCGCTCCGCACTGACCCGCTTGTCGCCCGCTCTGTCGCCCCGCTCCGCTCCGTGCACGACCGAAGGCCCCGCCCGCTGTGACCGAGCGCCCGAGCGCTGCATCGCTGCGACGCTGCTCCGCCCCGTACCCAAGCGCCTGACCGAGGCCCCCAGCGTGTCTGACCGAGAGAAGCGCTCGCCCCCGCTGCTGTGACCGACCCAAAGCGTCGCACAGCGCCGCCCACCGTGTCTGACCGAGCCAAGTCCCCGCACCGAAGCTGTACGACCGACGGCCACTTGTCGCAACCCCGCATCCGTCGCACCGCTTGCCTCCGTGGGCCCCCCAAGTTCTCCAGAGTTATTGTGGGTCCCCCAAAGGCCCCTAGGACTACTGTGGGCCCCAATTTGGTACGTTCTCTTCGACGACTTGCCGCGTACGACGTCGTCGCACGTCGTAGCCCGTCGTCGCACGTACGAGCTTTGGAATCTGGAATCGTCGCCCGGGATATTTTCTCTGATTTTCCAGCGAGGAATCTATTTTGGAAACATGACTTGGAGCGCGTTCTCTTATTCCAACCCCCGGCGTCGCTACCCGACGCCGGTGTAGCTTTCGCGTCGTGTTGAGGTAACGTTTTGCACCCCTAGGACCCCCAACCCAATTGCATGCTAATCAAGACTAAAAATCAGTATTTTAAAGTATTTTAAATGTTTTAGAATCCACTAATCAAGATTAATAAAACGGATGTAGGCCGGTGGACTTGTGCACGTAGGAATCGTGACTTTGGACTCGTTGGACGGTGTTTTCTTGACGTGATAGTTGCAGGCAAGTGAAACTTGCCAACTCTTGTGTAGGGCCATGTTTTTAGGCCACTTACTTGCTTTTAGCGTAAAAGAGACTAGTCAGTGAAATGATAGCTGGCTAGACGCCTACTTGATCTAGTTTGACAACGAAACTAGATCCGTCACCTAAATGATCTAGCTTGACAACGAAGCTAGATCCAACCCCTTAAAATTGTTGTTCATGCATGCTAAACTGTCACGTTTACTTTCCTTACCTGTACGCTTTACTTTAACTGCCATGTCATGTCATCCATGCATTGAATGTTGCATTCGTAGCACACGCTACATACTTGTACTTGCTTGTCCCGGGCTAGGTGCACCCCTACGCCATACTTGTTTACACACTTCCTGGCTCGTGGTCCAGAAGCGAGCATTACCGTTCGGGGGTAAGGCCCTGGCTCGACACACGTGGAGGGGTAGGGATAAACGTTCGCTTGAGCTTAGGAGTTGGACCGCGCAGCCACTCTAGCCAAAAGACGGAATCTCTGTGCACGAGGTGCTTACTTTTTCTTGTCTTGTACTTGTCTTGTGAATGTCATGCCATGCTCGTACTTTACTTTACTTTACCCTACTTGTTGCACTCATTTCTTTAAACTGCCATGTCATTGCATCATGCTAGAACTGCTAGGTTGCTTTACTTTTACCACCTTTCAGTTTCACTTGCACAAGTCTTCCAGACTTGCTGACATGTGCCCCTTGCTCTTTTGGGTGCCACATGTTAGACCCTGAGCCAGAGACAGTTGCTGAAGACGAGGTGTTTGCTGACGTTGAGCCCGAGCCTACGTTCGTTGAGGAGTTCGAGGACACCGGAGACCAGTCTTAGAGACTGATTTTACTTGCTTTTGCTTTAGGTTGCTGTTAGATGTCGGTGCTTGCACCTTTTCCTTGTTTTCGTACTTTGTACTTTTGTTGGCCATGCTAGGCCTCTTTTTAGACTCTTTTATTTGTAGCCTGGTGGCTTTTCTGCGTTGTTGAGATTTATTATTATGGATATTCTGAGATGTTCTTTTTGTCTCTTTCGTTATTATTATCTTTGTTTCGTTTCGCGTTGCAAGGACCTGCAGTTTAAAGTGATTGACGCTTATCGGACTTGCGGCTTTGTAGCTTCAAGTCTGAGCGGACCTTCTCACGCTTCGCCTCCACGTTTTTGGGAAGCGGGGCGTGACACATAACCACCGCGCCCTTGGTTCCCCCTTAATACAAATTCATTCTACGCGAGTTCTACCTCGCAACAATTGGCGCTGTCTGTGGGAACGAAGGGTCACACCCATGTCAGACCCCATACCAGTCACCCGGAACCCTGACCACGGCAAGGATCCTATGGATCAAGAACCACACTCTCAACCAATGACTCCGGCGACTGACCCTCCTCCTGGGGTAGAGGTCGAGACAGTCCAGGCCTCGGCCCGTGCAATACAGCAAAGCTTCGAGGCCCTCACTAAGGTGATGGCGGGCTTCGCAGCAACAAGGACGAAAGCACCTCCCGGCCCCTCTGAGCCCTCGAAAGTGAGACAGAATCTTCACCCTCAGTTCGAGGAGGAGGGGGAGACCAGGGGCTCGCCAAGGAGATCGCGGCCCAGCGGAAGCTCCTGGAGGAGGAAATGGAGGTCGCGCGGCTGCGGAGGCGTCGGGAGGAGGCGGCCGCCGCGCAAAGGCATTTGGTTGAAGGGGCCGAGACCGCCCGGCAGGCCCACCCGGACGACGAGACCGCCCGACGCCAGCTCCGCTTCATTATCGCAGAACGTGAAAGGCTCCGGACGGAGAACGAAAAGAATCAGGGGATCCCGGAGGTGTTGGCGACGGGCTGGCGACACCTGGACGGGCGCGGCCCGCCGCTTGCCAAGTCTCCACCATGGGGCAAAGTCCGCCTCATCAACATCTCTCCCCCGGTCGTCTAGACAAAGAAGCCGTTCGTCGGCAACTCCGCTTCCTCACCGCCGAACATGAAAGGCTCCTGAGGGAGAATCAGAAGCGGGGAGAGGTCCCGGAGGAGACGGCCGGAGGGCAGTGGTACTGGGATGACCGTAACCCACCGCCCGTCGAATCCTCTACCCAGGGCCCGACGACCGTCGACAGCCGAGGCGCGACCGGAGCCAAACTCCGGAATGGTGAAGAGGGCACACACCCGAGTGCTCTGCCTACCCGGAGGAGGCCACGCCGCTGGCACGGTGGATCACGTCCGCACCGAGACCCGTAAGATTCAAGGCCCCCCACCTGACCACCTACAACGGAAGAGGCGACCCCCTCTCACACGTGCAACAATACCGGGGGGAAATGGAGGCGCAGGATGTGGATGGGGCGTTCCTATGCCGGCTTTTCTCGCAAAGTCTGAGGGACACAGCGTTGGATTGGTACTTCGGCTTACCCGCGAGATCCATTGGGAGCCTTGGTGAACTGTCCCATAAGTTCTGCTAAGAGTTCCGGGCCGGACGAACGAAGAAGAAGCCCTTGGACTACCTCAGCACGATAGTCCAAGGGGAAGGAGAGACGACAGGGAAGTACCTACGCCGTTTCCAGGATGAGAGACGGGCGGTGGTGACCTGCGGTGATGAGGTGCTCATGCTGGCTTTCAAGACGAGGCTGCGGACTCGGAGCCTCCACAAATCCCTGCTCTGAGATCCGCCAGCCGACTACGAGGCGCTGGTCGTTATGGCAGAGAGGCATGCATTGGCCGAGGAGACTCTCGGCACGAAGAAACTGTTCCCCCCGGCGAAGCCGTCCCAAGGCGAGCCTCGATCGCTGTCACGCCCCGCTTCCCTGAAATGGAGGCGAGACGTGAAAAGGTCCGCACGAGAGTGGAGCTGTGAAGCCCCAAACCCGATAAGCATCAATAAAACATAAGCAGGTCCCTGTAACCACAAACGGAACAACAATAATAACACAAGAGAGACAGAAATAAAATCTCAAATCTCAGAATTTGTCCAACATGAAAATTAAGTTCAACATCCAGAAAAGCCACCAGGCTAAAAGAAAGAGTCTAAAGGCCCAGAACAAGGCCAACAAAAGGGACAACATAAGAAAGTATAGGTGCTACGCACCGAAAACAAAACAGTCTAAAACAAAAGGGGAAAGCTCAACGAAGACACTAGGACTGGTCCCTAGTGTCCACGTACTCCTCACCAAACACAAGCTCGGGCTCGGCGTCATCAAACACCTCGTCCTCAACAATGAACTCAGGCTCAGATCTAACATGTGTCACCCACAAGAGTAAATGGGCACATGTCAGCAAGTCTAAAAGACTTGGGCAAGGAAACTGAAAGTAAGGCAAACTAACAACCTAGCAGTTATAGTATGCATGACATGGTAGTTATGGTATGAGTGCACAAGTAAGACATGGTGAAACAATAAGTACAAGAGAACAATTATCAGGACAAGTCAAGAGTAGCCAAGCTACTAACAATCTCAATCTTTTCACTAGTCACGTTTCATGTTGTTTGTAGATGTTTACGCCTTACAGCTGAACGGTTTGACATTCACACTGATTGGCCGCTTAACACTACCACAGAATCCAGAGTTTACGCCTTACAACTGCAGTTGCTGATCGGGCAGACTCCCAGTTGAATGGCCGCTTAACTCTTACCCCAATACCCACGTGTAAACGAGCCAAGGTCCATGTACACGAGCTCAGTAAATGAGCCAGGGTTGCCCCGCACAAGAGCTCGTTTCCTGGATCATAACCAGGAGCGTATTTCATTTGGCATAGGGGTGCACCTAGCCTCAATCATTTCACAAGGTGTAGCGGAGCTACGCAATCACGGGAACACTTAAAGGATGCAATGACATGACAATTAATTTGCATACCGTTAATGGAAATAAAACATGACATGGTAGTTGTGCAACATGATAAAGGTCGGTTCTAGCTTCGTTGTCAAGCTAGTTCCTAAAATTGCGCCTAGGCGAGTATCATTTCGTCGCCTAGTCTCTTTTACGCCTACAACAAGCAAATGGCCTAAGACATGGCCCAAAACCCTAAGTGGCAAGTTTCACTTGCCTAGCACCGAGGATGACGATCAACGAGGCCGTCACACAAATGCTAACTATGGCGATGAGATCGCTGCCATGGCAAAACAACATTAGAACAACATCCAACCTAGTTTTATTAGGGTTTCACAAAAACACAAATGGGTTATGAGGATATTAAGAGATCGATTTATTACTGTATCGGAAGTGGAAGAATGATGCCGAGCAAGCACGACAACGGAAGAAACGCTCCGGGGAACCTAGGGTTCAGATCTGAAATGATGGGGAAAATATGGAGAAATGGGGGTTTGGGGATTTTTGGGGGTTGGAGATGGCCTAGGGCATCGTGGTAGACCAAGATGGAGAGGGGGAGAAGCTCTTGATGAAGGAGGAAGGCTAGAGGAAGGTTGGGGAAGATCAGAGGTCAAGGGGGAAGGAAGGAGGCCAGGAGAAGAGAAAGAAAGAAAAGAAACGAAGTGGGGTATTTATAGAAAACGACCTGGCGGCTGCCCAGAAATTAGGGTTTCGACACTGATTAGTCGGTCAAAGAGCAACCACTGACCGACTAGTTTGGAAACTAGTCGGTCGGTTGACCAACGCAGACCGACTAAGTCCAAACAGTAACTCATGTACAAAAATAGGATTTAGATTTAGTCGGTCAAAGAACAACTACTGACTGACTAGTTTCGAATCTAGTCGGTCGATGAACGTTCTTAGACCGACTAAGAATGAATAGTACTTGATATCAAAAATGATCATAGAGCTAGTCGGTTAAAGAACGATTGCTGACCGACTAGTTTGCAACCTAGTCGGTCGACCAATGTTCTTAGACCGACTAACGATAAACAGTAACTCCTGAGAAATTAACAAAGCCAACTAGTCGGTCCATGAAGGTTTGTCGACCGACTAAATCGTCATCTAGTCGGTCGGTTCCCCTTCTTACACCGGCTAACGTGCACAAAAAGTTCTGAAATGGAGCGCGAAGCTCCGGGATCGATTCCTAAGACTCCTAGGCTTGATCTAACAATAAGATATGACCGATATGAAGCCCATCACGAATGACTTACTCCAAAATCAATGATTCTAAGGAAGAAGCTAGAAAATCACGACGAAACGATCGAAAACGAAAGCTACCGAGACGAAAACCACACATAAGGAGAAAATCCACCAAAACATATAATATAATATAAATAATCCAGATACATGAAAACCAGTCGTTACATCCTCCCCAACTTAAGAAAAATTCCGTCCTCGGAATTTCCCAACACTCACGTGTCCGGGAACAAAAGTGGGAAACGCTCTCGCATCTCATCCTCATTCTCCCAAGTAGACTCTCCAGGCGAGCCGTGTCGCCACAGTACCCTCACAAGATTGACAACCTTGTTCCGAAGTGACTTCTGACGCCTATCCAGAATCTGCACTGGCTGCTGGTCATACGTCATATCGGGGCGAACGGTAATCTCCGAGAAATCCACAGCATGAGATGGGTCGCTAATGTATCGACGAAGCTGCGACACATGAAAAACATTGTGAACTCCTTCCAAAGATGGCGGCAAGGCTAAGCGGTAGGCTACCTCGCCAACTTTCTCCAGAATGTCAAACGGTCCAATGTATCGCGGGCTCAACTTCCCTCGCTTCCCAAAGCGAATCACACCACGATTCGGGGAAATCTTCAAGAACACATGGTCGCCCGGCTGAAACTCTAAAGGACGACGTTTAGCATCCGCCCAATGCTTAAAACAGTCCTGAGCAATCCTCAACCTCTCCCGAATGTTCCTGACAATATCCACGGCCTCCACAATCATCTCAGGTCCTAACAGCTCCCGATCACCAACGTCATCCCAACTCAATGGCGATCGACATTTCCTCCCATAAAGAGCGGCGAAAGGTGCCATGCCAATACTCGCCTGGAAGCTGTTGTTGTAAGAGAACTCTACCAGATGTAGATGGTCCTCCCACGAACCCTTGAAATCCAACATGCACGCCCTCAGCATGTCCTCCAAGATCTGAATCGTCCTCTCGGACTGGCCATCCGTCTGCGGATGGTACGCCGTGCTGAAACTCAGACGCGTACCCAAACTCTTTTGCAAACTCTGCCAGAACTGAGATGTGAACCTCGTGTCTCTGTCCAACACGATACTCACAAGGACTCCGTGAAGTTGTACGACCTCCTGCACGATTCACGTTACATCACTATCTAAACTAGGAAAAGGAAATAAAAACGGAGAGTAAAAGAATTTACCTCCATATATCTCCTCGCTAGCGCCTCAGTGGACTGTCCCACTCGGAATGTAATAAAGTACGCGGATTCGGTCAATCGATCTACGATCACCCAAATCGCGTCATTTGCTTCGGACTCTGAGGTAGTCCAGTCACGAAATCCATAGTGATGTGTTGCCACTTCCACTCCGGAATCGGAAGCGGTTGTAGCAACCCAGCCGTACGCTGATGCTCCGCATTCACTTGCTGGCAAACCAAGCACTTGGCTACACTCCGAGCCACACTCCGAGCCACACTCCTCTTCATGCCATGCCACCAATAGTTCAGACGAAGATCCTGGTACATCTTGGTCCCACCAGGATGCATAGAATACGGCGAATTGTGTGCCTCCACCATCAACTCCTCTCTAATATCCCCAGCTGGCACACACAACCTGGCTCCAAACCTCAGCGAGCCATCCTCATGAATCAAAAAGTCAGTCCGTAGACCGGCTTCCACCTGCTCCCGAATCTTCACCAGCTTCGGATCCTCGGCCTGGCCAGCCTTGATTCGATCCACGATCGGTGACTGTATCTGCATACACATCAACGAAGAAACCTCCCCAGGAAGAACAATCTCCACACCATACTCGCAAAAATCCTGCTGCAATCTCCACTGCGAAGTCAAAATCATCACCGCTGGAAGCCTACTCAGCGCATCAGGAACCACATTCACCTTGCCAGGGTGATACTGCAAATCAATCTCATAATCCGCCATGATCTCCAACCATCGACGCTGTCGCATGTTGAGCTCCTTCTGAGTAAAAATATACTTCAAGCTTTTGTGATCGGTGAAGATCTTCACTTTCTCACTCAGCAGGAAGTGCCTCTAAATCTTGAGCAAAAACACAACATCAGCCAACTCCAAATCGTGCGTCGGGTAATTCTTCTCATGAACCTTAAGCTGATGAGATGCATACGCCACAACATGCACGTGCTGATGCAACACACAACCGAGACCCTTGCCAGAAGCATAACAAAAGATCTCGAATCCACTGCTGCGATCAGGCACAACAAGAATAGGGGCAGTCGTCAATCTCTCCCTCAGAACACCAATCACCCGACCAAACAAAAGGTACATCCTTCCATGTCAATCTGGTCATCAGTTCGGCAATACGGGAAAAGTCCTTAATGAAACCCCGATAGTAACCAGCAAGCCCAAGGAAACTCCGAATCTCAGACACTGACTGCGGAACAGGCCACTCCCTGATGGCCCTGATCTTCTCGGGATCCACTGAGATACCATCTCCAGTCACCACATGCCCGAGAAAAGCAACTCTGTCCAGCCAAAACTCGCACTTCGAAAACTTAGCATACAACCGATGCTTGCTCAAAATCTCCAACACCATCCTCAAGTGCGAGGCATGCTCCTCCTCCGACTTCGAATAGATCAGAATGTCGTCAATAAAGATAACGACAAACTTATCTAAAAAGTCGTAGAAAATCAGATTCATGAAAACTACGGGTGCATTGGTTACACCGAAAGGCATAACCACAAACTCGTAGTGTCCATACTTCGTCCTGAACGCTGTTTTCAGAACATCTCCCTTCTTCACCTTCAACTGATGATAACCACTCCTCAGATCCAACTTCGAAAACACCCTCGAACCTCCAAGCTGATCAAAAATATCATCAATGCGAGGCAACGGGTATTTATTCTTGATGGTCACCGCATTCAACTCCCGATAGTCCACGCACATGCGACGCGAACTATCCTTCTTCTTCACCAGCAGTACCGGTGCTCCCCACGGAGACACACTAGGGTTGACATAACCCTTCCGCAAAAGCTTATCCAGCTGCTTCCGCAATTCCTCCAACTCAGCGGGTGCCATACGATACGGCACCTTCGAAATCGGCAGCGCTCCCGGAACATGATCAATAGAAAATTCTAGAGCTCGATCAGGTGGCAATCCAGACATCTCCTCAGGGAAGACGTCATCAAAGTCCCGCACAACTGCTGGCCTCTCCAGCTCCATCTGCATAGCCACAATCTCCACTGGCCTGGCCCGAAATCTGACAGGACCAAGCGAGCTGCCACCTCAGCTGAACTCAAATACTGGATGTTCGGGAATCTCGAACACCACCTTCTTCCTCCGACAGTCGATCGTAGCATAGAAGCTCGCAAGCCAATCCATCCCAAGGACCGCATCATAGTTGATGATGTCGTGGACAATGAAATCAGCGTAAAGCTCATGTCCACAGACCACCAACGGGCAAGAATTACAACCAAGATGCACCGAGACCACGCCATTCCCTGTTACGATATTCCAACTCTTGGAAAGAGGGGATGTCAACAAGGAATGCTTCTCCACGAAGCTCCAAGAAATAATGCACATCGATGCACCGGAGTCAAAGAGGACTCGTGCAGGAAATGTGCACACCAAAATCACACCTACAAACAGTCTAATAATCAAGCCCTAGTCTAGCAAACAACCATATGCAAGCAAACAACATAATCTAACAAACAAAACTAGCTAGGAAAGTAACAGCTAGATTGAGGATTACCTGCGATAACCTCATCCACAGCCTCGCCTTCCACAGCGGTCATCAGAAAAGCCTGCCTCCTCGACGGAATAGCCTGTTGAAAAGCCTGCCTCTATGGAACAAGAGCTGCTCCCCGTCCAGCAGGAACAGACGCTCTCTGCTGCAACGGCTGTGCTGCAACAGGTGCCCTCCGCAGCTGATTTGCATACCGACAATCCTTCGCGACATGAGAAGCATCACCACAAACCAAACACTGGCCCAGAAACTTCCTACACTGATCCTTGATGTGGCCAGGCTTGCCGCAGAAATGGCAAGTCTTCTGAATAGGCCATCCTGGCCTCTTGAACTGAGCTGGCTGATTAGGCTTGAAACCAGGCCTAACCACTCCCCTGGCATGCTCCATAGGCCTCTTCCCAGCACCAGAAACATGTCCTCTCCTCTGACTCAGGTTCAGCTCCTGCCTCCTCACAGCGACCGGAACCTTTTGATAAGAGTCCAGATCAGAGGAAGACACAAAAATCTGAAGCTCCAAAGAAAGTCCATGCAGGAACCTCTGAGCCCTTTCATCAGCATCCTGCACCATCTTCGGTGCGAACCGACTCAGCCTAGTGAACTCTTGGTGGTATAGGTCCACCGTCAAGCTCCCTTGCTTCAGATCAATAAAGCGCTGCAGCATCTCCTTCCTAGCAGACTTCGGAAAGAACTCCTCATCAAACCTGGACTTAAAGGCAGCCCAAGCTATCGGCTCCACCAGCATCTTCTCTTCCGCATCCCACCAGTTCCGAGCATTATCCTTGAGTTGCCTCTTCGCCAAATCAACCCATCCAGCCGGGGTGATCTTGGCCATCTTCAAGTTATCCTCAATGTTCCGAATCCACTCATCGGCAGCCATAGGACCCTCAGACCCATCAAAATATACGGGACCCAGCTCCCGAAATTGCTTCGCTCCCGGCTCGGAGCCAGGGGCATCCGGAAGTGCCCGGGCAGCTCGAGCAAGTGGAGCATTCTGGACTTGCAGGAGCACGCCCTGCTGCACCTGCATCATCTGAAGCATCATCCGCATCATCTCTCCATTGGTGGGTTCCCGCTCAGGCTCCTCGTCATGAGGGGACGCACCACTACCTCCACCACGGGTGAATCGCCTTCCTGCCATCTAATGACACAAAAAACGAAGCAGATTAGACTCATAGCTTATGACTCGGACGTCGAACTTAGTTTATTGGACATTCTAATATTATTATCGTCATTCCGATAATCGCAGTTACAGAAGGACCTGCATGGCCACCAACAAAACCTGTCACGCCCCGCTTCCCTGAAATGGAGGCGAGACGTGAAAAGGTCCGCACGAGAGTGGAGCTGTGAAGCCCCAAACCCGATAAGCGTCAATAAAACATAAGCAGGTCCCTGTAACCACAAACGGAACAACAATAATAACACAAGAGAGACAGAAATAAAATCTCAAATCTCAGAATTTGTCCAACATGAAAATTAAGTTCAACATCCAGAAAAGCCACCAGGCTAAAAGAAAGAGTCTAAAGGCCCAGAACAAGGCCAACAAAAGGGACAACATAAGAAAGTATAGGTGCTACGCACCGACAACAAAACAGTCTAAAACAAAAGGGGAAAGCTCAACGAAGACACTAGGACTGGTCCCCAGTGTCCACGTACTCCTCACCAAACACAAGCTCGGGCTCGGCGTCAGCAAACACCTCGTCCTCAACTATGAACTCAGGCTCAGGATCTAACATGTGTCACCCAAAAGAGTAAAGGGGCACATGTCAGCAAGTTTAAAAGACTTGGGAAAGGAAACTGAAAGTAAGGCAAACTAACAACCTAGCAGTTATAGTATGCATGACATGGCAGTTATGGTATGAGTGCACAAGTAAGACATGGTGAAACAATAAGTACAAGAGAACAATTATCAGGACAAGTCAAGAGTAGCCAAGCTACTAACAATCTCAATCTTTTCACTAGTCACGTTTCACGTTGTTTGTAGATGTTTACGCCTTACAGCTGAACGGTTTAACATTCACACTAATTGGCCGCTTAACACTACCCCAGAACCCAGAGTTTACGCCTTACAACTGTAGTTGCTGATCGGGCAGACTCCCAGTTGAATGGCCGCTTAACTCTTACCCCAATACCCACGTGTAAACGAGCCAAGGTCCATGTACACGAGCTCAGTAAATGAGCCAGGGTTGCCCCGCATAAGAGCTCGTTTCCTGGATCAGAACCAGGAGCGTATTTCATTTGGCATAGGAGTGCACCTAGCCTCAATCATTTCATAAGGTGTAGCGGAGCTACGCAATCACGGGAACACTTAAAGGATGCAATGACATGACAATTAATTTGCATACTGTTAATGGATATTAAACATGACATGGTAGTTGTGCAACATGATAAAGGTCGGTTCTAGCTTCGTTGTCAAGCTAGTTCCTAAAATTGCGCCTAGGCGAGTATCATTTCGTCGCCTAGTCTCTTTTACGCCTACAACAAGCAAATGGCCTAAGACATGGCCCAAAACCCTAAGTGGCAAGTTTCACTTGCCTAGCACCGAGGATGACGATCAACGAGGCCGTCATACAAATGCTAACTACGGCGATGAGATTGCTACCATGGCAAAACACCATTAGAACAACATCCAACCTAGTTTTATTAGGGTTTCACAAAAACACAAATGGGTTATGAGGATATTAAGAGATCGATTTATTACCGTATCGGAAGTGGAAGAATGATGCCGAGCAAGCACGGCAACAGAAGAAACGCTCCGGGGAACCTAGGGTTCAGATCTGAAATGATGGGGAAAATATGGAGAAATGAGGTTTTGGGGATTTTTGGGGGTTGGAGATGGCCTAGGGCATCGTGGTAGACCAAGATGGAGAGGGGGAGAAGCTCTTGATGAAGGTGGAAGGCTAGAGGAAGGTTGGGGAAGATCAGAGGTCAAGGGGGAAGGAAGGAGGCCAGGAGAAGAGAAAGAAAGAAAAGAAACGAAGTGGGGTATTTATAGAAAACGACCTGGCGGCTGCCCAGAAATTAGGGTTTTGGCACTGATTAGTCGGTCAAAGAACAACCACTGACCGAATAGTTTGGGAACTAGTCGGTCGGTTGACCAACGCAGACCGACTAAGTCCAAACAGTAACTCCTGTACAAAAATAGGATTTAAATTTAGTCGGTCAAAGAACAACTAATGACCGACTAGTTTCGAATCTAGTCGGTCGATGAACGTTCTTAGACCGACTAAGAATGAATAGTACTTGGTATCAAAAATGATCATAGAGCTAGTCGGTTAAAGAACGATTGCTGACCGACTAGTTTGTAACCTAGTCGGTCGACCAATGTTCTTAGACCGACTAACGATAAACAGTAACTCCTGAGAAATTAACAAAGCCAACTAGTCGGTCCATGAAGGTTTGCCAACCGACTAAATCGTCATCTAGTCGGTCGGTTCCCCTTCTTACACCGGCTAACGTGCACAAAAAGTTCCGAAATGGAGTGCGAAGCTCCGGGATCGATTCCTAAGACTCCTAGGCTTGATCTAACAATAATATATGACCGATATAAAGCCCGTCACGAATGACTTACTTCAAAATCAACGATTCTAAGGTAGAAGCTAGAAAATCACGACGAAACGATCGAAAACGAAAGCTACCGAGACGAAAACCACACATAAGGAGAAAATCTACCAAAACATATAATATAATATAAATAATCCAGATACATGAAAACCAGTCGTTACAATCGCATCCGCGACCAAGGCAAGAAGACGGGCATCGGGGACGTGACCAGCTATCCCAACGAAGGCGTGACCCGACGGGGCATCGCCCGCAAGATCGCCCTGGCCCGACCTGAGAGTTCACCCCAGCCCAAGAGCTCGCTCGAGCCGTCCCAAGGCCGGAGGGGCCCCTGCGGGCCCATTACACACAGCTCAACGCCCCCATGATAGAGGTGTTGGCTGCGGCAACAAGGGCCGGACTGCTGCCAGAGCCGCCCAGGGAGATGAAATCGGACCCGGCGCGACGAGATTTCCAAAAGTATTGCCGGTACCACCGGGACCACGGCTATGACACCGACGATTGCTTCACCCTCAAGAGGGAGATCGAGCGGTTGATCCAGGCAGGCCACCTCGGGGGCTTCGTCGGGGTCAAGAGACCGGACCAAGAAGATGTGGACCGCCGGAGGGCACGGAGAATAGACCCACCACCACGTGAGGAGCGGGAGGAACCCCTCCCCCCGAAGCCGGTCATGCGCATAAACATGATATGTGGCGGACCGTCCTCCGGCGGAGCATCATCATTAAGCAAGAAGGCATACGTGTGGCAAGTGATGACGGCGGGTCTCGGTGGGGACACGAGGGAGAGAAGGGTAGCCCACCCTCCCATTACCTTCAGTGACGACGATCTGGAGGGAATCGAGTTGCCCCATGATGACACCATCATCATCGAGGCCCAGATTGGGACGGCCGTCGTCAACCGCCTCCTGATCGACACGGGGAGCTCTTGCGACATCCTGTTTATGTCGACAATCGAGAAGATGGGACTAGGGCAGGCAGACCTGAGGCCCTGCACTGGGCCCCTCATCGGCTTCACCGGGCACTCAATCCCTATCGTGGGGGTGATCACCTTACCAGTGACTCTCGGAGAGAAACCACGTGTTGTCACCCGCATGACGCTGTTTGTTGTTGTCAATATCGCGTCAGCGTATAACGGGATCATAGGACGACCGTACATGGCAGCCATCAGAGCACTCCCCAGCCTGCTCCACCAGATGGTCAAGTTCCAAACCCCGCGAGGGGTGGGGTTAGTGCGGGGGAGCCAGAAGCTGTCCAGGAGCTGCTACGTGGGATCGACCAAACACAAGGGTCCGGAGCAAACCTTGTTGGCCGATCTCCTCTATAAGAGGGAAGGTTTCTGCAACCAAAGGTCGACACCGGTTGAAGGAACCGTAGGGGAGCCCAAGGCCGCGGAGGAGGACCAGACCTGCCGCGCCCATCCTAGCCCCCCCTCGATGATGGTAGGCTGATCCCTCCAAGGAACGTGGAACACCAATCATAGTGTAACTGGAAGTTGTAAGTCTCGAGTGAAATATCTTATTCCCTTTGCACTTTCAAATCTCGCTATTTCCACTCGAAAATTTCAGCTTAAGACACAAGACTCCGGGGCAGGACCAATCCTCGCCACCCAAACCGGAGAGGGGCACGGGCCGAGCTATGCGCTCGCTCCCCCCACCAATGAAGACCTCCGGGGCAAGCTTACAGAGCTTCGCCACCCAAATCGGAGCACCATATGCGGGGTAGGCAACGGCCCAATACCTGTCCGACTATATAGGTTGCGAGGAGGCGACAGCCCAATACCAGCCCTCTCAAAGACTCCGGGGCAGGACCAATCCTCGCCACCCAAACCGGAGAGGGGCACGGGCCGAGCTACTCGCTCTCTCCCACCACCAATGAAGACCTCCGTGGCAAGGTTACGAAGCATCCCCACCCAAACTAGAGCGCCATATACAGGGTAGGCGACGGCCCAATACCCGTCCGACTACAGAGACTGCAGGGAGGCGACGGCCCAATACCCGTCTGACTACAGAGGCTGCAGGGAGGCGACAGCCCAATACCTGCCCTCTCAAAGACTCCGGGGCAGGACCAATCCTCGCCACCCAAACCGGAGAGGGGCACGGGCCGAGCTACGCGCTCGCTCCCCCCACCAATGAAGACCTCCGGGGCAAGCTTACGGAGCTTCGCCACCCAAATCGGAGCGCCATATGCGGGGTAGGCAACGGCCCAATACCCGTCCGACTATAGAGGCTGCGGGGAGGCGACGGCCCAATACCTGCTCTCTCAAAGACTCCGGGGCAGAACCAATCCTCGCCACCCAAACCGGAGAGGGGCACGGGCCGAGCTACGTGCTCACTCCCCCCCACCAATGAAGACCTCCGGGGCAAGCTTACGGAGCTTCGCCACCTAAACCGGAGCGCCATATGCGGGGTAGGCGACAGCCCAATACCCGTCCGACTATAGAGGCTACGGAGAGGCGACGACCCAATACCCGCCCTCTCAAAGACTCCGGGGCAAGACCAATCCTCGCCACCCAAACCAGAGAGGGTTACGGGCCGAGCTACGCGCTCACTCCCCACACCAATGAAGACCTCCGGGGCAAGCTTACAAAGCTTTGCCACACAAACCGGGGCGCCATAAGCGGGGTAGGCGACGGCCCAATACCCGTCCAACTATAGAGGCTGTGGGGAGGCGATGGCCCAATACCCGCCCTCTCAAAGACTCCGGGGCAGGACCAATCCTCGCCACCCAAACCGGAGAGGGGCACGGGCCGAGCTACGCGCTCGCTCCCCCCACCAATGAAGACCTCCGGGGCAAGCTTACAGAGCTTTGCCACCCAAACCGGAGCGCCATATGCGGGGTAGGCGACAGCCCAATATCCGTCCTACTATAGAGGCTGTGGAGAGGCGACGGCCCAATACCCGCCCTCTCAAAGACTCAGGGGCAGGACCAATCCTCGCCACCCAAACCAGAGAGGGGCACGGGCCGAGCTACACGCTCGCTCCCCCACCAATGAAGACCTCTGGGGCAGGCTTACAGAGCATCGCCACACAAACCGGAGCGCCATATGCGGGGTAGGCGACGGACCAATACCCGTCCGACTATAGAGGCTGTGGGGAGGCGACGGCCCAATACCCGCCCTCTCAAAGACTCTGAGGCAGAACCAATCCTCGCCACCCAAACCGGAGAGGGGCACGGGCCAAGCTACGCGCTCGCTCCCCCCACCAATGAAGACTTCCGGGGCAAGCTTACGGAGCTTCGTCACCCAAACAGGAGAGCCATATGCGGGGTAGGCGACGACCCAATACCCATCTGACTATAGAGGCTGCGGGGAGGCGATGGCCCAATACCTGCCCTCTCAAAGTCTCCGGGGCAGGACCAATCCTCGCCACCCAAACCAGAGAGGGGTACGGGCCGAGCTACGCGCTCGCTCGCCCCACCAATGAAGACCTCTGGGACAAGCTTACGGAGCTTCGCCACCCAAACCGCAGCGCCATATGCGGGTAGGCGACGGCCCAATACCCGTCCGACTATAGAGGCTGCGGGGAGGTGACGGCCCAATACCCGCCCTCTCAAAGACTCCGGGGCAGGACCAATCCTCGCCACCCAAACCGGAGAGGGGCACGGGCCGAGCTACTCGCTCGCTCCCACCACCAATGAAGTCCTCCGGGCAAGGTTACGGAGCTTCCCCACCCAAACTAGAGTGCCATATGCGGGGTAGGCGACGGCCCAATACCAGTCCGACTACAGAGGCTGCGGGGAGGCGATGGCCCAATACCCGTCCGACTACAGAGGCTACGGGGAGGCGACGGCCCAATTCCCGCCCTCTCAAAGACTCCGGGGCAGGACCAATCCTCGCCACCCAAACCGGAGAGGGTTACGGGCCGAGCTACGGGCTCACTCCCCACACCAATGAAGACCTCTGGGGCAAGCTTACGGAGCTTCGCCACCCAAATCGGAGAGCCATTTGCAGGGTAGGCGACGCCCCAATACTCGTCCGACTATAGAGGTTACGGGGAGGCGACGACCCAATACACGCCCTCTCAAAGACTCTGGGGCAGAACCAATCCCCGCCACCCAAACCGGAGAGGGGCACGAGCCGAGCTACGCGCTCGTTCCTTCCACCAATGAAGACCTCCGGGGCAAGCTTACGGAGCTTCGCCACCCAAACCGGAGCGCCATATGCGGGGTAGGCGACGGCCCAATACCCGTTCGAATATAGAGGCTGCGGAGAGGCGACGGCCCAATACCCGCCCTCTCAAAACTCCGGGACATGACCAATCCTCGCCACCCAAACCGGAGAGGGGCACAGGCCGAGCTACGCGCTCGTTCCCCCCACCAATGAAGACCTTCGGGGCAAGCTTGCAAAGCTTTGCCACCCAAACCAGGGCGCCATATGCGGGGTAGGCGACGGCCCAATACCCGTCCAACTATAGAGGCTGTGGGGAGTCGATGGCCCAATACACGCCCTCTCAAAGACTCCGGGGCAGGACCAATCCTCGCCACCCAAACCGGAGAGGGGCACGGGCCGAGCTACGTGCTCGCTCCCCCCACCAATGAAGACCTCCGGGGCAAGCTTACGGAGCTTCGCCACCCAAACCGGAGCGCCATATGCGGGGTAGGCGACCGCCCAATACCCGTCCGACTATAGAGGCTGCAGAGAGGCGACGGCGCAATACCCACCCTCTCAAAGACTCCGGGGTAGGACCAATCGTCACCACCCAAACCGGAGAGGGGCACAGGCCGAGCTACACGCTCGCTCCCCCCACCAATGAAGACCTCCGGGGCAGGCTTACGGAGCTTCGCCACCCAAACCGGAGCGCCATATGCGGGGTAGGCGACGGCCCAATACCCGTCCGACTATTGAGGCTGCGGGGAGGCGATGGCCCAATACCTGCCCTCTCAAAGACTCCGGGGCAGGACCAATCCTCGCCACCCAAACCGGAGAGGGGCACGGGCCGATCTACGCGCTCACTCCCCCACCAATGAAGACCTCCGGGGCAAGCTTACGGAGCTTCGTCACCCAAACCGGAGCGCCATATACGGGGTAGGTGACGCCCCAATACCCGTCGGACTATAGAGGCTGCGGGGAGGCGACGGCCCAATACCCGCCCTCTCAAAGACTCCGGGGCAGGACCAATCCTCGCCACCCAAACCAGAGAGGGGTACGGGCCAAGCTACGCGCTCGCTCCCCCCACCAATGAAGACCTCCAGGGCAAGCTTACGGAGCTTCGCCACCCAAACCGGAGCGCCATATGCGGGTAGGCGACGGCCCAATACCCGTTCGACTATAGAGGCTGCGGGGAGGGGACTGTCACGCCCCGCTTCCCAAAAATGTGGAGGCGAAGCGTGAGAAGGTCCGCTCAGACTTGAAGCTGCAAAGCTGCAAGTCCGATAATCTTCAATCAAATTTAAAACTGCAGGTCCTTGCAACGCGAACGAAACAAAGATAATGATAATGAAATGAGACAAAAGAGATATCTCAGAATATCCATAAAATAAGTTTCAACATCACAGAAAAGCCACCAGACAAAAATAAAAGAGAGTCTAAGGGCCCAAACCTGGCCAACAAAAGTACAGCGTACAAAACAAAGGTGCCACACACCGACAACTAACAACAAAACCTAAAACAAAAGAAGCTCAGCAAAGTCACCAAGAAAGGTCTCCGGTGTCCACAAAACTCCTCCTAGGCAGACATGGACTTAGGCTCAGCGTCAGCAACAATCACGTACACAGCAACGGTCTCAGGCTCAGGGTCTAACATGTGACACCCAAAAGAGCAAGGGGCACATGTCAGCAAGTCTACAAGAGACTTTTGCAAGGAAACTGAAAGTAGGCAAAAGTAAAGCAACCTAGCAGTTCTAGCATGAATGCAATGACATGGCAGTTAAAGTATGAGTGCAACAAATAATGTAAAGTAAAGTAAGGTACGAGCAGAGCATTTAAACATGGCATGGATGACAAGTTTTACAAGTAACACTCACTAGTACAAGACAAGTAAAGTAAGCACCTCGTGCACAGAGATTCCGCCTTCTGGCTAGAGTGGCTGATCGGGCCACTCCTAAGCTCCAGTGACCGTTTATCCCTACCCCTCCACGTGTATCGGGCATTGGCTTTTGACCAACACATGAGGCCCGCTTCTGGATCATGAGCTAGGAAGTGTTTTAACATGGTGGCCTAGGGGTGCACCTAGCCGGTAACACGGAAACACGGATTGTACAAGTATTTTGTAGCGTGTGCTACGATGCAACAATCAATTTGGATGACATGTAGAATGCAATGCATGGCAGTTAAAAAGTGCGTACAGATAAGGAAAGTAAACGTGACAGTTTAGTATGCATGAGCAACAAGTTTAAAGGGTTGGATCTAGCTTCGTTGTTAAGCTAGATCAATTAGGTGACGGATCTAGTTTCTTTGTCAAACTAGATCAAGTAGGCGCCTAGCCAGCTATCATTTCACTGACTAGTCTCTTTTACGCTAGGAACAAGGAAGTGGCCTAAAAACATGGCTCTACACAAGAGTTGGCAAGTTTCACTTGCCTGCAAGTACAACGTCTGAGAAACACCGCCCAAGAGAGTCCAAGATCACAATTATCCTATGTGCACAAGTCCACCGGCCTAAAGTCCATATTATTAATCTTGATTAGTGAATTTAAAACATTTAAAACATTTTAAAAACATCAATTTTAGTCTTGATTAGCAGGCAATGGGTTGGGGGTCCTAGGGGTGCAAAGCGTTACCTCAACACGACGCGAAAGCTACGCTGGCGTCGGGTAGCGACGCCAGGGGTTGGAATAAAAGAACGCGCTCCAAGTCCTGATTCCTATTAGATTCCTCGCTGGAAAGTTCAGAGCAATCGACCGGAGCAACGATTCCAGATTCCAAAGCTAGCACGTGCGACGACGGGCTACGACGTGTCGCAACGTCGTACGCGGCAATTCGTCGGAGAGAAGGCACCTAGGTGGGGCCCACAGTAGTCCTAGGAACCCATGGGGGACCCACAATACCTCTGGAGAACTTGGGGGGCCCACGGTGGCAAGTGGTGTGACGGGTGCGTGGTTGCGACGAATGGCCCTCGGTCGTACACAGCCAATGCAGGAATTTCCATCGGTCGGACACATGAGACGGGCTTGCAACTCTGCGGGTGCGGTGCGGAGCTGCGGGTGCGAGGGTTTGTCTCGGTCGGTGCGGGGGAACGGGCCGGTCGGGCGCTGCAGTGGGGCGTTGCAACGTTGCAATGTTGCAACGAAGCGGGGAGCGGGCGGCTGCTTCGGTCGGGCACGGTGCGGAGCGGTGAGCGGAGCGGGCACGGTGCGGGGCTTGGTGCGGAGCGGGGATGCGGAGATGTGGAGCAGGTCTCTCGGTCTGACCGAGGGACCCTCTCGGTCGGTGTAGCCTTGGTGCGGGGTTGTGATGCAGCGGCTGCAGCGGGTGCGGACGGAGCGGATGAGCGGGCTTGGGCGTCGGTCAGGGCGGGAGAACGGAGCTCGTTTCTCTGGTCGTGCAGCAGATGCTTGTCGCAACGTTGCGACGATTCGTCGCAACGTCAAATTTGGGTTTAGGAAGTGGCTAGGGTTAATTTCTTGCGAAAATAGGTCTTCCTAGAGGTTGTTTATATAGTGTAGATGGGTTGACTAGGTCTAGGGCTAATCCTAATGAGATTAGGAGTTTAAAATAATTTAAAATTTGAATCTCAACTTCTCCAACTCACGCAAGTATTTGATGCGGTCCAAATGAGCTGGAAATTGGATCAAAAATTCTTTAAAATGTTTTAAACTCAAATAAATTTTATTTGGCCGAAATTAATTTAAAAATTAATTATTAAAAATATTATAAACCTTGTTAAAAATATAAAAGTGGTCAAATGGACTCCAAAAATTATAAAATAAATATCGAGGTGATCGTGATGACGAAAGTGAGCTAACTAAGAAGATGGATCTCAATTTCGACGTCAGACGATGAAACTAAAAATAGAAACGTCTCCCGTCAAAAGTGAAAACCGCAACGTCTCATCGAATACGATTAAATTGTGGGAAAACGACTCGAGAAACGTCGTTCCAATTTAGTGCCACTATTTAATACTCTCAGAGACGTCCACAACGGCATATCACACGAAAGTGTTCACAACAAACAAAGTCTAGAACAAACACGTGCACGGCCAAAAGCACGTGCACGAACAACGTACAACGAAGAGTGGTCGTTACATCCTCCCCACCTTAGAATAAAGTCCGTCCTCAGACTTTCTAATATAGCTAGTCGCTCTAGTAACTACCCCAATCAAGACATTATAATTCAAACCAGGTATAGTCATTACAAGTGCTTATATATGCACTAGGTATTCAAACATTAACACTACCAACATGTATATATATATTAACGTACGTTATACACTTATACCTATTATATCCAGTCAAATTCATACATGTATTTCAATCATATATATAAACATACACCCCTTATATAACTACTACTTGCCTAGTACAAAACAATAGTTCAGATACTCACATAAGGATAGTCTTACGCTTAGCAAATACAATCATTGCTCTACGTATAGATAGCTACCTATGCACAAACATCAAGGGTATACTACCCTCTAATATTTCCTAGTATACATCCAACACATCAACTCATGTAGTTACACCATACCATAATTAAATCCAGTTTCACTCTATATATATATTCACCACTACTATAGTTTCACAATATATAGTCATTCAAATGCATGCAAATAGTTAACCATATATTCTCATCACATACGGTCCTATAACTGTATTTACGACACACCACATATATCATAGTCACCAATAACTATAACTAAGCACATACTTACCCGTGCATGGTGCACACCCATACACGCTAACATTTCATTTACGCATACCAATCATACCATTATATTACTAGTACATCTACACACCTAGTTTAGCTAGCACACATACGCTCACACAGGCAAGTCCTTAGTAAATAACTATACCACAAGACCAACACCTATAACTATATACTGGTATAGCGACCCACAATCATGTGCGTAACACAACCAGGCACAAACACTCCTATCACTATACATACATCAAACATCGCTATATTCAAACTTCAGACATACATATCAATATACTTAGGGTATACCCACTCGAGCTTGAGTGAGACTCAATTCACATATCAGAATATTCTATATACGTAACACGGCATTTATACCTATACCGATACCACTCCAATATATATATATATATATATATGTCTACCTATACAACCATATACATACCTTAAGTCAATCACACTTAATATTTAGTCAGGTAATACTCACATAGTTCAATCACTCTATATACCATAATAATAATACAGACATCAGCACACGTATAATTATAATACACTCCTTAATACATACGCATACATCGTATAGTCACACACATGTAACATATAAGTTCACACCATAGCCCACTACCAATAATTAGTATACTAACACATCTACGCATACATAATTAAGATGTGCAATAGTCGTGTATACCTCACGGTATGCACGCATGCAACATCCCGCAAAAGCAAGCAATACCAATCAAAATTATAATCCTACTACCATATGCATATCACCTATATACTCATGCAACGAAACATAACTACTTACGTCTAAGCACAATACATATCTACCTACGAGCACAACTCACACGTACTAACATACAGGTCATATAGTAGGCCTACCCTCTTAACCATACGTACACCTATTATTATCCCACCTAACATACACATAGCTTTACCAATCATTTATTTCAACCATTATAAGTATCTCTAACTACATACACCCCATCAGATATTCTAACACTAACTCTTATTTACACAGGCATCCTTAGTGTGGTATAGCTAACCACACACAGATCTATAAACACTAGCACGCAAACAACCTCATAATATCACGAATAAATCTGAGTGTGTGTGTGTATATATATATATATATATATATATATATATATATATATATATATATATATATATATATATATATACCACACAATAGGCAAGCATCAATATACTAAGGGGGGGTATACTCATTCAAGCCCACGTACGCAACATGGGTACGTCACTACGACTACCTCACAAGGTCCAAGGGCCTACTAACAACTTAGAGTTGACACAGACCTTGACGGGCACTAAAGTCTAAGCAACAAAGGGAGGTCGAGGTCGAAGGCGTGACGAGGAAAGGATCGATAAGCACGAGTTCAGATAGGACGAATACAGGGGACAGCTTGGTTAGACGAAACTTTGCCTCAATGGTGATGTTTAGGTTGAGGGAAAAGGGAGATGTAGTGATGCTTATATAGGAGGGGGAAAAGAAATAGGGTAAATAGCATAAGCTAAAATACGTGGAGTTTGAAAACTGTCGTACTTCAAAGTTAAAATCCTCGTCTGTAAAGAAATATTTGGGGATTGATAAAACGAGTTGTTCAAAATAAATTTGAGTCAAATATTCATAATAAGAGAAAATGTTTTATTGGCAAAATTTTTTTTAAAAAGGAAGTAAAATCATTTACACGAATATTAAGGACATGGTTTAGAAAATTTTATACGTCAGTAATTTAATATAATGTTGTCAAGAGTTTTTGAAAGTCAAAGAATGAAATCAAGTAACGGAAGAATTTAAACTCGTGCTTAAATGTTTTCAAAACTTTTAGGCTATGGAAAATTTAAAATAATCAATTTTGAAACTACTTTTAGAGAACCAGGGTTTGCCAAAAATGAGAAACTGATTTACACAAGGTTCTTGATATACGAGCACAACAAGTCTGGTACGTATATAAAAATAATTGAAAGTATGTATGGTGCACAAAAATTAATATTAACTTAGTAGTAGAATTATCGAAATCGATAGTGAAGCTTTAAAACCAAACTATGGAAGGTCTAGATTAGGAAATGGTTATGAAATAGTAATTTTACAAAATCTGAAATAAGGAAAACGATGAGCATAACATTGACTTGCGGGAAGCTGAAATCCCAAGTGACTTGGAAGGTACATGAATGGCATAAATTAGGAAGGAAAATTATAAATCGAATTGGGCAATATAAAAGTACGGTTCAGAATTAAATTAATATATGAAGGGACAACGCATTTACATAAGTACGAAAAACATAGGCTGGAAAAATATCATAAACTAGTGTTCAAAAATTTCGGCAAAAGTTTTAAAATTTTAAATCAACGAAGGAGTATGAAATATAAGATATATATATTAAAAAGATTGAGCAAATTTAAACTTAGGGAAGGAGGAAATCGAAGAATACTTTCAGAAGATTCAAGGTTTGTAATGGGGAGGTTCGAGGATTGACGACGATCGTCATGAGGTGATCTCGTGAATCGAGGCAATGAAATTGGTCGGATGATCAAAACATACATACGCCTAGGATATGAATCAGGAGAATCTACGGGAAACCCCTACGGTCGACCAACTAAAGACTAAGAACTAAGCGCTAAGACTTCTGAGGAGCTAGACGGTAATGAAATGCGTTCAGCTTGGTCCGAAATCGATGGACCCAAGCGAACGACCGAAGGAAATTCTAGAAGTCTAATATGGTCAGAGGTAGACAAGGACCACTGAGGTAACTCCTACGACGATTAAATCAATTGCTAGCAGGGAGTCTAACTAATAATCAGGGCCCCTATCTAGCAAACACAGGCGTCTAACTAAGTCTTCTTATCACCTAGTGTCATAAGAAAACGACTAGACTCCAGGCTTATGACTCGGATGTTGCAATTTATTTAATGGACATTCCGTTATTATCGTTGTTCCGTTAATTCGCAATTGCAAAACGGATCTGCATGTGCCACCAACAAAACCTGTCATGCCCCGCTTCCCAAAAACGTGGAGGCGAAGCGTGAGAAGGTCCGCTCAGACTTGAAGCTGCAAAGCTGCAAGTCCGATAAGCGTCAATCAAATTTAAAACTGCAGGTCCTTGCAACGCAAACGAAACAAAGATAATAATAATGAAATGAGACAAAAGAGATATCTCAGAATATCCATAAAATAAGTTTCAACATCACAGAAAAGCCACCAGGCAAAATAAAAGAGAGTCTAAGGGCCCAAACCTGGCCAACAAAAGTACAACGTACAAAACAAAGGTGCCACACACCGACAACTAACAACAAAACCTAAAACAAAAGAAGCTCAGCAAAGTCACCAAGAAAGGTCTCCGGTGTCCACAAAACTCCTCCTAGGCAGACATGGACTCAGGCTCAGCGTCAGCAACAATCACGTACACAGCAACGGTCTCTGGCTCATGGTCTAACATGTGACACCCAAAAGAGCAAGGGGCACATGTCAGCAAGTCTACAAGAGACTTTTGCAAGGAAACTGAAAGTAGGCAAAAGTAAAGCAACCTAGCAGTTCTAGCATGAATGCAATGACATGGCAGTTAAAGTATGAGTGCAACAAATAAAGTAAAGTAAAGTAAGGTACGAGCAGAGCATTTAAACATGGCATGGATGACAAGTTTTACAAGTAACACTCACTAGTACAAGACAAGTAAAGTAAGCACCTCGTGCACAGAGATTCCGCCTTCTGGCTAGAGTGGCTGATCGGGCTACTCCTAAGCTCAGGTGTCCGTTTATCCCTACCCCTCCACGTGTATTGGGCATTGGCTTTTGACCAACACATGAGGCCCGCTTCTGGATCACGAGCCAGGAAGTGTTTTAACATGATGGCCTAGGGGTGCACCTAGCCGGTAACACGGAAACACGAATTGTACAAGTATTTTGTAGCGTGTGCTACGATGCAACAATCAATTTGGATGACATGTAGAATGCAATGCATGGCAGTTAAAAAGTGCGTACAGATAAGGAAAGTAAACGTGACAGTTTAGTATGCATGAGCAACAAGTTTAAAGTGTTGGATATAGCTTCGTTGTCAAGCTAGATCAATTAGGTGACGGATCTAGTTTCGTTGTCAAACTAGATCAAGTAGGCGCCTAGCCAGCTATCATTTCACTGACTAGTCTCTTTTACACTAGGAACAAGGAAGTGGCCTAAAAACATGGCCCTACACAAGAGTTGGCAAGTTTCACTTGCCTGCAAGTACAACGTTTGAGAAACACCGCCCAAGAGAGTCCAAGATCATAATTATCCTACGTGCACAAGTCCACCGGCCTAAAGTCCATATTATTAATCTTGATTAGTGAATTTAAAATATTTAAAACATTTTAAAAACATCAATTTTAGTCTTGATTAGCAGGCAATGGGTTGGGGGTCCTAGGGGTGCAAAGCGTTACCTCAACACGACACGAAATCTACGCTGGTGTCGGGTAGCGACGCCAGGGGTTGGAATAAAAGAACGAGCTCCAAGTCCTGATTCCTATTAGATTCCTCGTTGGAAAGTTCAGAGCAATCGACCGGAGCAACAATTCCAGATTCCAAAGCTAGCACGTGCCACGACGGGCTACGACGTGTCGCAACGTCATACGCGGTAATTCGTCGGAGAGAAGGCACCTAGGTGGGGCCCACAATAGTCCTAGGGACCCATGGGGGACCTACAATACCTCTGGAGAACTTGGGGGGCCCACGGTGGCAAGTGGTGCGACGGGTACGGGGTTGCGACGAATGGCCCTCGGTTGTACACAGCCAATGCAGGAAGTTCCATCGGTCGGATACAGGAGACGGGCTTGCAACGTTGCGGGTGCGGTGCAGAGCTGCGGGTGCGAGGGTTTGTCTCGGTCGGTGCGGGGGAACGGGCCGGTCGGGCGCTGCAGTGGGGCGTTGCAACGTTGCAACGTTGCAACGAAGCGGGGAGCGGGCGGCTGCTTCGGTCGGGCACGGTGTGGAGCGGCGAGCGGAGCGGGCTTGGTGCGGGGCTTGGTTCGGAGCGGGGATGCGGAGATGTGGAGCGGGTCTCTCGGTCCGACTGAAGGACCCTCTCTGTCGGTGTAGCCTTGGTGCGGGGTTGCGATGCAGCGGCTGCAGCGGGTGCGGACGGAGCGGATGAGCGGGCTTGGGCGTCGGTCAGGGCGGGAGAACGGAGCTCGTTTCTCCGGTCGTGCGGCAGATGCTTGTCGCAACGTTGCGACGATTCGTCGCAACGTCAAATTTGGGTTTTGGAAGTGGCTAGGGTTAATTTCTTGCGAAAATAGGTCTTCCTGGAGGTTGTTTATATAGTGTAGATGGGTTTACTAGGTCTAGGGCTAATCCTAATGAGATTAGGAGTTTAAAATAATTTAAAATTTGAATCTCAACTTCTCCAACTCACGCAAGGATTTGATGCGGTCCAAATGAGCTGGAAATTGGCTCAAAAATTCTTTAAAACGTTTTAAACTCAAATAAATTTTATTTGGCCGAAATTAATTTAAAAATTAATTATTAAAAATATTGTAAACCTTGTTAAAAATATAAAAGTGGTCAAATGGACTCCAAAAATTATAAAACAAATATCGAGCTGATCGTGATGACGAAAGTGAGCTAACTAAGAAGACGGATCTCAATTTCGACGTCGGACGACGAAACTAAAAATAGAAACGTCTCCCGTCAAAAGTGAAAACCACAACGTCTCATCGAATAAGATTAAATTGTGGGAAAACGACTCGAGAAACGTCGTTCCAATTTAGTGCCACTATTTAATACTCTCAGAGACGTCCACAATGGCATATCACACGAAAGTGTTCACAACAAACAAAGTCTAGAACAAACACGTGCACGAACAACGTACAACGAAGAGTGGTCGTTACAGGACGGCCCAATACCCGCCCTCTCAAAGACTCCGGGGCAGGACCAATCCTCGCCACCCAAACCAGAGAGGGGCACGGGCCGAGCTACGCGCTCGCTCCCCCACCAATGAAGACCTCTGGGGCAAGCTTACGGAGCTTCGCCACCCAAACCGGAGCGCCATATGCGGGGTAGGCGACGGACCAATACCCGTCCGACTATAGAGGCTGCGGGGAGGCGACGGCCCAATACCCGTCCTCTTAAAGACTCCGGGGCAGGACCAATTCTCGCCACCCAAACCGGAGAGGGGCACGCGCCGAGCTACGCGCTCGCTCCCCCCACCAATGAAGAACTTCGGGGCAAGCTTACGGAGCTTCGCTACCCAAACCGGAGTGCCATATGCTGGGTAGGCGACGGCCCAATACCCGTCCGACTATAGAGGCTGCAGGGAGGCGACGGCCAAATACCCGCCCACTCAAAGACTCCGGGGCAGGACCAATCCTCGCCACCCAAACCGGAGAGGGGCACGGGCCGAACTACGCGCTCGCTCCCCCCACCAATGAAGACCTCCGGGCAAGCTTACGGAGCTTCGCCACCCAAACCGGAGCGCCATATGCGGGATAGGCGACGGCCGAATACCCGTCCGACTATAGAGGCGGCGGAGAGGCGACGGCCCAATACCCGCCCTCTCAAAGACTCCGGGGCAGGACCAATCCTCTGTAGGATCCTGCCAAAACAGAGTTAGGATCGATAACTAAAGTGGAGACTTACGCTAGCGTATGCGGAGCGGTAGTCTCGGAACTTTGCCTTCGGATTCGCCACGACGGATCGAGTCTTCTCACGAACGGAGTAAGGCTACTAATCCACAATCTAAATCTCTATTTTAGATTAAGAACTTGGATGGAGGGAGAGGAAATATTTCTGCAGAGCTTCGCTATGAAGAAGATGCATGCATGAATTTCATGCAAATGGTGTAAGGAAAATGGCTACCCTTGGGTCTTATTTATAGCCCCCAAGGTAGTTATTTTAGGGTAAGTTGTTCCTTTGGAACAACTTAATTAAGGTGTACCATGATACATGGCACATTATAAGCTTAAGTTGTACCATATGCATGGTACAACATAAGCTTAAGATATTCCCCCTTTATTAGCCATATGTCGCATGCACTTATGCATATATAATGCGACTTTCCCGCTCATCCAGAGATCCTCTCCGCAAGGGAACAGATTCCCTTTGCACACGACTTCGTGTACACGACGTTCGAGGTCCGTAATCCCTCGTACATCCCCCACAAGGGTGTACAAACGTCTTCCATATCCAACATCTCCCACTCACACTTGAGGGGATTGTAAGAGAACGTCTTTCCCTTAGTTCTTTCATCTATCATACCGAGAAATAGACCGTGCGACCGTCATGTGCGTAGAGTCTGTTGTTGTGCACTTGTTAGAGATACACAACGACCTCGAAGGTGCAAAGTTGAGTAGTTCAACGCATGCTTTACCCTAGATTATTTCTTCACATTTCTTATACTTTATATTCAACAATTGAATCCCATCTGGATTACAATTAGCTGGCTAGCTTTGAATCATTAAAGTCCAAATGCGAATATGAAAT